>CM045770.1:10788455-11345702 GCA_025200525.1 Camellia lanceoleosa | reverse complement strand
TGGTGGGTTTTTCAACTGGTGTTGATTGTAGTGTTTTTTACTTTGTCAAATTCAATGCCTTGTTGATGCTTTTGTCTGGCTTGGTCGCTGGATTCAAATTGCTTAAGTTAATTATTTTGGGCCTTTCTTCAACTCGGTTCTCAAGATTTTGGTTCATCTATTTTGTGAGGTCTTTTCCTCTTGTTTATTTGTGATTATTTTGGAATTCACCTAAGCGGTGGTTTGTAGAGATCTTTTCGCGGTCTTGTTTGTAATCGTTTAGAACTTATTTGGTTGATAGTGAATCGATTTCGATCCCGTGACGCATTCTCACATTGAAAGAACCACGAAAATTTCTTGTGTTACCTTTTGATTTAATTCTTTTCCGCATTACATTTTTATTCCCATTGATTGATTTACTTGTGGGGAATCAAGCATATTTTCTTAACAACCGGTATCAAAGCTACGGTTTATTTGAGTTTATTTATTTGTGTAAATCAATGATTCGGAGGAGAATGCGGTCGTCGTATGTCTAGCTTCTAATGGAAGCAATTGGGTAACTTGGCAAACTAAAATGGAGGACCTATTATTTTGTAAAGACTTGTATGGACCCATTAGGGTGATAGTGGCAAACTCGCCGATATGAAAGATTGATGAGGAAGAGGCTTAATCGAAAAGCCGTTGGTGTTATCCGTCAATGGATTGATGACATAGAGCCATCATGTTGCCAATTCAAACTTCTGCATATGGATTTAGGAAAAAATTAGAGAGTCTTTATGATAGAAAATCACCCACAAATAAAGCCTTCTTCAAGCTTTCAGAAGTTGGTTAATTTAAAATGATAAAGAGGGCAATTTCTATTCTAACATCTAAAATGAAATAAAGAGTATTGTTAACCAACTTGCTTTATGAAAATTATTTTTGATGATTGAGTTGCGTGCTTTTGATGCTACTTTAGTTCTTTTGCCTGAAAGTTGGGAGACTTTGTCAGACGGTTAGTAATTCAAATACCGATGGAGTTGTCAGCCAATCGGGGCAAGTCACTAGTAGCCTCGTTGAACGAAGAAAACCGTATAGAATTCACGGTTCTCTCTCATTCAAGCATTTGTCATGTGGAGAGGTCGTAAGGGTAAAATACGGGAGGAGTAAACCCTAATGGTCGCGGGATCAAAGCCGTGATAAATCAAAAGATGGTTTTTTTCAAAGAAAGACATTTAGTGCTATTATTGCTACGCAGAAAGGGCACATGAAGCGAGAATGCCGTAAAAGCTCAAGAACAAGGAGAAAAGACGGACAAAAGTATATGGATAAGAAACAAGAAGACACAACAACAAAGCATTACCGATGGTCTCATGGTCGCTTTGTGAAGATGATTGTATCAATTTTGTAGGCCAAAAGAGCAATTGGGTGATTGGATTCTCGGTGCTTTCTTTTTTCATGTAACTTCGAATTGATTTCTTTCACTACCTACACCAAAGGAGATTATGGTTCTGCTCGAATGGGTAATGAAGGTTTGTCTAAGATTATTGGCATGGGTGATGTTTGCTTGGAAACAAATTCTGGGTCGTAAGTTGTTGCTTAAAGACGTGAGGCATGTTCTACATTCGCCTTAATTTGATCTCTATCGAAGCTAGATGACGAAAGCTTCAACAACAAATTTGGTGATGGAATATGGAAGTCACAAAGGGTTCTTCTTCTTTTTGGTGCTAAGTGTAAGAAGACTTATACACTTTATCCGATGCAAGGAAAAATTTGTAAAGGTGTTGTCAATGCACTTGAAGATGATATTTTACCAAATTGTGGTACAAAAGCCAGGCTTGTCAAGGCGATATGAGTGAAAAGGGCCACAAGTTTGTTCAAGAAAGAGCTTCTACCCGGGTTTGAAAGGTACACATCTTAAACTTGTGTTCATTGTTTAACGAGTAAACAACATAGAGTTTCTTTTTCATAAAATGTTGGTTCTAGAAAAGGAAATGTTTTGGAGTTGATTCATTCAGATAAGTTTGTGGTCCTTAAAAGTTAGAACACATGGTGGTGCACTTTATTTTGTTACTTTCATTGATGATTATTCAAGGAAAATTTGATTTTCTACTAAAAACTAAAGATCAAGTTCTAGAAGTATTTAAGCATTTTCGCCATGGTTGAAAGAGAAACAAAGGTAAAATTGAAGTGCATCCGATCTATTGGGCACAATGGTGGTGAATATATTGGGCCATTTGACGAGTATTGTCGAGCTAAGGTATTAGGCACCAAAAGACGCTTAAGAAGACTCTCAACAAAATGGCGTTGCCAAGAGGATGAATCGCACCATTGTGAAAAACAAGGTGTTTTCACAAGCTAAATTGCCAAGATCCTTTTGGAGTGAGGCATTGAAGGTTGACGCGATCAATTTGTCTCCTTCCTATCCTTTGAATGGTGATGTTCCAAAGAGTTTGACCGGTAAAGATGTATCTTATGAGCACTTCGAGAGTGTTTGGTCATCAACTTTTGTTCACATTCCAAAAGATGAGAGGTCCAAGCTTGATAGCAAGTCAAGACAATGTATTTTTCTTAGCTATGGGCGAATGAATTTGGGTATAGATCAGGATCCGGTCGATAAGAAAGTCATTCAAGCCGTGATGTTATGTTTCTTGAAGACCAAACAATCGAAAACTTTGGCAAAGGTGATCAACCGGAGCCAAAATTTAGTGGTCTCATTGACATGGATCCATCTCCTTCATCTTCGGTTGATGATGAAAATGAGGGAGATATGCAGCCACCTATTGAAGATGTGGAGGATGATGCTGATCCTAATGAAGTTGAGCCAGAAATTGAGGAAGAACATCTAACTCAAGAACCGCCACCACAACTTGAGTTGAGAAAATCTACAAAAGATCGACAACCTTCAAGAAAGTATCCTCCCAATGAATTTGTGTTGATTTCATAAGGGGAGCCCGAGAGCTACCAAGAAGCAATGAGCATGCAAAGAAAGATGATTGGAAAAGGCCATGGAAGAGGAGATGAATTTACTTGAAAATCACACTTATGATTTAGTGAAGTTGCTCTAAAGCGAGGAAAATTCAAAAATAAGTGGGTTTTCAAATTGAAGAATGATAGGAAGAATCTGAGGTACAAAGCACGTCTTGTTGTGAAAGACTTTGAGCAAAAGAAAGGTATTGACTTTGACGAGATTTTCTCACCGGTTGTAAAAATGTCTTCTATTCGGGTTGTACTTGGCATGGCTGCAAGTATGAACCTTGAAG
Organism: Camellia lanceoleosa; assembly: GCA_025200525.1. Taxonomy (NCBI): domain Eukaryota; kingdom Viridiplantae; phylum Streptophyta; class Magnoliopsida; order Ericales; family Theaceae; genus Camellia; species Camellia lanceoleosa. Next base: position 11,342,481 of record CM045770.1, on the reverse strand, counting down.
TTGAGCAACTTGATATGAAGACCGTATTTCTTCATGATGATCTTGAAGAATAAATTTACATGGAGCAACCGGAAGGTTTTGTAGAGAAAGGGAAAGAGAAATTTGTTTGCAAATTGAAGAAAAGTTTGTATGGCCTCAAGCAAGCTCCACAGCAATGGTATAAAAAATTTGACTCTTTCATGATGAATAATGGTTTTTCTAAAACCACTTCGGACTATTGTGTGTTTGTGAAAATATTTTCGGATGGGAAATTTATTATTCTTTTGTTTTATGTTGATGACATGCTAATTGTGGGTCAAGATTCTACCATGATTAAAAGGTTGAAATAGGAGTTGAGCAAGTCTTTTGCTATGAAAGATTTGGGACCGACAAAGTAAATACTTGGTATGAAAATTGTTCGTGATCACAAAAAGGGGGTGATTTGGTTGTCTCAAGAGAGCTACATTGAGAAAGTTCTTGAGAGGTTCAACATGGATAAAGCAAAGCCGGTTGGTTATCCACTTGCGGGTCACTTCAAACTTAGTTCAATCAATGTCCCACAAGTGAGAAAGACAAACAAGAGATGTTGAAAGTTCTTTATGCTTCAAAGCTTGGTTCTTTGATGTACGCCATGGTTTGTACAAGGCCTGGATATTGCTCACGCTGGTGTGGTGAGTCGGTTTTCTCTAACTGCAAAGAACATTGGGCGCTGTAAAATAGGATTCTAAGATATCTGCGTGGGACTTCGAAGGTGTGTTTGTGTTTTGGGAATGGTAAAACGAAGCTTGATGGGTTCACAGATTCTGACATGACTGGTCATGTTGATTCAAGGAAATCTGCTACGGGGTATTTGATGACTTTTGCAGGGGGAGCTGTGGCATGGCAATCTAAATTACAAAAATGTGTTGCTCTCTCAACCACCGGGTCAATTTATTGCTATTACGTGTTTACAAAAGAAGAGTTATGGTTGAAGAAATTTTTGCAAAAGTTGGGTTTGAAACAAGAAAAGTATGTGCTTTATTATGATAGTCAAAGTGCTATTCACTTGAGTAAAAATTCTACTTTTCATACAAAATTGAAACACATTGATGTGAGATACCATTGATTCGTGATGTGTTAGATTCGGAAATTGTTGCAACTCAAAAGGTTCACACGGATGATAATATTTCGGATATGTTACCTAAAACTTTGTCGAGGGATAAACATTTGAAGTGTCGAACTTTGGCGGGTATGGTTGATGTCTCCACCTAAGTCGGTAGGGGGAGAATTGTTGGGTATACCTCCTTATTAGAGTGTGGGACCCAATTGATTTTGGAAAAAGAGTTTTAATTTGGCTTGGTTTAGGTATAATATATTTTTAAATATTATATTTGTGGAGACCCAATTCAATTTGGATACAATTAGGGTTTGATTACAAAACCCTAGATTAACAATATATATATATATATATATTGTTTTAGTGTGCTGTGTCGCATACACAGAACAACATTGAAAATAGATTTGGTGGGTTTTTCAATTGGTGTTGATTGTGTAGTGTTTTTTACTTGGTCAAATTCAATGCCTTGTTGCTGCTTTGGTCTCGTTGGTCGCTGGATTCAAATTGCTTGTTAATTATTTTGGGTCTTCTTCAACTCGTTCAAGATTTTGGTTCATCTATTTTGTGAGGTCTTTTCCTCTTGTTTATCCTGCGGATTATTTTGGAATTCACCTAAGGGTGGTTTGTGAGACCTTTCGTGTCTCGCTTTGTAATCATTTAGAACTTATTTGGTTGATAGTGGAATCGATTTCGATCCCGCGACGCACTCTCACATTGAGGGAACCATGTAAAATTCTTGTGTTGCCTTTTGATTTAATTTTTCCGCATTAATTTTTATTCCCATTGATTGATTTATTTGTGGGAATCACATATTTTCCCCAAATGTAAATGACAAGCGGATTGAGTTGGGCAAGTTATATAAATTGACAAGTCGATTGATTTATGGATTAAAATTAATCAATCCATCTACAAGCATGCCTAACCTGCTATATTTATGTACAAAATTATATTTCACCTCACTTGCAATCTCTGCCTAACCATTATTATACATTAATTGGATGACACTTATTCCTCATTTTCATCAAATGTTTTTTACTTAATTTGATTGTTTAGTATATTAATTTTTTGAAATATAATTTGAATAACAACATGCATTTGATTAACTTGTGAGTTTTGTGTTGAGATTTGAAATAAATAGTAAGTTTTTTTTGGCTAAAATTGCATTAAAAAAATTATTATATGTTTATTGGTGTTCTTTTCTATTTTGTATTTCTAACCCTCCCAATCCACTTAAACCATTGATATGAAATCAGCAAAATATTCAATCAACTTGCCTGTTTTGAGTATGGATGAATTCAGGCATATTGAAAATTTCTCAATCTACCAATGGCGTTTGATTGATAATTTTCTCAAAACTAATCTAAATCGACTTGTGCACACCCTTATTGAGAATCCTTGAGGCACTGGCCAATATTAATTCGGGTTAATAAATTTTAATCCAGATGGTAAATAAATTTAAAATTATACTGGCTAAATCTTAAAATTTTGCAAGCTTAACTCAGGCTATTTTAGTTGAGATTGCCTAAGTTATACCCCTAATCCCAATACACTTCCAACCACACAATATAGAAAATCTCAAAACACAATTTCTGCAACCAAAATATATTGGGCTTGGTAGGACTCATGTTGATGCTTTTCTATTTCGTTGGAGAGATACTCACCTTTGGAGGGATTGATGAGAGAGATAAAAACATGAGGCCATTTTGAGGCGGGTGGGGTGAGGGAGTGGAGCCCATTGAGCACTGCAAGGGCATTGCTAAGGGGCCATTTGAGCATTCCTTGCTTACTAGTACAAAGTAGCTTTTCTAGCCCTTTTTATTTGTTTTTTTTTTTTGTCTACATTGATGGAATTTGTGTATTTGGTAGTTGTATACTTGTCTTGCCTCACAAAGCAAAGTAACCAAACTTTCAAAAATAAAATTTAAAATGGGTGTGTGCTGAGAAAAGCATTGGGTCATGCATGATGCAAGCACTCATCCGATCAAGTTAATATTACACCTCACACTCGGGTTTGGTCCCATAAACATTGGCCACTTTGTCCCATCGCAACATTTTAAAAAAATCAATGAAAATCTTATCAACTTTTTATAATCAATCAGTTTTTATATTTGATTCTCTTATTTGCCCCTTCTATGTTTTATTCCCTATTGAAAAAGTGGTCTTCAAATTTGGTGTTGTCAAGAACTTTAATTGTGGATTGAAAATAAATTTAAGTCACAATATTGAATTGTTTTCTTACTTATTGATTACAATAAATTTGTTTTTCAGATTCAATTAAACTTGATCTAAAAATAATCTCTGTACAACTACAACTACATAGACAAAAGTATATCAGAATTATAACAAATTCATTTCAAGTGTTACAAAAGAAAAGAAGAATAAAAAAAATTTCAAAAATATTCAGTAATAATTTTAAAACTCCATCAATTCATCTATTCTGTAATTTTTTCTATATCAATAGTAAAATTGAAACTCAGAATCATACTAACCTTGAATTGTGTGCAATTTGATGTTGAATCAATTGGAGATTTTTCCACTCTAATTTAACATATTCATCATACATGAAGTAGTTGGGGTTGATATAGAAAGATTGTGAAGTCGGTACGTAATGGATCATGGAAGTGGATAGAAGTCACCTCTACTCATCCAGACTCATGCCTAAACTGTCTTGTCATCCAAGTTGCTTCATGTTAATCTTCTTTCAAGGATATATATGACAACAACAATGTTCTCACATCAATCATAGGCAAACTTTTAACTATTTTGTGTTCCAAAGTTTATCTTCCCCTTTTACTATCTATATCCTTATATCCTTTGATGGGGCTATAAAACCGCCAATTGTAAGTCACCAAATGTCCCATCCCAACATTTTGTTAGGGCAGATCACCCCTGCCCCCAACATTTTGTTAGGAAGATCACCTATCCACCACCCTGCCCCCCTTCCTCCCCACCACCACCACCACCAATTGTAAATCACCAAATGTCCCATCCCAACATTTTGTTAGGGAAGATCACCCATCCAACACCATGCCCCAACCCCCCTCTTTCAAAAAAACAAAACAAAAAATGATCATGTTAATCAAAATCCAATAGTTACATGATTACCACATTTGCATTTTAAAATTTCAAAAAAAAAAAAAAGATAATTTATTTTGAAAATTATATTTTCTGACATTTTAGAAGACAAATGTGATCAAATTTTATGACTATTGATCTCCAATCAACTTGATTTATTTCATAAATAAACTACTCCAAATCTTACGAATTAAACAATTTGAATCATTGAGATAAACCTGGTAGACCCACTGAGCTCAAATTACCCGCTTAGTTAGACCATTCAACCTGTTGAGAAATGAATCCTTAACTCAAAAATACGTTATTCTCGTTAGTTATTTGAAATGTTGTCAAATATTTCATATTTCAATATAATTAAAAATCAAATGACCAAAATACCATAGAATGCATACATTGAGATCACTAGTAATAACTAGTCCTTAAACAAATTGGAATGTATGAAACAGTCTGAACTAGAACCCAAACTAGAGGATAAATGCAAAAGTTCATGAAATTTTAAAAAATAGTTAATTATTTGTATGAAATTGAAAGAGAGTTGAAAATGGATAATTCCGTGATTAGAACGCAAACTTTGTTAATATTAATCCTTAAGCTACCTTAAATTAGTAACATAGGTCTCATAAAACTAAGGTTAATTGATAAGAGTAATAAGTATACACTTACATGATAAGGTTAATTGGGAATAAATATTGAGGATAATCATGACACTTACATGCTATTACTGACTAATAAAAAACTTCAAACGACTTTAAATAGACATTTTTTTTAATCTTTCACTGGTCCAATTATATAATCTCGGCTATTATGAGATTTTTCATTAGTTGATGATAGTATTTACTTATCAAGTGAATACGAAAGTGTAACAGAATATAGTATTAGTATATATGAACAATCATATATACTTTAAAGTTAAATTACACATTTTATCCTTAAATTACACTTCAAGAAAGTCTTTTTGTCGCCCCACTGTTTGCAAATTAAGTGATAGTTGAAATATGAGAGATCAAAGTGAAATTTGAAGGTAAAAAGTATAATTATCATACAAAAGTGTTCAAAAGTGTTCAAGTGAGCACTTTTCACCCAAAATTTTAACTGTAATTGCTAAGAGGATTATATTGAAACATGAGTTGAAATCTACAGAATTTAATCAAGGTAATTGAAGATGAATAACCAAAGTGAAATTCGGGTGAAATTTTGAAGATAAATATATATATATATATGTGTGTAATTTATTCATACTTCAATCTTGTCTTATCTAACCATTTTATTCACTATAAATAAATAAAAATATCATTTTACTAGAGTGTCGTGAAGTTCCAATGAATCCAAATGATATTTGTTTTTTGTTTGTGTTTATAATATTACTCTTTCATTGCTTAATTAGCTCGTAAGCACTGAACACAACTAATCATCCCACCCATACATAGTGCACATATATTTACTTATTTATTTATATACAAACAACGGCACATGCATGAAAGAGGGAGTTAGTGAAGCATGTGCATATGTGTAAGTGTACACTTTGAGCAAGTTAATTGTGAACAAAGGCAACTCTCCATATATATATATATAAACTTGGTTTTTTTTTTTTTTTTTTTTTTTGCTTTGGACTTTTGCTTGGAACTACCAAACAAAATTGCAAGCCATTATGATTGCACAAGTCATGCCCTCTCATGGGCCAAACTCAACTATAGCTTGTTCATAAAGCTTTGTAGTTTCTTTGACAAAGACATAACATATGAGGGAGAGAGAGAGAGGGGAAGGTGCATGTTTGGCTTTATTGGAGAGAGGAAGGAATGTTTGGTATAGTTTTAGTTTACCATTTAAGGGATAAAAATTTAAATAAGTTAAATAAAGTTGATTATCGAAAGGTTAGTAGAGAGATTTCTTAAGCTCAAAGTTGATAATTAAAAAACACAAGTTAAAAGTGCTCCCCAACTTCTAGATAATTAAATTTTTTTCAACTTATTTAAATTATTTTTACTTTATATAAGTTATAAGCTGAAAGTGCACCAAATATTTTAAATCAAACTGTCAAATTTATAATAACAACTAATTTAAAAAATTATATTACAAGGTTCACCAACGCAGGTATTTTGGTTGTTGGTTTCCAATTATCAACTTTCAATTTACAAAAAAGTCATAAATATAAAGCGATTTCACGCCACCCAAATATGAAAATAATGTGTAATATATAAGCGTAAGGATACTCCAGCTCTAATACAATAATTATGTAACATAATATTAAATTCGAAGTACCCCTAACACTTGTATATTATTTTCATATTTAGGCGATGTACAATTTCACGACATCAACCCATGCCAACCCTTTTCACTTGCTTATCTAGGATGATGATTTGTATGTTGGCAATGAGAAACTAACAAGAATGATTGTTGGGGGCAACATGTAGCTTTTGAGTAAAGCTAATTATGCTAATCCATGAACATATCCACATCAAAAAGTCAAAACAAAAGCCCAAAATAAGTCAAACCCCACCTGTTAGGTTAAAAAAAGTACAAGGAAGACATTAAAATGAGATGGTATTCATAAGGGATGTATAACTTGTGGCTAAGTGGAGATACCACTTGAGTACAATTTGACAAAGCTCAAGAAGTGTTTTGTTCCCGCCTCCCTTTTGTGTGCTTCATGTGGTTTTTTTATTTTTGGGAGGAATTGTTGACCTTTTGCTTTTATGATAATTGGTGCAATGTAAAGTTACAATCAATTGTCAATTTGAAAATCCAAGAGAATTTTAATAAGTAGGCATCCCAAATATGATCTATCCACATTTCATTGTTTGGCCAAAACAAGGAAATTTAGTGCATGCCTATAATTCATTTTGTTCAAATTTTTTTTTTAAGAATAAAATTTCAGTAAACTTAATTTTAACATAATTATATTATACATCGATCTAAAAACATAATCATATTGTACCCATTGAAACATGAATTTCAAAACACATCAATTTACACCGTTGGTCAAATAGATGAAAATGATAGTATCATCATTTTTAAGCCTAAAATGAAAGTTTACCCTTCATTATGTTTATGTCCTAATATCAAAATATTATTCAGTGCCCATGAGACACCATGCGACACAAGTCACGTACTAATCACAAAACCATTATATCATCAGGTGTTATCAACAACAGGTCAGTGCAAAAACCAAGACACAAAAGAGATGTTTTTTGGTACAAATGTTCAGTATTTACTAAACTACTAACACTTAGATTTAAACCTTATACTTGGGTAATCACCAAATCACAGGATATAAAAATCATATCAGAGACGGCGCTTAAAAGTAGAGTTTTAAACGGAATTTAGTGGTATACGATTATTTTTTAAACACTCTAATTCAACTTGATATATGTATATGCAATGCAATGCACTATAAAACTGTATAAAGAACTAAAATACACGAGCCCAGCTCATGATTAACTTAATTAAAATTCTTAAAATTAGCTCAAAAAAAAAAACCAACAACAATAAAATCACCAACCAAACCAAACTTGAACGATTTCTAAAACTTGTTAGTTCAAATCAAGTTTTAACAACTCACGACTCAGCTCAACTCTGTAGATTTACAACCCTCCTAAAAAGTAGGTTTTATTGTCCCATTGAAAAGAAAAAATTCCCTACTTTCGAACCAAAAATGCTGTTGTACAAGCAGCATCAACACCAGACTAGCAGCCACATTTTCAAGCTATGCCAACTTTCTAGCCAAAACCAAAATAGTCCTGGACTGGACTTACATATGAAATGTTTACATTATGCAATTTCAATTTTAAGGACACAAAGAACTAATGTAAAGCTCTATGAATTCTCCCTAGCCACCATGTGAAAGAAAGCACGCTTAATTTTCCGTACAGGAAATACACTATGAAATTGTTCATTTCGATACCAAATGATTAATACCCAAGAAGTAACCTCCTACAATCACGAATGATGCAATTCCACTTCGAGCCATCCGCAAACCAATGCCACGAAACAAAATATTCCTATCCGCAGGGTGGATTCCTGTAAGTCGCTCAAACCTCTTCCCCGGTAGCCTCCATTTGAGAAGCCTCCTCTCCATGGATATATACTGCAGTAAACAATCCAAATAATGATCATGGAAATGCAATGTATAGTTATGAGCAACCTTTACATTTTTTTTATTTTTTATTTTTTGATTGGCAAAAAAGGAGACTAATATTAATAAAGGAAAGGATTACAATTTACAAGAGAACAGGAACACAAGAATTTCTCCAAATAAGAAAAAAGAAAAGTAAACAAAGTTCCAAGTTACATGTCACACACTGCCCTCTAACCCCTAGAAATCAAAAGGGATAACCCCCAAAAAAGTGAAGAAAACGAAGCCCAAAAAAAGTAACAAACTCTATTCCACAAGACATTAACATCCTCTGTCGTATCCATACATTCTTGCATTTTGCTCCAACCCAATAACTCGAAAAATTGCACAAAAGAAGCAGTCTCACAGCACTAATATTTAGGGAAACAAAGGGCAACATTTATGACCAAAAAAAAAAAAAAAAAGATACCATTATTTATAAGCATAAAATGAATCAAAGCTTGCTCCACCAGGGACCACCATTACTCTCTTCCCAAATTAGGATAAACTCTTCAGGCTTGGACATTTTTATTTTTCACTGGACTATGCGATGGAACTTGAACCCTGGCGTCCACCCCTTAGCAGCACAAATAACATGGTTACACAAGACAATGATTTGCATCACTCTGACTATGCCTCTCCTTTTTTTTTGGTTCCTTTTTTGGGGCTAGGCAATACCATTCATAAGACCCATTGTTCCAGATGTACCTTGTGCTTTGCATAAAATGTCTCATTCATGATATAGCTTCCAAAATATATATGCCACAACTCCCACACCCTTAAAGACGCAACTGGGGAGTTGGGGAAAAATTTCAACTTCTCAGTCTATTACTGAAATAGGATTTGGACATCAAATACATAATACTAATTTAGCAAAAATAAGAGTTCTCCTGTAGATACCCAAGTACAGCTGTTCACAAAGATTCCATTGAAGGACCCTATGGTAAACCTAAACATGGTCTAAACTACTAACAGAATTGATCATAGTTGTGAAGTGACCAAATTGTAAATGAATTTAAATTCCCACAATCTTTTATACTATGTTTGTATGTCATAATTTTAGAATTCACACTTTCATTCCACTTCTAAATTGACCAAGTTCAGTTCAAAGTTGAAGTTTCAAATGAATACTGAATAATTTGCCATGAGGCATCCTTCAGATATCAGTTCTACATTTTGCCTTGATGTTGATGGAGAAAAGCTACCATTAACCAGAATTGATGCATCAAGCAACTTGTGATGACAAGAATTCTAGAGTTCATGAAGAAAATAAAACACAATTGTGTGCGACATTGTGGTCTAACCAGACAGCAGTTATTGACTACAAATGAATCGAACTTCATTCTGATGAAAAGACACTGAGGTTGAAAGTACAATTTATACAAACAACCAAGATCCTAACATATACAGTTAACTAAAGATTATATAATGCATGTCTTTCTTATACAAGTAAAATACCTTGGGCAGCACAATACATTGTGATCTACTTTTTGCAGTGTCAAAACAATGAGACGCAGCGGCAGCAACTGATCCAGAAAAACCAGCTGCAAGACTAACAGCAACAGGAGACAATGGACCAATTTCTTCATCAGACCTGCTTAAAAACAAGCACATTTTGAAGAAAGTATATATATATATATAGAGAGAGAGAGAGAGAGAGAGAGAACAGTAAAAAGAGACTAATACTTCACATGCTGTGCCAACAAATTATTGAACATCCATGACTTATAAAACTACATAAATAGATAGATTTTAGCTAGGAACACTCGTTTTTCAATGATCTAATGCTCTACCATTACAAGGATATTACAGAATTAGCTTGCTCAGGATAAGAATTTAAACAAACAATTGCTCGAACAACATGAAAACAGACTGAGGCACTATACTAAGTGGTATTCATCAGAAATTCACAAGCAAGAGCATAGAAAAAAATAATAAAATAGCAATTAAGGAATTTCAAGACGAGAAAACAGAACACCTCTAAGTCACAACCTAACCTACATCCCTAATTGAAAACAGCATGGAGAAAGAAATGAAAGACACAAAATCTAACTATAGCATTACACTTGCACTAAAAACAATACCATGGATGAACAATTTTTGTTTTACGGTTGAACAAAGATGATAATGTGAAGGAAAAGGGCTATTGTAACAATAAAATGAAAATAAATAAAGGTCCTGCAACCAGGAAGTTCATAGCATAAAAGGCACAATAAGGTCTTGTAATAACACTTGTAGAGGACTAACAATGAGTAGTTACCAAAAGATACAAATGTGAAGGGGAAGAAATGAAAATAGTTAGATAGACACAAGTTTTGACAGCAACCCCCTAACTCCTCACAAGTACAAATAAGGCTAAGCACAACAAGTATCATGCAATAAAATCTCATTGGGCAGACTACTGAGGGGTGCATGCTAAAACCTGGGTGAAGGATCCATATCAACTGCTTTCCAGTCAAGCATTGCTCGATGTAAAAATTGCCAGCTTGAAAAGAATATGCCACCAAAAATGGAGTCCCGAACTACTCCTGACCGGAGACCTCTCCATAAAGCACCCCATCCTTCCAAAGAGATGATGTCTAATGGCCTTCTAACATCGCAGACAGAAGGTGGCCTGCCAGATCCGGTCATCATCCATGGGTACTCTTTTAGGCCACCAATTATATTAGGATGTTTGGAGGTAAGAGTGGACAAAAGGCCAACAGAGTGGTTCAATGTCCTCGTGTCAGGTGAATATCCAGGTAATAGTCTTGCAAGCAAAGGTGAAACAGCAGTCCTTGCTGTAACAGTGTCAGAACTCGGAATGCGAGAAGCCGAATTCACCTGTGCACGAAGTTTAATAAGTTCAAATGGAGAGCTTACAACTGATTCCACAGCACCAGCTGCAATTCCTGCCATAAAGGCCTCAGAGACATGCACATAATTGTCTTCTCGACCATCTGCAAGGACAATATGCATATTACCACTTAAGGCGTTGAAAACGAAAGGTTGAATGTTTAGCAAGAGAACAATCAACTATCCTTATTAATTGGATGTTCAGCAAGTGTATATCCACTATCCCTATAAAAATGCAGTAAGTCATTCATGCAACAAAGTCAAAATATGGCTTCCTACTCTCACAATGCACAAACACACCCACACCACGTACACATACACACACATCCACACAACAGGGAATGTCCAATAACTAATGGATGAACAACTTACAATTCCATTTAAATTTGACTATCCTAATTATCTATACAATTATCTCTGTAGTTATTCCTGTCTTGGTAATTGTCTCTCCACTCTCTCTGAACCATGTCATTCTCTTGCTTGCTACCTTAAAATTACCTATCCCCTCAAAGGAAAATGGATTTAAATTGAACAACCCAACTCAACAAACCCATTAATTTTCCAAGTACATATTCACCAAACACTAAGCAAACTATTCAAGCTTCCATGTGTGTGAATGTGGATTCGGTCTATATCCAATTTAACCCTCCTAAGCTCCCAGCACCCTCGATTATTGAGAACCAACACTCGGGACAAGTAGAATTCAAATTATTTTGCAAAATATTTAAAGAATAAGTGCCTGTCATTTCAGTTTAGAACCTTTCCTCCTAATTTTTCCCCTAGGTTTGCTCATCTGACGAAACAGATTAAGAACAAACACAATAACTTCTAACTGCACATAGAATGAAGAATATACCATCATAAACAGCTGTCAAAATTTCATAAATACCAAAGCGAGCGCCAGCACCTAAAATCCTTCCCAATATTAACCACCCAAAACCACTGTACAAACCTATAATATTCATTGAAGAGAATATTCATTTAACTAGCAATAATAAACAAGAATCATAAATAACTTAAGCTCACATGTAGCTGTTAACCTTATCTACATGACTCATTGCACTAATGGAAGCTCAAGCAAAACAATAAGTTAATCGACTACCTGCATTTCCTGATAAAGTTTTAACTCTATCAAGAACCTGAGCTGTAGTCAACTGTTTATTAGAAACTGACCCTACCTGTTATTTTCTCCACCACAACAAATAAGCATCAATATTAGAAACAGATAGTCATATGCTAACAAACAGTTCCAAAATCAACACCAACATGCATACGCACACACATATGAGCATACAAATGCAGACAGAGGTTGGTTTCAAACTTCGAACCTGTATAAGGACTTTGATAGTATCAAGAGGGTAAGTGAGGGCAGTGCCCAATGTGACTGAACCTGCAGCAGCAACTGCATGTGTAGCAAACATCTGGTTCTTCATCAGTTCTTCCATCTGAAAGATTTGCACAAATGTCAAAAACAACTAGGCAGTCCACAACCTGAAACTGAAGTTCTGAAGAGTCTTTATATCAGATTCAAACAGTTTTTTGGAGATCCAATTTCTTCTATCTTCATATGGTTACAAAAAAGTACCCTCAAACCTCAATGCATACATTGAGCACTCACAATATGTAAAGACAGAAAAAAAAATATTAATCATAATTCTCAATGTGTGTGCATCCAACATGCTTCCAACTACATATGCTTAAAATTTAGCTCTATATGAATTTGCAATTACATGGTAAATATGAAGAGATACCGGGTCTGACCAGATTTTATAAAAGACAGAATATAGGAAATTACAGCTGTGCAAGTGAACCACACTGAAAATAGATTTGGAGCTTAAATTCTATAGTTGGAATTTGGTGTAGTTTTCAACAGTTGGTAATCGCTGAAAACAAAGAGAATCAAACTACCAATCATGTCAAAATGATGTGGCAACATCATGAAAAGCCCGAAACAGATTATACCTGTGATATATCTCTAGTTTCAAGGTAGTCATGTAGCTTCAATTTTACCAATTTCATCCATTAATTTATTACATTGGGTCAATTTTACCTGTGATATATCTTTAGTCCAATTTATAACCTATATTAAGAAATTGGATAGATATCAAACAAAAAATGGCCCATTCAAAAGGGACTGGATCATTTCAAATTGGACATAAATCCCAGTTCACTTTGAAAGAGTGAATGAACTATTTTACTCCTTTGTTTCAGTCTAAAATTCAAGGGATTGTTATTAATTGGATTGAAACAACACAATATGAAAAATTTAAGAGTAAAACTAAAACTGATGCATTTTGAACTTTATGACAACCCCCAACCAAAAAAAAAAAAAAAAAGGTGTGTGTGGACTTGCAATTTGGTGCAAGGGAGAAAGGGTAGCTAATGGGTAGGAAAATGGGGAAAACAAAATATTGAAAAAGAAAGGTAGTAGCTGATATGGGTACAAGAGTAACTGAATGGACATGAACAAACAAAGTACAAAGTTGGGATTTTATCAAACAGTTGGTGGGCTAGGCTTAGGATCAGTAGTCGCACACATTGACATAGTAGGACTAAGACAAAATTGCGAAACACAATGTATGAATACGAAAACAAATACTCGTTGAACTCAAGTATGAGAGAGAGAGAGAGAGAGAGAGAGAGGTGCCTGGTCACCTGAAATGGACGAATCTGCCGTGAATGGCAGAGAACGAGTCTCCACCACTGCTATCTGACCTCCCTGTGAATCGCAACTTCTTCTTCGTCTTCTCTCCCTCTCTCGCGATGGTGGAGGAGACGCAGCGGCGGAGGAGGGGCTCGCGGTGGTCGGAGATGGTGGTTCTTCTCCCTCTTGTTCTTCTTCTTCTTTCAAATCTGAAAACCCTAGGTTTTCATCTCTCTTCTCTATCTCTAGCACTGGATGGGCCGGGAAGTTGTGTCGCGACGGCGGTGGGGAACGCAGATGACGGGGAAGTTGCGGCGGTGGGGACGCATGTATCATTCGAATTTTTATTTTTATTTTTATTTTTATTTTATTGGAGTATAATAAAATTTAAAAATTCAAAATATTACACTTACAATTTTCTAATTTTTATTAATATTTACTATATTTTTTAGGCTATAAAATTAATCTGTCACCTGTTCCACCCCTGCTCCGCCCTCACCACCAGTTCAATTTGTCTTGGCCTCAAATACGATACGGGACAAGAGTAAACGATTACAAACTCAACCCACGACTATCTTCAAACTCAATTTTTCTTTTTATTTTTTGAAATAAATATTAAATACTTTCCAAATTAAAAAGTGGACAAACATGTTGTTGGGGTTGAGTTCGACGAGTGGTGGGCGCGTATCATGATCACTTTAACTTTCGATTCGCCATCCGTCCGCAAGATTAGCGAATTAGAAAATTAATCCTCATCCATCTACCAATCCCATGGATGCGATCAGCAGACAGTGCTTGGCGGATGGATGCGAATCGATTTGCCGCTTGAAATTTTATAAATTTTCAATATAATTCAACTTGTGCACTTTCTCAAAAAAAAAAAAAAAGTATTACAGTCAATGACCTAAAAAAGTATTACAATTACTGCATGCCTCATCCAAAAAAAGAAATTTTGAAACTTTATAATGTCACAATCACTGCATGTCTTATCTACATATTACAATCACAGCATGTCTCATCTACATAAAGTATTAAAATATAAAAATAATTCAAACTACCAAAACCATGAACAAAGTAGTAGTAGAGATTGTATGTCTCTCTATTGTTATATTTATATATGTTTTTAAAAATAAAAACCAACTAGTATATATCATATTTTTTATTTATTATTTTTAGAGTTGGATTTAAAAACTAAAAAATATAGATAAATAATACGTTTTTTTTTTCAATTCAAAAAATATGTTTAAGTTGAAATTTTTTTTTTCACAGAATATTTAAAATCTTTTTCAATTGAAAACACAAACAAAATATTTAAACAAATTGAAAACACAAAATCTTATAAATTACTAAAGGTGCTCACGGCTCATGGTTCTATTGCGCAAAGGAATCTCAAATCCGCCATCCGTCCGCCAAATTGACTCGATTGGAGAAAATTAATCCAAGAATCGCTCGTCATCACAAGATCCGTCCAAAAATGCGATGGATCGGTTCGTTCGGTCGGTTTTGACAGATTGGTATATCCACCGCCACCCATAGTTCAATCTAAGCCGTTACACTATTTGCTATGTTATTTCAAGCTCGGCCACTTTAATATTATTTCTAAGAGCATCTCCAATAGTGGTTGCTATATTGTTATTGCTATAATTTGCAATGAATAGTGTTATTTTGCTAAATTATAGCAATGATGCTCCAATGGTCATTTGTTATTTTTGACAAATCTCAACCAACTTTCCTCTAAATTTATAAGTGTTGTTTGATATAGGTTTTTGTGATTTTATTTTTGTTTATTTTTTGTCTTTTGTGACATTTTTTTATCTATTTGTTAAAAAAATTATATATTTATATTATTTCCAACTAGATAAATATAAAAAATTAAAAAAAATTGAAAAATTGGAAAAATTGAAAAAAATTATATATTTATATTATAATGTCTTTTTATTATAATAAAATTATCTTTATTTAATGTCAATTAATGTATTTTATCTTTTTATTGCCTTCATTTGAAAAAATATATTTATTTTTTTACATTATACTTTATTGAAAATATTAAATTATAATACAAATTAGTGAACATTATACATTGAAAAAATAATATTACATTGTGAAGTACAAAATACTCAAAAATAAAAAAAAAATAAAAAATATGAAATTTCATTATAAAATAAAAATTACATTGCAAATAAAGACTAACAACTACATCAAAAAATAAATGATATTGCAAATTTGAAAAATACATTATCTCGTAATTATTCATCAAAAGGTAGGGGGAAATAAAATTTGGGCTACTCACATTTGAGGACCAATTAGCGAAAATCTTATTTTTTCGCATTATATAATACGCTTTCATCTGAGGGTCCAAATAAGAAATGTCCATAATCATTATTTGGTGTTCTTCCTTTCATCTCAAACTCATGTTTTTTCATCTCAAGTTCTTTCATCTCCTGTAGTGCTTGAATCCTTTTTCTTCTCTTTCCTCTTTTTTTCTTTTCTTTCTCAAAGAAGGTGTTGGTTAAATGTGTCTAATTGTGTACTCATTTTTGGACTTCGCCAATGACTTGATTTCTCAAATAATTCTTTTGCGCATTTCCTATCCATCGACCTTTTACCCCTTGCAGAGACACTGTCGTCACCAACAGTTGGATTGTTACCAACACTTGAACTGGTGTCATCTTCAAGAGAAATGCAATTATCTATAGGGGAATCGGGGGCTAAATCAGGGGAAAATAATATATGTATCCTTGACTTCACTGTATTCGTAGGAGTTACATCTTGCCACCTAATATTGTTTTGCAAGATTGACCAACAATGTTCAAAAGCAAAATGTTTCTTTTCATCTTGATGGTATAAAAGTTTTGCTTGAAGCATCTGTATCAATAAAATATTAAATTATGTAATTATTTAATTTTTATATGAGACGAAATAAAATAAAATAAAAAACTAGGGCAAATTAAAGACACCCCCTCGAGGTTTGGTAAACTCGAGGTTTGATAAAAATACAGATTCTCTCCTGAGGTTTGAGAAATTACAAATTGCCCCATGAGGGTCAAATTCTCATAACAAATTAGGAGAAATTATGGAGGAATCTGTATGAAAATAAAAATCTTATGGGGCAATTTGTTATGGAACTATAAACCTCGTGACGGATGTAATTCCCCAACCCCCAGGGGGGGAATTTGTATTTTTACCAAACCTCGAGGGGGATGTTTGTAATTTTCCCAAAAAACTAACGTAATAAATGAAGATAAAATCTTACTAGATCAACTTGAGACATCCTACTTGGGTGTAGATTTTCGACTTGCTCTAAACATCCGCGAAATTTGTTAGAACATTTCATGATTATACCCCATCGAGATTGGATAGAAACTTGTGTTCTTGACTGATCATTCTGAAGGGAGCAATAATTTTCATAAATTATCTCCCAAAAGCGAGTATAAGATTGTGAATTGCCAACAATTAGGTCTTTAGAAATGTGACACCAAGCTTTACAAAGTGTCATATCTTCAGCAATGGTGAATGATTTTCCTCTCTTTATTTTTGATGAACCTTCCATACCTATTGTGTAAAGAAAATATAAATAAAAATGTAATTTAGAAAGCTTGTTGTGAAATGAAATTGAGTAAAAAGAGAGAAAAGAATGTTTGTATTTATAGAAAAAGAAAAAGAAAAAAAAGAGTCGCTTTTTTATAGCCATTTTAACATAAAAAGAGTCGCTAGATATGTTTCACTTATGTTTTTATTTAATTTTTTTAATGAATAAAGTAAGACACTTGGATCTCACTGCTGGATTGTTATTAATCAACGGCTGAGATCAATCACGGGTCTGTGTGTCTTTATCCTCTCATCTTTGTGTCTCTGCCCATTGAACAAAATAGAACAATCCAGATACACTTCAGAGAAGATTAGAGGGAGAGAGAAGGCTTGGAAACACTTTGAATCAGTGAGAAGATCACCTTCTCTGTCCCCCTGTTTCTCGGATCACTTCGAAACACTTCGGATCAGTGTCTCTACTTCGAAACACTTCAGATCACTTCGAAACACTTCGGATCAGTGTCTCGCCCTCTCATCTCGGTTCTCGCCTTCTCTCCCCCTGTTTCTTGGATCAATGAAGATCAGAGAGAGAGAGAGAGCTTCGGATCAATGATTTTCAAATCGATGGGTCTTTCTCTCATCTTCATCTTCGGATCGATGGAATTCTCTAAGCCCTAACCCCCTACATCTTCTCTCTCTCTCTCTCTCGTGATCAACCTTCTCTCATCCACCACCGATCATCCACCTTCGGATCAACCTTCTCTCATCCATGTATTTTCTTGATGAATTTGTGAATATTGATATTGAAGAATTTGTGAATATTGAAATATTGGAGAAATTGATATTGATAAATTTGTGAATATTGGAGAAATTTTTGAAGATTAATTTGGAATGAATTTGCTGAAATTCTTGATGAATTTGGTATAAATATTGATGAATTTGCTAAAATTCTTGTTCATTTTGATGAATTTGCTGAATTTGATGAATATTGATGAATTTTGGAATATTGATGAATATTGATGAATTCTTGTTCATTTCTTTTATAAAAAACTTCATGCATTTTGGAAAATCCCAACTGAAAGGGAAGGAGGGAAGGAAGGAAGAAAGAAAATAGTTTAATTTTGGGTGACTTGGCAGATTTGACAACTGCCAAAATAGCTGCCAAATTTGGCACTTGATTTGGCAATTGCCAAATTTGACAGTGGTTATAGCATGCCATTTGAGAAACCAAGATTGCCAAAGCTGCTATATTATGGCTTTAGCAACTGATTTAACCATCTGTAGACACCCCATTTTTGACCGTCCTCAAGACTTGGACGTCACCGTTGGAACACTCGGTGATTATCCATGTTTGTGTTTGTTTGGAGATCCCGGAGTTCTCGGCTACGCGCCTTGCCTCAGGACCTCCGAACTCGACTGTTTTGTGTCTAGTTTTGCACCAAACACTTGTGTTTTGCCTTGGAAGGGCAGGGGATGCTTTGTGAGGCATCCCCACACACCACCGGCTGTGGCTAGAGGCCACCGGCTGGTTATTGTTGTCATCGGCACTATATTGTGCCGGTCGGCACTATTTTGTGCCGGTCGGCACTATTTATGGCAAAATGACCATTTTGCCCTGCCGACTCATATACAGTTGTTTTCTGAGATATTTTCAGACAACAGATGTTTTGTTTCTCCATACACGCTGTATGGAGGATGACGAGCCCTTTGTTGCCTTAGCTTGTAAGCTTTGGTAAGCTTGGCTTGCCTATAAGAGGACCACCTCTTCTTGGCTTAGGGTTACAAAATTTAGAGACATTCTTAGACGCACTAAGCTCTGGTTTTTAGGGTTAGGATAGATACACATCCTATCTCTCTTTTCCTTTGTGTTCTAGGTGTTTTAGTTCACATTAATGCACCTAAACACCTAGTCTTTCACCTTTTCTTCGTGTTCTCAAAGATCAGAGCTTGTTCTTGAGATTTTTGACTGGTTTGGAGCTCAAGGAAGCAACAACATCAAGCTTGGTGAAGAGGTCTACAAAGGTGAGCCAACTAGTCCTTTTTTTCCCCATTCTTGCACTCCATTTCTACTTGCTTTAGAGCTGTTTTTGTGCTTAGTGATTAACACATAAAAGTTCTATTTTTTAAGCCTCTTCATTGTTTATTAAGAGTGCTTGGTGGTTTGGGTAGGTTTGACCACCCTTAGGCCTTGAAAAGACCCCATTTTAGGCCATTTTGTGAGAGCTCCGAGACTTTGGTGCTTGGGCCTCTCCACCACTGAAAATCTTGAGGGATTTCAGTGGTGGAGATGGTGCCTTGAAGTCTCCAAAAGGAGGGGGTCACCCCCTCTCCTTGATGTCCTTGAAAAGGGCAAGTTTTGGCCTCCAAATGAGCACCATGTTTGGTTGTGTGTTGAACATGTTTTGGCTGTTTTTCATGCCTATTATGCCATGATTAAACTCTATTTTAAGTTGGTTTTAGTACTCCTTGCATGTTTTGCATGGTTGCTTTGTAATGCCATAATAGTCCCTTAACATGTCTAGGTAGTGTGCCTTTGTTTCTAGTATGTTTTAGGCCTAGATCCATGAAGCTTGTATGCTTATTTTGACATGTTTTAGCTCTGTCCATAGTCATTTTGGTCAATCTTAGCATGTATATTGTAGCCTCTTTACATTTGGCTTGTTGGCCTCAAGAGCATGAATGTGTAGCATGCCATGCTTGCTTCATTTTTGACGGTTTGGAACCATTTGCATGCTATTTCAGTCCTTCATACATGCTTGTTTGATTGCCTAGCATGCCTCTTTAATGCTTTAAGAGTATGTGTTAAATGGTCCATGTTTTGGCTTTAATGCATGCCTTTGAATTCATGTCATCTAGATGCCATCTAGGTGGTCCTTTAGGCCTAGTTTTATGTGTTAAAACTCTGTTTTTAAGTGGTTAAGTATTGCCATGTGTGGTTGTGCTAAGTGTGGTTCAAAGCCTCATTGATTTGCTTTGAGCCTTAGACCATTTGCATGCTTTGTTTGGTCTATCTTCGACTTGGTTTGGCACCATCTTTTGCATGTATTTCAGAGCTTTACAATGCATGCTCTTTGTCTATGTTTGGTCTCTTTAAGTGTGATTGAGGGTTGCCATGTTCATGCTTAAGGTTTGGATCATAACACTTGCATGTGTGTGTGTGTTTAGTCTCCATTTATAGGCACTTTGGCCACTGATTTTAGGACTATTTGAGTTGCCTAATTCATGTGTAAGACCATCCTTTCATTGGTTTGCATGCTTGTCTTGTATGCTTGCATAGGTATATTGCATAGTCCATGTTGTATGCTAGATAACATGACTAGGTTGCATTGCATCAACATGCATTCCTTGTCCCTTGACTTGGTGATAGGATTGGGACTTTGACTTGTTTGCATTGCATGCATTTGAAATCAAAGTTGCACACTTTTGTTCTTGGGCCATCACGCATGGAAATGCGCCGATTGGTTCGTGAATCGAGGCACATGCCCCTTTGAGTCACAAACATGATAAAGGGTGTGTATAGTGCATAAATACCTTGAATCATATTGCCATGCATGTTGTTGTCCTTCATTGCTGGGTTGTGTTCAAGGTGTTAAGTGTCACCAAGACTATTTAGTGCCGACCGGCAACAATTTCACCGATAGCTTCATCTAGTGCCGGTGGCATTCTTCTTCAGCCGGTGGTGTTCTACCTCAATGGCAGGATCCCCAAGGCTCCTTGAGAGGCACTCCTGGGACTTTGGCAATTTTCTGAGGAGGATAGCAGGGGAAATAGAGGCAATCATGCACGGCAGTGCGATTCCGAGCTAGTCCTGAGCGCGTGCTGCATTTGGCCCTCATCCCGAGGCGATTTACTGTTTAATTAGATTAATTATTTTATTTAATTAATTTAGTTGATTTGTAATATTTTTAATTAGCTTATGAGTTAATTAATCAGACATTATTTGGTCTCTCCGAGTGAGGGCAAAATTGTAATAAGGGTGTGTGAGTGGGTGTATGTTTTCCAATCCCCATTTCTTTCTATCCCTTTTATTTACCTGCTTATGTTGGTAGATTAGAGCATTTCTATCTTAGCATACCCTATGCAATGCATGTGCATTCATGCATTTGTTTACATGCATCGGCTCGGACATCATGCAAATCGCATCGTACTTTCAATTTCAAATTGAATACGTGATAGTTGTTGCATCTCATGTGCCATGTTTAGGTTAGCCGAGTCTGCCTAGATTACATCCTCAGATGCGATGCATTAGCCACCTAACATGAACTAGGACATGCATGTTTGCTAACTAGTTTATTGTTTTGGCACAGAGTACGATGTAAGTATTTTACGCTTTAGCATACCACATGCGTGTGAATGTTGCCATGACAGTATGCTTGCCATGCTAAATGCTTACATGATAAACCTGCTTGAATGCCCGTGGGTGGAGGTTGATTGCCCGAGTTGGAACAACTCGTTGAAATGTATTTTAGCCTACTTAAAGTAGCAAAATCTAACACGCTTTTTTGAGACAAACGGATATGCAATGTTTAGTTCCAAGTTAGGCAATCTAGTTTATACTTTTGTGTTGTGCGATCACATAGTAATTCTAGGTTAATAACCTAATAAGAACGCATAAAGTTTTCAAAAACGGATATCACTTAGTTAGTAGAGGCCGGTTCGACCGTAAAGGGGTGCTCATAGTCGACTTTCCTCGATCGCATCTAAGCTCCCGAGCCAAGACCACTTTGGTGATGATTTTATTGTATTCTCTTCGCACCGAGTCAGGGTTTCCTAAATTTCCCATTTTAAATATTTAGGTGGCGACTCTGTAATCTGGCAAAGCAGTCCATGTTTGGCACTACTTTTTCAAATATCTGTTTTCTCAAACGATTTGCCGGATTTGGACTCTTTGGTTCAGATTTAAAACCGACACAAAAAATCGAGTCCATGAACTGTTAGATGGAAGCCCACGGGCGCGTGTATACCATCCATTGAAGATGCTCTAATATAGCCATTTTAAACTCAATTTAAAAAAAAAAAAGTTCTAAATCCCATATAATTTTGTAAATTAAAGTGTTAGACATTTAAACCAAATAACAGTAAGTATAAGACACACGTCAAGATATAAAAGAGTTATGTGCTAATTTCGAAATGTTCGAAAATAAATTGCACATAGAGTAAAGTGTTGGGATTAAAATGAATTTTATCTCCCAAAAAATAACAAAAATGTCTAAAGATTATAACTTTATTTCTAAATGAAAAGGGATAACCATACTGCCAAAAAAAATAAAAAAAATAGAATGAAATTTATCCTTTAATTTATTTATTTGTGATTTTTAATGTTAGATTTTCTTATGCAATTAAATGTATAATTTGATAGAATTTGCATAATATTTGTAAATTCTCTACTATTGATTGAAATAATAACAATAATTCGCCATTTGAACTATGCGTTAGAAATTTTCTTTTATTATTGTTACCCGAATAAAAAAATTTAATTGAACGTGGTGCATAAAAAATTCTTATTGAGGTTACCAATTAGCTCATGGACCCATTGATCAAAAATATAAAAACAAAATAACTGGCATATTACAAACTTTTTATGAAGATTCATTTATTGATTAGTGATTTCTGTGTTGAGTTTTTTATTTTATTTTTTAAATCAAAAACTAATATATAGTTTCAAAAAATCACTTATTAATATAATATTCTCTTTTATAAAACAGAAATAATGTTTTTAATTTTAAAATTATTTTTTATATTTATTTTTATCAAACTAGTTTCTGATTATTTTAAAGAAAAAAAAAATATATCATCACATACATGGCGATTCAAACCAAAAGATTCACACCAAAGCCAGAAACAATTCTTCAAGTACAACAAAAAAATGGGGGCTTTCAAATTTTACAATAATTCTTTAAACACTCTACTTAATACCAAAATTAACTCCCAATCCGCCCAAACCCTAACCCTAACTCCACCCACCACCACCATCACCAACCCCTCCGCCACCCTCCCCCAGTCTTTTCCTCGAGGTCCAGTTCGATCTAGCAAATTAGGGTTAGGACCGTTCTTTTCTACATAGAAAAGTTCCACCACGTAGAGAGAGACTATCATCTTTCATCTTTTTTCTTTTTTTTAAAGAATGGATAAATAAAATACAGAAGCCCGATTGATCTCTTCTTTTTAAAATTATCCCTCTCCCACCCTGAATCTAGGAAGAGGACAATATTCTACAACTTAAAGAGTGTGTGATGAAGGGTCCCTGGCCCTGGTGGCGCAGACCCACTGCCTTGGTGTCTCGAGATCGTCTCCTACAATGGTTGGTACATGCCAACTACCCTGCTCCGACTCCTGCATTTTACACCTCCATACATTCATTACATATTCACACAAAAATAAGATATAAAGAAGAATGCAGAAAGCCAAAGATAAATCTCTAGGATTAGAAAGAGAGCGAATGATTGAAAAGTTCACCTGAATGACAATTGAATACGGTGGCGGCATGTGAAGCTTAGGTCTATGCGTTGACATTGACGTTGTCAACCGGACCTATCAATTATTTCCAGAGAAACACAAAAGAAATTTTATTTCTGAATTTTGCAAAATAATTTAGGCATTACGCATGATCAGTCAATCACGGGTAAATAGCCATACAATGTTCTTTAGTTTCCAAGCCAAACATGCTATAAGAGGTTTAAACATCCGAATCTGAATAGACTACAAATATGTAAAACCATAGGGCACAATCGTCTACTGCTTCATTCGCAATCAAAGCAACATCCAAATTAGTACGCCTCTCAACAAAAGCCCTTGAGAAGTGGAAATAGTGTCACCCAAAACTATTCTCAATCTTCTTGACAAAATTTTAGTCAAAAAAATTTATACAAATTTTTTTTATTTTTTTTATTTTTATGAGGAACCCCCTAACCACACCTTTGGTGAGACCCAGGGTAAATCCACTAGCCTCAAATATCGATCGAAGTAGGGATTTGTATCTTATCCAGCAATCAAACATGGCTACAATGATGCTTAATGTTTTTGTCTTTTAAATCAGTAAATGCTTGATCTTTACATTAGTTTTCTCCAACACCAAAATCAAATGTTGACTCATATTATTGTATTAAAAATCATGAGAAGGATTTTTCTTATATCTCATATTGTGTTAAAATAAAAAAGAGTGTTATAACATAATATTAAGTTATACTGCTGATTCAGAGTTGTGCCAAAAGACCAAATTGTCCATGAACGGATATAACTCATCAATCCCAACTCAAAACTAACCCTCAAAGCGGGGACTGAGAGAAAAGTGAGAAGAATATTTGGATATGACCAAAAATGGCATTGAAACACATGAATGAATATGATACTGATACTATGTATAACTCAGTAAGAAGTAACGCTATATGATGTGAAGTACTATAGAGAGCATAATAGCGTTCAATATTCCTTATATGTAATACTGAGTAGCATAAAAATACAGCGATCTAGCAACATTGAAGTTGAACTTTGATACAGAACTATTTGATTATGGAAGAGCTAATTTAGCAACGGAACACCATATTATTCAAATTTAGTTAAAGAAGAGACAATACCTGATGTTTCTCTTTCCATCTTGGGAAAAAACTAGTCCCTAGCAGTTGGAACAAGTGATCCCTCATCTCATCATTTGTCACCAGCAAACACTTACAACTAACTGCAGCAAATAACCAGTACCTGTAACATGGAGATGTGATATAAAGATTAATTTGGAAAGATAGTTCAATTTGCCTATGAAATTTTTTTTTTCTTCTAAAATACAACTTAATAATCACTATAATTCTTAATAAAATTTAGAATGAAGTGCAGATTTATGCGAAGAATAACAAACTGTATTTTTTCAAAAATCTAAAAACTCTACTGAGTCTTATTTTCTTTCCTCTCTCTCTCTCTCTCTTTTTTTTTTTTTGACAGTACTTTCTGAGTCAGAATTTGATTGATTTAATTGACTTGACCAGAATTAACTACAAGCCTAATCCAGTCTCTCAACAATTAAAATAGCAACTAGCACCAGGAATGGTACCAGCATAGTGATTGCTTAATTTTCAAACTAGTATAGCCACAATTACCTGTAGACAAGTAATATTAATTCTTTTAAAAGAAAATGGCATTCAAAGCAGATTATAAGGCAGTTATCTCCAATATGCAAAAGCTTTTAAAACCAACTTCAGAAATGATCTTTTTGCTTCATCTTAACAACTTAACAAGTTTCATTTCAATCAACCAGGTGCTGATACGATATATGATATATAATTTTGATTGCCCTTGATATCTTGCCCTAGACCCACTCCATCTCAGGAAATTTTATTATGGAGGACCCTTGAACTAAACAATGATTTCCAACCTACACTTTTTGCTGCTTAGCCCAAAATGATTTCTAAAATCCCAAGGGCTCAGCATTTTCACAGCCTAGATTCGGATAAATTGTCATAGAAAATAAAGGCTCTAAACAACAAATGCATGCCAACAATATTAAAATTAAATACTAATGTGCAACTGAACCTCAATTTATAATCTCCTATCTTACATGAGATAGGCAGATGATAAACCAACTCATCCTCTTACCAGAGGAATATATTTTAACATACAAGTAGTGATCTAGTTTAGTTATCTCATGAAACACAAACATCCAAACAAAGTGTAGCACCTTGCTAAAATTGTTTTGAAAAAAAAAAAAAAAAAAAACAATTTTCATTTCTTCATAAAGACAATTAAAATGAAGATTGATAATCTTTTAAAGCGAGAACACTTGCCTCTTGGCATCCCAGACTTGCCACCAAAGAGGAAAACATTAAAAGGAACATCCAATGAGTCAATGAAATTGAGGGAAAAGGAAGTATTTTTTCTAAGATGGTTCTAAATTACGACAATCTTAGAAGATTATGTCAGGAAACATGACTGCCTAAACTAAATAATAGTGTTCCGTGATGGTAATTGTTCACTGTATCACAGATAACAAGGCAAGCATGATGCATCTCACAGAAAGGGAAAAAATAAACATAGATATCATCATTATACGTATCTATCAACATTACATATACAAAACAGAAATATTGTTAGAAAGAGATCTTACCAATCATCATTTGAACCGCAGGAGTAGCAGAAAGTGCACCAGACCTTTTCCAACTCTCTAACAGCTTCTTGTTGTTATGACTCTGCGCTGGACCACCAGTAACACGACTTTTATGCAAAACAACAAGTGGTAATCTCTTTGACGGGCTCACTTGATGTAACTGATTTACAACAGAATTAAGCTACAACCAAAAGAAATTATTAAGAACCATATCTGCGTGATTCTAACTTTGAGGAAGATATATTACTGTTAAAGCTTGTGATCAGCAACACTCTTACCTGGGAAAAGTTGAAATTATGCCTATTAATAAGCCCCACATTTGCACCATCTATAACTGCATCAAATGGACCGTGCCGCTGAAGCCACTCCTGAATGAGTGCACCTTCTAAGTTAGTCAGAATGCCATTCTTTTTAAGTATTAATTGCCTGAACCATACACAAGCAGCAAATATGGACCTTTGACTAAGAAATTGAATACATTTTCAACAATACAATTACAAGTACATTGATCATTTTCAAACAAGTCTCTCAGGCCTAGCAGTACCTTGGCAGCCATTAGGAGTGGACTGCAGTCTCAAACCCCACCCCCTACCAAAAAGAGTATATCGACATTTGATAAAATATTCATGTGATAAAGTAACAGAGATATGGAGTAATGCAGCCTACCAACATGTCCACTACAAGACATAAATCATTAAGATGTTTATGAACAACAAGATGACAATCTAGTTATTCAAATTCCAAATTTGGAAGTAACATAAAGAAACAAGATAAAAATTCTTTACAGCATTGTCCACTAATGTGTAAGAATCAACTATAGGAATCAATTCCAAAATAATATACATCTCAAGTAACTCCATGTGCTGAATTGTGGTATTAATCAATGAAGCATAAAGATAGTGTCATACCTGAAACTGAATAAAATCAGCCTTAACCTCTCTTTGGCATGCCAAATTGGTCAATGAAGTAGTGAAGTTTTCAGTCTCTTTAGGATCAATATCAATACTAACAAGCTTCTCTCCACACGATTGGCACACACCCATTTCATCCATTTATGCCCTCGTAACTCTCCAATTCCCATTTCCGAGCCACCCTTGTCCATGCCACCCCCTCCTCCCTTCACAACCTCTTCCCTCACCTTACCCACATCCCAATTCACCTCCCCAACCTCTGCAGCCCTTTCAGACTCAAACCAATCCTCCACAACCCCAGCAGTCTCTTCCGTGACCTGCCTCACCGTGGCACGCAACCGGTGCAACATTTCATAAACTCTATCAGGCCTCTTAGTTTCAGCACTGACATTCAAAAGAGCCGAAAGCTCGGACTCTTCAGCCAAAACCCCGGATTCAACCATGTGAGCATCAACCTCATAAGCCTCATTAGCCATCCCTTTCCTGCAAAACCCAAACAATGCCGGACCGTAAGACCTCAACTTGGGTGGAATACCACAACTCTTCATCTTCTTCACCAAATCAAAAGCCATTTCCGGGTCCTCCTTCACCACCGCCAACCTCGCCAAATTCGTAAAAGTCGCCTCATTTGGAGCAATTTTATCAATACCCATTTGCTTAAAATCACAAAACTCCTCTCTAAACCCAAATTCACCACATCCTTCGAAAACCCCCCATTCCCATTCCCATCTCCACAACAAGAACACAAATACAACAACGAATTGTAATGGTGTTGCGATAAAGAAACTCCACTGGTCCGAGCATTATCGTATAAACGAAGGGCTTCAACGAGGTCGCCTTGCTGCGAACACATGTCAAGCTTGTGCCGAAGCAATCCTTCGGGGCTCTCGCGGCGAGCTCTCTTCCTCGACCTGTTCGAAATCGGTGCATTTGATGAAGTGGGTTGGCGAATTAGAGCCGCAGAGGTGCAGAGATGGGTCAATTTGCTCATAGAGAAACGATTGACACAACGAACACTAGCATAAATGGGTTTCAAAGAATGATGTGAATGATGAAGAAATCGATTTCTGGGGTAGACTAAGAGAATCGGGGCTTTTGAAAAGAATGATACACAACCAACACGCCACAGCATCACTGCTAACATACAAATTTATATATGTATGTGTGTGTATACATATAAAGATTCTTCAATTGTTCGTTGTGTTCTTGAATTGATGAATGTTCTGCAATCGCATAGTTGACGAGAATACAGGGGAGAGAAGAGAGAAGATGATAACAGCGGTTCAAAAAGCTCGAAGCTGAGAAACCCTAATAACAATCCGGGTCGGATTCATGGGCAGAAACTCGCTTATTATAGCCCGACCATTTTTAATAATTTGACTTAATTCCTCACAATTTTAATTTGAACACAAGTCTAGTTAATTTCATATTTTCATCTAATTTTTTTTTTACATGTATATATATTAGAAAATTGATAAGAATTCTAAAATTATGATTTTTAAGCTCCAATTTAAACATAATAACTAAATTAAAACTTTAAAAAATTGACTAGTGTTCAAAATTATTAATTGTCCAAAAAATATTTATTATATATTGTTATTAAATATAAAAAATATATATTTTGATTTTGATTTTGATTTAACAATTAAATTTTTAGAATATATATGTTGTTTAAATGATAATAGTCTTATTTATTAGACTTTAGGTATCAAATCTCATTCATCTCACTATATAATTTAGATATTTTCAAAAAAAAAAAAGTACTTTTAAAAAAGATAGACCAAAAAAAAAAATTGACATAATTTTTTAAAAAGTCACTAAAAATTAAACACCCAATAAGTGAAACTCTTCTCTCTCTACTAATCTTAATCTTAATCTAAATCTAGAGAAATTTCCAACCTGAATAATTATCTTCTTACCATTTAACTTTTGGCCTATTTTAGAAAATAGATTAAAAGCCACTTTTCACATTTGAACCTATTTCTTCTCTCATAAAAAAAAAAAAAAAAAAAGTTAAAAAATTCAAAAAAAAACAAACTTTTAACCATTTTTCCAATTTTTCATTCATTTGATTGACCCTTGAAAAAAAAAAATTTATTGTCTGAAATCAATGAAGACAATTTACCGACCAGTAATGAGCAAGAATACCTCTAATGAAGGGATGAGTTGAAATAACTAGAAACTTTTGCGTCTACTTGTTTAAGAAATATATATATATATATATTAGTTTATGAAAAATTATGCAAGGCACGGGTTATTATTATAATATATTTAAGTTTTATATTTTGATAATTTTAAAAAATTAACATATTATTTTATGAAATTTAATAGAATAAATCATTAGATATATAATAGAATTTTGTGGTATGATATATATTATTTTTTGATTTGTTATACATCCAATAATGTAGACTCCAATTATATTACCATATCATTTTGGGAGAATTTATGAATCTTTAACATTTCTTCTAAATTTATAAAAATTAAAAAAAATTATGGTATGTAACTTTTCTCAACAAATAAATATAAAATAAATATTAAGATAATTCTTCCATCTAAAAAAAATACTAAAATAATTCAATTCACTAAACTAATAAAAAAGCAAAAGAAAACACATATGTATACAAATAACTAATTTTATTAATATATAAATTATACTCGCATAACAAATAACTAATTTTTTTAATAAATAAATCATTAAGTAAATTATAGCGATCCCGGTCGTTCCCCTTTTGGCTATTATATCCGAATTTAGGTTCCGCGGAGATTGCTATTGTATATATTTTGTTGTCATCATTTAATTCCTTATTTTTGAGTTATAGGATGTGTTGGACAGGTTGGTTACAAGTTTGGTGTGATTGGGAGCAAATGGTTGCTACTCAGATTTTGGTGTCTTCGCTCGAGCGAGCCTTTACTCGCTTGAGCGAGATCTTTGTTTTAGATTCTTCGCTCGAACCAGGGTTCCCTCGCTCAAGCGAGAGTTGAGTCTTATGTCTGGTGGCTTGAGCGAGAACTCCTTCGCTCGAGCATGCGACTGCGTCTGGTTTTGGACCTGAGAGTTGCAATTCTTGGCTCGAACGAGATTTTTTTCGCTCGAGCGAGAGAGGTGTATGTTTTGAGTTTCTTCACTCGAGCGAGCATTCTGTCGCTCGAGCGTGCTTCTGGATTACAGACCCGAAGCTTCGAATTGTTGGCTTGAGCGAGACTTTCTTCGCTCGAACAAGGGTTTCTTGTGTCTAGTCGCTCGAGCAACCAATCCTTCGCTCGAGTGAGCTTGTGTCATATCAATAGGCAACAGCGGGGAAACACTTCATTTTTCTTCTCCTTTTGTTTTCAAAACGCTAATTTCAGCTCTCTCTCTCTCTCTACACTTACCTTCTCTCTAGGGATTCATCTAGTATTAGTGAGTTTCTACCCTAAGTCCTTTGTAAGAAAGATAAAGGGTGGCTTGGGCTTCGTTTTAATCTGAGCATTAGTAGATTTGGAGCACTTTGGTTTTTTTTCATCTACTCCTTTGGGCTTCTAATTTCGAGGTAGGAATATCCTACTCCATCTTATGAGTTTTGTCTTTAAATTTTGGTCATTTTGATATGTGGGTGTTGTTGGGTAATTTTGAGAAGGTTAGGGTTTGGTTTGTAATTTAGAAAAGAGGGGTTTTATGATTTATGGCTCCATGTGTATTTAAAACCTTGAAAATGTGGGGTTTGAGGATTAAATTGATGAAATGTGGGTTATAGATCAATATTTTGATAAATGGAAGAATGCCCTAATCATTGTAATAAATTAATTTGTATAATTAATTTGAGAAAAATGTGGAAATATGAAATTGAGTTGAAATTCGTGAAATTTGGAAATTATGGGATTGAATGGTGTAGTTGGATTAATTAATCACTCACTTATGGAATTAGTTGAGATTATATCTGTTTTATGCAATTATTTTCTGTTTAGAAATAACTGCTTTGGGCTATCGGTGGAGGATAGTCTTGATTGTTATAGACACTGCATGTTGATTAGGGAAAACTGAAACTAATCACATTGTATATGACGGTTGGAATAATACATCAAATTTGTGTATTAATTGAACATGTATATGATAAATGTTTATATACATTGTATTGTGTGGGAGGAGATAGGGGATGAACTCCATGGTTTAGGGGAAGATAGGGAATGGACTCCTAAACCGGACATTGTTTGGGAGGAGATAAGGGATGTACTCCATTGATATAGCAAATATGTGTATCTATTAAAGTATTGATATAGCAAATTTGTATATCATATATGAAGTATGGAAGTGTTTTATTTGAAATTCATACAGCAATTATATGTATCTATTGTGAAGTAAGAAGTGTTTAGTGTGAGTTGTTATCCCAATTGAAATGGATGTACTATTAATATGAGATGTAATCTCATTTAAATTATCTGGCCAGGTTCTGAGCCACGTTTATGAAATGAGTTAATGAGTAAAGGAAAGTGGAATGTAACATGGACATGATGGTCATGGAACTGTAATATGTTGTAAATTGGTTTATAAATGTTAACTGTCTGTCGAATGCCATTATTTTAGTCATTGTTCATATTTGGTTTAGTATATCTCTACTAGGCTGTGGTTCACTTTATATGGGACACCATTTTCAGGTACAGATGGTATGTCACCTCAAAGGACGTAGCTTGGGAGGCTAGAGGCTGAAAGACCTTTTTTCTTTCTTTTTTTTGTTGATTTTGTTATCTTTTGGTGTATTGCATGGAAATTCAAGCCAAGAGCTTAATATGTATTTGGGTTAGTACCCTCTCTTTGTAACCAAGTGTTGGCTTGGAAAATTATAAGCCCATAGGGCATTTACTTTTGTTGTCAACATGTAATACTTTTGTATGAACTACTCTGATGAACAGAAAGATGTTTATTTCTCTTATATCAATGCATGCGAAGAATGTTGGGTTTTATGTATTATTTTGAGGGCGTTACAACTTGGTATCAGAGCGTACCGGGTTTGAATACTTTGAGTACGTGGGAAGTGATCAATGCTGTTTCTAACTGGAACTCGAGTAACGCCTCGGGACTGTCATTATCCAGAAATGAAATTCGTAAGTGCTTATGTGATTATGTGCTTACGTTGAGTGAATTACTATTTTCCATGCATTAGGACGCGAGTGTTATAGCTTCGGCACATTTGTGAATGTGCTAACGTCTTTGTTACTTTTATTAGGATGTCAGGACGAGGACGTGGAGGTAAGCATGGTAGGCCTAGGAGGTAGGAGATGCCTATACCGGATGAAATTCCGGCGTAGCAGGAGGTTGTTAGTCAGGCCAATGTGGCCGAACCAGTGGGTCAGCAGGCCATGGGTGCCTTAGCCCGCGAGATGGCAGGAGCTTTGAGGGAATCCATGAACATTCTCAAAGTTGAGAATCAAGTTCAAGCCCAGGTTGTTGATGCAAGCCCTTCCTTTCTGAAGAGGGAGTTTTTCCGGTCTAACCCAGACGAGTTTTTGGGGGATCCTAAGGAGCCACTGAAGGCTGATGAGTGGCTAGAGCAGATGGCGAAGACATTTGAGATGCTTGGCATCGCAGGCAGGGCTTTGAAGGTGACCTTGGCGTCCTTCCAGCTGAAGGAAGACGCGGGTCAGTGGTAGAAGTTCATGAGGGGCCGTATTGGTGGTACTTAGGAGGCCTTTGTAGTTGCTTTCCAGAAGAAATTTTTGTCTCCAGCTGTCAGGGAGAAGTTGAGGGACCAGTTTTGTCAGCTTAATCAGCTGAGTCTGCCTGTGGCTGAGTTTGAGGCCGCATTTACTAGCTTGTCGAGGTTTTCTCCTGAGTTAGTGGCGTTTGAGGAACGTTGTTGTTTGGAATTTGAAAAGAAGTTGAGGCACAGGCTCAAAACTAGAGTCGCGGGGTCCATGATCCGGGAGTATGGGCGTCTTGTGGATATTGCAGCTCATATGGAGATTATCATGCGTGAGGAGGAGGAGAAGATGGGGGCTCCAAGAGGAGTCAGGATGGCCAAGGAGATGGCAGGAGGCAGAGGGGTCCTAACCCTCAGCAGTCCCAGGGTGGTTTAGTTAAATCTACCTTTCCAATGCCGAGTTCAGGTTCTGGGAGAGGCAGTCAGGGAGACGTTACTTGTTGCAAATGTGGCCAGTTGGGTCACAAGTCTCCAGCTTGCTTGCAGAGGGGAAAAGGGCAGAGAGTTGCTTTATCTTCGGCTCGACCTTAGAGCCAAGTTCAAGGCAGAGGTCAGCCACTGTCTTGTTACCAGTGTGGTCAGGCGGGGCTCCTGAAGAGGTTCTGCCCTCAGTTGAGTGGCACATCTGGTGCGAGGCAGACACAGAGTTTTCAGCCAGCACAGTCAGTTCAGGCCTTGAGGGCCAATCAGGGGGCTTCATCGTCTCAGTCTATGCAGCAGTCTTTTGCTTCTAGAGGTGAGCAGGTTGACCGGAGACCTTTAAGGAGCGCGTGTGCTGTTACCGCGCAGGATCTTGTACCTGCTCCATCTGTTGTGAGAGGTACCTTTTTGTTTTGCAACTCGGTTGCTAATGTGTTGATTGATACGGGTGCATCTCATTCCTTTATATCTGCATTTGCATCTGTTTTGGGGTTGGAGTTGGCGCAGTTAGCATCTCCTATCTGGGTTGCTTCACCTGTTGGGGGTGAGTTGATTTTGAAACAGGGGTGTCGAGGCTGTGATATAGAGGTCGCCAACCGCCAGCTTCCATTTCCTTTTGTAGTTATGGCTATATCGGGTTTTGATGTGATTTTGGGTATGGACTGGATATCGTCATACCGGGCTATCATCGATTGTTACCGTTAGAGGGTGTAACAAGCCCGCGGGGGGACCTCGCTACAGCTCGGACTCGATTTATATCACGGTTCTTAATCTTGAACCAAAGATTCC
Source organism: Camellia lanceoleosa (assembly GCA_025200525.1). Classification (NCBI taxonomy): domain Eukaryota; kingdom Viridiplantae; phylum Streptophyta; class Magnoliopsida; order Ericales; family Theaceae; genus Camellia; species Camellia lanceoleosa. Next base: position 11,308,324 of record CM045770.1, on the reverse strand, counting down.
AAATCCGGCAAATCGTTTTAAGAAAACAAATTTTTAGAAAAGAAGTGCCAAACATGGACTGCTTTGCCAGATACAGAGTCGCCACCTAAATATTTTATTTTGGGAAATTTAGGAAACCCTGACTCGTTGCCTAAGGCCACGTGTCCGTCATCACCAAAGTTGCCTCGGCTCGGGAACTTGGGTACGATTGGGGAAGGTCACTTCGTGAGCACCCCCGCTCGCCTGGTCAAAGACCGGTCTCTATTAACCATGATATTGTAGACGTCCCCGAACGCATCCCGGGGGAAGGGAGTGCGAGTCCTCCCCGTTCTGGTTCGATATTGGGTCACTACAGTTCGAAGGACTCAAATGTCACGGTTCTTAATCTTGAACCGAAGAGTCCAAATCCGGCAAATCGTTTTGGAAAACAGATTTTTTGAAAGAAGTGCCAAACATGGATTGCTTCGCCAGATACAGAGTCGCCACCTAAATATTTTTTAAAATGGGAAATTTAGGAAACCCTGACTCGGTGCCAAAGGCCACATGTCCGTCATCACCAAAGTTGTCTCGGCTCGGGAACTTGGGTACGATTGGGGAAGGTCACTTCGTGAGCACCCCCGCTCGCCCGGTCAAAGACCGGCCTCTACTAACCATGATATCTTATTTTGAAAACATTGTGCGTTCTTATCCCGGTTATTAGCCTAGGTTACTATGTGGTGCTGACAAAGATACAAGTATAGACCGAATTGGAACAAAACACTTCATGTTTGTTTGTTTGAAAATGGTTTGATGGTGCTACCCGCAAGTAGGCTAAGACGTGGATTTGCCACCCTCGGGTGGGCTTAGAAAACATGATTTTGCCACTATCTAGTGGGCTTAAAACAAACATTTGATGAATTGTCCCAATTCAGATAACTCGACCTCCACCCACAGGCATTCAAGGCAGTTATATCACATAAGCACATAGCCTCATGGTAAGCATGCTATCATGGCAGTCACTCACACGCATGCAAGGATGCTAAAGCGTAAAACTTACCGAGTACTCCAAGCCAAAACAGAAGCTTGTTAGAAATCCATGCGTGGACCTAAGTATACAGAAATGCCTAATGCAACACATGCAAAAATGCAAACTATAGCAGGCTCGGCTGTCCTAAACATGGCATGTGAAATGCTACAGCTAACACGTATTCAATTTGGAATTGAAATACAAATGCAGTTAGTATGATGCGCCGAGCCCGGTGCGTGCAAAACAGATGAATGATGCAAACATCTTTGTCATCTTCAGTATGCTAATTGAAATATGCCCTATATCTAACCATCGTAAGCGGGTAAATAAAAGGGAGAAAGAAATGGGGGTTGGAAGACATACATCGCACTCACCCACACTTATTACAATTATGCCCTCGCGCAGAGGGTCCGAATAAATAGTACAGTCCGAATAAAAGAATATTACAGTCCGAAATAATACAGATTCCTAATTAATTAACAGATTAACTAAGAAAAACTGTAAACTGGCATGCAAGCCAGGGACTGCCTCGATTCTGATGAATGATGCATGTTGGGCTGCCTTGGCGCGGAAATCCACTGGGATGCCCCAATTAGCCTCTGTTTGCAATATTTCTCGAAATGCGTGCCAGACTCCGAAGACTTGCTGATTCTTGATTTTGCTGCAACAGAGAGCAGGAAAAGGGCATAGCAATGTATTTCACAAATATATGCATGCCTCGATCCTCGTGCCACCAATCGCGCATCTCGATGCATGATGGCCGAGGAGCCGAATTGCACAACTCAATATAGGATGAATGCATATGAATGCTATAACAAAACCTAACTCCATCATGGATAATCCGGAGTGTCGGTGACTTGGGAATTGAGACCCGCCTAGTCACTCGGTAATGCAAACGCCTCGTTTCGCGTGCTCAAGACTCGCCTATCCCGAACACAATGCAATATTCATGATGTGCATAGATGCAACTAAAATACAATCCTAGCATGCACAATGCTATGAAAATGAGATGCCTCGAAATGCGTGCACGCGGGCACGCAAATCGAGGTGATGACATAAAAGCATGAAATGACATGAAATATGATATACAGTGAGACTAAAGTGAGATGCCTCGAAATGCGTGCTTGCAGCACGCCGAACCGAGGCGGTGACATATAGACATGAAATGGCATACAGAATGCAAATTGGACTTACACTAACATGAGAGGGCCTCAGCCGCACTCACATAAGAGGCCGTCGGATAAAAACGAAGTGCCTCGAAATGCGTGCCCACGGGCACGCAAACCGAGGCAATGGCAAAAAAGTATGAAATGGCACTCCAAATGCAGATTGGACTTATACTAACATGAGAGGGCCTCAGCCACACTCACATAAGAGGCCGTGAGATGAAAATGAAGTGCCTCGAAATGCGCGCACACGGGCACGCAAACCGAGGCAATGGCATAAAGGTATGAAATGATATGCAAATGAGATGTGGCATATGGCATATGGAAAATGTAAATTTCAGCAGCTAAAATGATGCAAAAACAGCCCCTGAATTATAACAAAATTACACCCGATGCCCGAAATGCTATGCTAAGCATCCGAAATGGCCTACAGCTATGCCAAACATGCACAATATGGACATGACATGTAAAGACAGATGCTAGGCAGTCCCCAAATTAGCATTTTTCCAGTACAAATCAAGGCCAAACAATGATCACAAGTATGGAAAAAATAGCATGCAAAAATGGGGGAAAAGAGGGGAATAATGAAACAAGTGGTATATACAATGCTCAAACTGAAAAACACAGTTCTACAACATTAAAGAGGGGTCAAAAAATATGCACATTTACAAGAGATGACATCCCCAAATTCAGTATGTAGATATGCTCAATATAGCATGCAAGATGAAGCCAACAAAGGCTATAACATGAGGTATCAAAAGGATGCACCAAACAGCCTTGGACCCTTAACAAAATATGAAGAATGGGTCATTTTAAGACTCTTTCCAAGCCTGATGAAGGCTCAAAAACAGAAGCATGATGAGCTAACAAGGCATGCAAAAATAAGGAACCAAAGAGGGTATAACATGAAGTACCAAAACAAATCACCAAACAACCTAAGACCCTTAACAAAACATGACAAGAAGGACAAAATAAGGCTCTTTTCAGGCCTGATGAAGGCCGAAATCAGAAGCCAAATAAGCTTAAAGAGGCATGCAAAATGGGGCCAAAGAGAGGTATAAAGAGAGGCCATGCATGGAGGGCCCAAACAAGATTTATCCCTTCTACAATGTTGTAGAGGGACCTAAAATAAGCTCAATCTCAGTTAATGGCATGCTCAAAATCAGACTTCAAATAGGCTAAAGAAACCATGCAATTTTACGGTAAATTGGAAGAATTACAAAACAAGTGCATGATAGAACCACCAAACATGGTTGAGCCCTTCTTCAATGTTGAAGAGGGGCTCAAAATAGGCCCACTCACAGTTTATTGCATGCTCGGAAATGGATCATTCATAAGCTAAACAAAGCATGCAAAATATTGGCATAAAAGATGATTTTGAAGGAAGAGCATCATAGAGGTGCCAAACAAGGTTGAGCCCTTCTACAATGTTGTATAGGGGCTCAAAATAAGCCTAAAATCAGTAGGGGTCAGAGCCCAAAACAGTGAGCAAGTAGGGTAAAGAATTGATGCAAAAATGTGCTAGAAAAAGGGAAATGAAGACTTACCCTTGAAGACAAGTCTTTTGATGCTTCTTGGCTTGAATTTGTTGCTTCTTAGCCTCTGAAAAATCCTCCTTTGCTGCTGGAATGGAGGTGGTGATGGTGAGGCTTGGGGTTGATGAAGGAATGAGCTAGGGACTTGAAGATTTTTCAAGGTTTTGGAGAAGAAAATGGAGGCAAATGGCTAAGTATCCTTGAGGAGAATTTTTCTAACCCTAACAAAGGAGCTCCTCAGCCCCTTAAATGGACCAAAAGGATGTAAAGGAGGAAATGCACCCAAGCTTTCCTTCCAAAATATCCCTGAGGCTGAGATATTTTGAAAAACAATTTGGACAAAGTAAAGTGCTCAAAAGCGAAGCAGTGCCGGTGTTTTTTGAAGATGGTAGGCCACCCCACTTCGATCGGCCACCACCCCCATGGCCTACGGCCATGGCCAAAAATGAAGTGAAGAATTACTGGTCGGCAACCATTTTTTGGTGTCCTCCCAGGTGTGTAGAACAAGGCCCCATGGATGGAATTTGGCAACTCTGGAACAGGAGACACAACATTGCATTTGAAAGAGAGGCTCAAAATGAAAATCACACTTGGCCGACCACCACTTTTTGGTGTCCTCCCAGGTGTGTAGAACAAGGCCCCATGGTTGGAATTTGGCAACTTTGAAACAGGAGACACAACATTGCATTTGAAAGAGAGGCTCAAAAATGAAAATCACAATTACTGGCCGACCATCACTTTTTGGTGTCCTCCCGGGTCCCCTCATCACAAATATGTAGTCTCGGCTCGAAGAAAATATCCCTAGGGTGTTCAACATTAGCCCGGAAGTGAGCAAAACGCCGAGGAGCTAAACTGGTTTTCGAGACAATTGCTGGCCTCCCACCCTCCGATGATCTTCTGGTGCTAAAACAGAGGTACTGCCAAAATTGAACAAAAACTACAAAATGAAAGCTCGGGGCCCAAATCACGCGTTGGGGTCCCAAAATGGCTATAAGCACCGAAAGTGGCGTTTAGCCCGCGAGTATCTGAGCCCCTGTCCCTCGGTATGTTAAAACAGAGGTACTCTCGAAAATGAACAAAACCGATGCAAAATGAATGCTCGGGGCCCAAATCACGATTCGGGGTCCCGAAAATGGGTATAAGCACCGAAAGTGGCGTTAACGCCACGAAGTGGTATCTGAGACCCAGTGTCCTCGGTATGGAGTAAATGAGATGCATGCCAAAAACCGGAGAAATCGGAGATGGTTGGGCGATCCCAGGCACACGGCCTGACGGACTCCAAAATCGGGGCAAGACTCGAAATGAGCAAAATGGCCTCTGACCAAAATGTAGCCCACGGCCACCGAGAGATAGCCTCTGAGGACCCTCCCTTCCCTCGGAAAGAAAACGGAGAAAACCGAGTCAGTTCGCAAACCGAGGCAAGGCCTGAAGAGAGTTCGGAAGTCCGGAGGCGCCTGACGCGACTCTAAGGCTTCTGAACGAGCACAATATGCAACATCACCAAGCGCTCAATCGGTGACGTCTGAGTCTTAAGGTTGGTCAAAAATGGGGTGTCTCTGATTGCCCCTCTTGAGAACTTCGGAAGTCAAGAAGTGGCGGAGTGAATGTCAAAGCCTAGAGGCGACCCATTTTTGACAAGGCGAAGACTTAGACAATCATACAAGATGAGCAGAGATATGTGCCCATGAGCAAGGGGCAAGATGCAAAGTGATAGGCACGGAGCCAGGTGATCATGCAAGTGCAGCAAGCTGTAATGCAGCAAGTGTTGACAAATAAATGCAACAGTTTTAAGTAAGAATGCAAAGCAATAACTCCATTTCATGCAGTTAGGAATGCGGAGGATCATTCAATTCTCGTCGCGTCTCACACGGAGAAGATACGATACTGTGCGATTAAATGCAGTCACTGACCTCAAATGAACCGTACATACAATATCGTGCCTGCAAAAGAGAGAAATTCAACAAGAACAATATGCTAACAACATATATTCAATGCGATTCCTATAATTCGAAAAGTCTGACACACGCAGTGTCGGCGGGTGAACGCATCACAATGCGAGAAAGGGACGCGCGTGACAACGCACACTCAAGTATAGAGGTATGGTACATCAAGAAGATATGCATGACAACGCAAAATACTTATGAGAATGCAAGTTACATGCAAAACAATGCAAAACGAGCATAAATCAAGGCGCCTGTTTGTTGCGAAACAACGAGCTGGAAAATGCGCATTTCGGTGAAGGCAACTCGATCGTGGCCTATGATTCACCTCCCGGAGAGGTTATAATGTGTTCAAAAAGGATACACTCTGATTTTGATGAATGATGATGAGACATATGTCAGAAATTGCAGCTGAAGTTCCGGCGGAGCAATTCGGTGCCAGAAAGCGCACTTTTCTTGAACTTTTTCGGGTCCCGGGAACTCCGATCTTCCTCAAAATTTGCAGAGAGGTAGGGGAGGGGGTGGGGACCACCATCGGCCAGCCCATTTCCCTAGGAGAAGCCACCGGCCAGGGGCAAAAAAGTAAATGGCCGGCCAGCTAGAAAAGGTGGCCGGCCGGCTACTTGTCCAAAAGCAGGGGCATTTTGGTCATTTTGGTTATTTCTATATATACACACCCCCAATGCCTCCGAAATCACACCCAAGGCTGCAAAACTTCTTCCCCTTGCTCCCTAAGCCATTTTCTCTTTCAGATCTGCATTTTATCTGGCCTCCTACCTTCCACACAAGTTGTTTCCGCGAAATCCTTCAGATTTAAGCACTTTGAGCCGACTAAATTTTGATTCCGGGGCTTCTCTTCTTATTTTCACCACTTGAGGTAATTTTGTCTCAATATTTGGAAGATTTTCCCGGGAGTTGACTTTCGTTGACTTTTTTATTTCCCGAGACTTGACTTTTGTTGACTTTTTCCAATTTTGGCTCATTTTTGCTCCTTTTTGCTCTTTTTGTAGATTTCTCGAAATGGCGGGTCATTTTCCTCATGATGGAGGTTTTCCGGGTGCCGGAGATGATTTTGACATTATGGCATTGCCCCCGAGGGTCCGCCCTTTTGTCCCCGAGATACGCTCACGCAAACATAGGCTTCATGAGCGGTTCGTCATTTCACCGAGTTCAATGATCGGGTACCCAGGGATCTTCTTTTGCGAGAGCTGGAGCAGCACCTCTCTCACGAGGAACGAGAGGTATTTTACTTCATCTTCTGTATTTTTCGTGCATTTCATTCCTTTGTCATGCTTAGACACACAGTTTTAGCTTATGGCATAGAACTTTGCTTGTATCTTGAACATGTGACTTAAACACTTGAAATTTCTTGAGCACTAGGCTCATTGATTGATCGTGAACACACGGCACACATTAGTTAGGTATTGAACACACAGCTCAAACACTGATTTGTCGAACACACAGCCCGAAATTGGAGGTGAGCACACAGCACACACTGACTAGGAGTAGAACACACTGCCCTAACCCCGATTTTTTACGAGCATACGGCCAGTTTGATGGTGAACACATGACCAGCGATTGAGTAGAACACAGCCCTAACTTCAGTTTTTTTGACACACATGATAGATGGTGAACACCACGGCCTTGATTAAGAGTAGAACACAACTCTGATTCTTGAACACACAGGAATTGAGGTGACCCAGATTTGAAGTGAACACCACATTCCATTGATTAAGAATTGAACCATGACCCAAAACTCGATTTATTGAACACCTGACCCAGATTTGAAGTGAACACCACCAGTTTGATTAGGAATTGAACACGCAGCCCAAAACTCTGATTTACTGAACACACAGCCCAGATTTGAAGTGAACACACAGCCCACTGATTAGGAATTGAACACGCAGCCCAAAACTCTGATTTACTGAACACACAGCCCAGATTTGAAGTGAACACACAGCCCACTGATTAGGAATTGAACACGCAGCCCAAAACTCTGATTTACTGAACACCATTGATTTGAAGTGAACACACATTTGATTAGGAATTGAACACGACCCAAAACTCGATTCTTGAACACCAGATTTGAAGTGAACACACCAGCTGATTAAGAGTAGAACACACGACCCAAAACTCGATTTCTTGAACACAGCCCAGATTTGAAGTGAACACACAGCCCACTGATTTGAACATAGCTCATTCATTTCATTTGCACCTGACTTGTTTATTTCGGTTTGCACACATTGTATTTTCTTGCGTCTTGAGCAGATGTATTCATTACGAGCGAGTTGGCTCTCGCCTTTGTCACGAGGATCTGGCTCTCTTCTTTGCGAGAGAGTGGTATCTTGAGCTTCAGGAATTGTCCGGATTTAGTCGACTCGGGGTTTGGAGCGATTCTGCGGGGTTATCGCGATGCCATATCGGCGGGACCTTGTTGGCGCTTTGGCGAGAGATGGTGGGACACCACCAATTCTTTCCATTTTTACGCCCGGGGATATGACCATGACCCCACTAGACTTTCTTGTACTCACGGCCTGGGCGTGGCGGTGGACCCATTCTGACGAGGATATGGGTGAGTGGGAGGCTGCTTGGATTCATCTATTGGGGCTCGCCGCTGTGAACAGAGCTTAGGGAGGGTTCGGTATACTTGGTTCTCTTCCCATTTAGGAGGCGGAGATGGAACTGAGTCTCTTGAGGAGATTGAAGCGGTACAGCGGTTTCCTCATGTTCCTCTTGGCACTACTTTGTTTGGCGATAGGGGAACAACTTGTGAAATTGTATCTCTTGAGTGCCCTAGTGGACCTATCACTGGTCGGTCGGTATGATTAGGCGGCCCTACAGCTACCCTTTATTGTTACATGGCCTTGATCTCTCGCCTTGAGGGACTTACTCGGTGACTCTTGGAGGCACAGGAGGTACATTCTGTCCTCTTGATTTACATTTTGCTCCTCATTACTTGTTCACCACACACACACGGCGCACATTGCATTCTATATTCTGCCTTTAGCACCTTGTATTCACATTCCCTTTGCTTTTCTCATTTGTGGGTGTCGTACTTTCCCATTAGCTCGGAGATGGAGGTGGTAGGCGCTCTTATGATTCCGTACTCATTAGTATTCGAGGGCGAGCACCTGTCGATGCCTCGAGAGACTCTCTTTTCTCTGCGACAGTATTTTGATCTTGTCGTCTGTGAAGGTATCTCAGAACTCTCGGTTCCTTTCATTCTCATCTTTGATCTGCTTTGTATATTCTTGATTTGATTGATTTGTACCTTTGGTTTCTGCAGTTACTTGGCGATACAGGCGATCTTGGCGATGATCTGCAAAATCGATTACCGGTCGAGCAATTCGATATAGGTACACCTTTCGAGGACGGTTGGTAGGCGTGGTTCTGAGGGAGCTTCTGCGCCCAGTGTGGGGGTATGATTCTCAAGACCCTCTGTGCCTCCGACCACTATCTTGATTGCCGATAGGCTATCTTGAGGAGGTCATTAGGGATATCACGAGACCGATGCTTTGCTATATCTCATTGAGGGACTCGCCACCTATCGCCGTATATATCGATGCCCCCTTGGGAGTCGCGGGCTCATACTTGAGGCCACTTGGCGCACCACCTTGAGTCGCTCGTCTTGCGAACATCCCTTCTTCTAGCGAAATTTGGTGCGTCTAGGGTAGAGTAGTTCGATTCCTCCGATCCCTCCGACTCTCGATCATCTGGGTGGCGGATATGGCCAGAGTTGATGAGTTGGCGTATGGGACTACTTCTCGATTCCAATCCCTATAGAGCCTCCGATGCACAGTCACGAATATGTCGATGATCTGACTCACCGGTATGTTCCACCATTTTCATTTATCACACAGATATTTTGGCAGTTGCTTATTTATTGATGACTTGAGCTTGTATTTGCAGCCACCTCGGGAGTACATAGATCAGATGCTCGGGATGGTGGCCTCACTTGAGGATGGTCTGCGTAGAAGCGCGATGTCCGTCATGGGCTTCCAGGTTCCCTTCAGCTCTCTTGCATTTATCATATTTGTGAAGACATACTGGTTTTAAACATTCTATTATACTGATAGGCTATGTAGAACACATCTGGCACACACCCACTCATCTTGTACTTGCTTTTTATGTTTGAGCGATGTATTGCACTTTTCATTTTGAGATGCCTCCGTATATGCTCCGGCCAGCGGGCCACGAGAACCTTCTCGGAGAGGTCGAGGTGCTAGACACCTTTCAGTACTTGGGCCTCGAGGCTGGGCCATCCGAGGCCTTCTGAGGAGCTCGAGGCGGGGCCATCTCATGAGCCTTGAGGCACCCATTGTCGAGGATGAGGAGGAGGAGGTTGCAGACCAGTGGTCGAGACATCTCTGGGGAGGAGGCTCGGTCTTGGTTCGGGAGGCGGAGGCGAGGCGAGGATCCGGGAGGATGGCGGCTCTGATCCGGATGGTGATGATGGTGCAGAGGTTATCCCATAGAAGAGGATGAGAGGGCCTCCTCATTCCCGTTCCCGAGGATACTGATGTTATTTCCTGCTTTATTTTACTTTTTAGCTAGTAGTTTGTAGCACTTTGCATATTGTTAGGTAGTTTTATTTTCTGTAAAACTTGTACCTTTATTTTGTTGTAAAACATGATGGAATGAAACAGCTTTTTGAAAAGATGTTCGTATTTGAAATTCTTAGCATCGCATCGCATCATTTTGCACAAAAATGGAATTGAATGAAAAGGTGCCTTGTGTATTCACCGGGTCAGGTAATGAACCGACGCAACAAATCAAAACAACTCGACTCACTAAGAAATAACAAAATCTTAGCAAGTTTACAACTCGATAAGCAAAATACGACAATGTTAACGACTCAATAGACAAGACTTAATAAAATTGTGTAACCAAAAAGTAACAATTCAAAACACAAAATGCGACAGCTCGACAAAACTTACAACTCGATAAACAAAACAACAACTCGATAAGCAAGAATACAATAGAACATACTTCGGACGGACAATCCGGATGATGGAAGGCACCGTGGCGAGAGAAATGGAGGCCTTCGACATTCCGATGCATGAAAGTGCCTCAAACTTCCTTCCGTGAACAAAGCAGGACCAAGCGGCGAAAACATTTTGCATTTGGAGACTAGAGGGTGGCGGCCTACTAGAATAGATGGCCGACGGCCACCTCCGTAACCTCGAGAAATTTAACTCGTGTCCTTTAAATAGTGTTTTGCCCCTCTATAAAAGCCTCACCCTTGGACCTTATTCATTTCATCACCTTTCCTCACAAAAATGGAGGCATTTCTCGCAGAAAATCTCACATCTTGGATCTCTTCTTTAGATGGCTCGGAAGTTGAACTTAGGGGTTTTGGCTTGAATACCTTTGTTTACGTTGAGGCGGACTCCTTGCACCTTTCTTTCCTCCATGCTTGCGGCAAGGTTTTGGAACCCAGCGCATGTCTTGACCGGAGGGCAAGAGGTATGTCCTACTTTTGAAGATTTTCAAGCTTTGATGGAGTCTGAATGCTCGAAGAGATCTTGCCTCGATCTCGTTTGGCCATGCCCAAGCTTTAGAGGCGGATGTGCGGTCTCAGCGCGCATGATGCTCGATCTCGATTGATAATGGCATGTTGGATGTCGAGCTGATTTACCGATTCTCGATCTTTGGTGACGCGGCGACCATCATTAGCAAGGTTTAGACAACATGCCCTCTGCTTGTGCATGCTATCTTTTTTTACGTTAGTCTCGGGCTCAGGAGGCTAGCATCCGTCGATCGAAGTTGCACAAGGCTTGAAAGAGGAAGAGTTGCATTGCCATGACTCTGGCGGCTCTTGCTAGGTTTGGATGCCTTCTACCGCCAAGAGACAACCGGGTTTGCGAGGAGTCCACTCTGCTGCGGTAATGTTTCCCCAAGCTTCGCATATGTATTTGCTCACATCACTCGGCCCTCGGGCTCGATTTTTTCTCACAAAACCCTTATCTTACTTTTCTCTCATCATACATCTCTCTATTCTTTAATCTCTCATTTTTCATCCCTCCCCAGATATGGTTGATGGATAAATTGCAAGTTGTGGACTCTTGCCACCTTACTCGGCCATGGCTACTTCTTTCGACAACGCTGGTTGGCGCCCTTGATGAGGATGGTGGTTTGAATGGATGTGCAAATTGTCAGCTGAACGTATTGCTTGGCGCTGTCCTTGGCTTAACCTTCCGGCGATGAGCTATAGCATGTTTCAGGATACTGGGATCCGGTTGATTGGCCTAACCCATTGTGTATTCTACTTCCCATTCCGTATCCTGCGCCAATTTGGTCATGATCAGATTTGCCCTCGGAGGATGGAATACCGGTCACTTTCTGGTTGAGGTGCACACCTTGCTCGACATACTATGGCTTGGAGGACTAGAGAGCTCCTATCCCCCGCCCCTGTTTTCAATTGCACTTTATCTGACGAGTGCTGGGATTGGCTCAACGAAGAAGCACAGATTGGGCCTAGGTTGGCATCAGAGGCTTCAACTAGCTCTGGCGGTAGCGAGGACACTGACTTGACTATGCCCAGATTTATTGCTTTATAGTACTTTCAAGTTTTCTTTATGAATGTAATAAAAAGCAACTTCAATGTATGCAAGAGCAAAAGAACTACATTTTGAAATCAATGAAGTTGAAGGTTGTGTCTTGAAAATTCTCCGCTTTGGTCCAAAAATGGTCTTAGTTGTGAAAAGATTAATTTGAACAAAGTCAACTTTTATTAAAACTTTTCAAAACTATTTTCGATATGGACCAGAACTGGACACACCTGAGATCTGTCACTGAAATGTACAACGCCAAATCCTAGCAACTGGAAAGTTGCCCCTAGTTTAAAAAAGTGCCTCGGCAATTCATAGCAACGGAAAGTTGCCCCTAGTCTGGATGGTGCCACAACACTTCATGGCAACGGAAAGTTGCCCCTAGTCTGAATGGTGCTGTACCGGAGATCACGATAAATGCTGATGAATAGAGATGGCTGAGATGATCAATATGGACAAAGTTGATCGGGGAAAAGATTGTGGCTGAACTTCAGGATGAAGTTGCCTACGTATCCCAAAGATGGGAATCAAGCCTTACGTAGTTCAGGCTTGGGTTCGCTCGGGTATTTTTACTCTCCTTTTGCGCTCTGACTTTTGCCAAGGCCGCCCTTTGCGGGTTTTCAACCTTCTTGAGCTCGATTTTTATAATTTCAGATTTACAATGCTCTGAATCTTGCTTAGGTCGCCCTTTCGGGTTTTCGGCCTAGCGAGCGTCTCAGGGGTAGTATTTCATCAACTTGACCATGTTGAGCGGTTGAGAAAACTCTAAGCCATCTAGGTCCATCAGAACCCACAGCTCCACTGACAGTTGACTTGATAATATAGGGACCGATCAATTGGGTCTAAACTTGCCCCTTGGGTGCGTGGATGGGAGCTTCGGTTGTCTTTGAGTACTAAATCTCCTTCTTTCAAATTCCTAGACTTAACCTTCTTGTTAAAAGCAGGCGATTCTGCGTTGATAGCCTTGGATATAGTGCAGTGCTTTCGGCCTTCTTTCATCGAAAAGCATGAGTTCTTCAAATCTGTTTCTTTGCCAATCTGCTTGGCTATCGGCACTCGGCCAATACTACTAATGATGGGACCTCAATCTCAATAGGCGAGCGGCTTCCATCCATAAACCAATGAGTCTGGTCGCCCGGTAGAAGTTACGATCGATGTCTGTAGCCCCAGAGCGAAAGCGGCTTATCTGGCGATCGATAGGTTTCCACCATCTTCTGCGTATCGCTTGATATTCTTGTTGGCGGCCTCAAGCTGCTCCGTTGGTTTCTTGGCGGTAAGTAGGCGACTTATGAAAAGCCACATTGTATTTCTCCAACAAATCAATCACCTCCTTTTTGAAGTGGGAACCATTATGCAGCGATTTCATTGGGACTCGTGGCGAGATGATGTTGTTTGATAAATTTGCGACATCTGAAGCCTTCAACACCGCGTAAGATTGGGCCTCAACCCACTTTGTGAAATAATCTATCGCTACCAGGATGAACTCATGCCCATTTGACCCCTTTGGCGTAATGACTCGATTACATCAATTCCCACGAATGACGGCCATGGCGAAGTCATGTTGTCTGACTTTGTGGCGGGATGTTCATGCGTTTTGCATGAATTTGACACTTGTGACATCGTCGGACGAACCCAATACAATCCTCCTCCATGGTGGACCAGTAATAACCTTGTCTAAGGACCTTCGTGCCAACATTACCCCATTCATGTGTGCACCACATTCACCCCGTGGATGGCTTCCATCGAACGTCTTGACTCTTGACATCAACGCCACGGTTTATGCATTCCCGGATGACCCGTTTATCTGATTTACCTCCATGAGATGATGGCGAGCGCCATTCTTCGATTGCCCTCTTGTCTTTGGCATTTACCTGGCGGATATGTTTACATCTCCAAGAAGTTCGGATGTCGTAATACCAAGGGTGCTAAATCACGAACTTCATCTATGGCTGTCGACTCATAAGCGGTGCAAATTTACAGTCGATAATATTTGGGCGCATTCGGACTCCACGGGATGTCTATCATAGATGATAGAGTTGCTAAAGCGTCTGCGAACTTGTTGTTCTCTCTTAGTAGATGAGTAAAACTTAACTTTTCAAAGCGAGGAATTAGCAAATCCAAGGTGCGGTGATATATCATCATGTTTTCCTCTTTACTTTCCGGTCTCCTTTAGCTTGAGACACAACAAGGTTCGAATCCCCAATGACATCAATCGTCTTGCCCCTAGTTCGAGTTGCTTCTAAACCGACAATGCAACCGTGATACCTTCATTGTTTGAGACTTTGAGCAGGAGTTTGAAGGCTAGAGGATCTGAGGAATCATCGGGTGCTATCGGCAACACTCTATCCCATACCCATGTTGATTTGATGCTCCGTCAAAGTACATCGTCCGAGCTTCTTCGTCGATATCAGAATTGATTCATCAGGAATAGGTACTCAAGCGCTTCATCCCCTCAACGGGTGGTCGGCAAGGAACTACGCCCTTTGCTCTTCCTTTCAGCGACTTGCGTGTGGCGTATGTGAGATCAAATTCGGAAGCACTTGACAACCAGCGGGCTAGCCTACTGTAAGTCTTTGGTTTCTCGAAGAGATATTTGATGGGATCAAGTCGTGAAACCAACATTCAGTGAGCTAACAGGTAGTGCCGTAGCTTCCCGGTAGCCCATACCAGAGCTAAGCAAGCCTTTTCTAGCGGCGTATACCGGGTCTCATACTCCAGCATTTTCTTGCTCAAATAATAGATGGCTTTCTCCACCTTATCTTCTGATTCTTGTGCAAGCATGCAGCCCATTGTAGTTTTAATCACTTGTGGATACAAAATCAGCGGTTTCCACAGTTACGGTGGCGACAAAGCGGGTGGAGTTACGTAGATATTCTTTAATCTGTTGAATGCGACTTGGCATCGGCGTCCCATTGGAACTTCTTTCCCTTCTTCAGGAGGCCAAAAAGTGGTTCACAAGTCAAGGTTAGTTTTGAAATAAACCGTCTTATGAATTGCACTTTACCCAGAAAGCCTCGCACCTCTTTTTCAGTCCTTGGTGGTGGCATTTCTAGGATGGCCTTGATTTTGGAAGAATTCGACCTCGATGCCCTTTGTGTGTCGAAACTCTAGACATTTTCCCATTGTGACACCAAGCGTACATTTACGAGGGTTTAGCATGGCAGAATTCCACGATCCTTTGAAAAAACTTGTGCAAAGGCGGTGTAGTAGCCCTCTCTTTCTTTGGACTTGACAATCATGTAGTCCACATACACCTCAACCTCTTTGTGGATCATATCATGTAGTATTGTGGTGTGACCCGTTGATAAGTAGCTCGGCGTTCTTCAACCAAAGCGGCATTACCGTAGCGATATGTTCCCCAAGTGGTGAATGCGATCTTTTCTCATCTTCTGGCGCCATCACTATCTGGTTGTATCTGAGAAGCCATCCATGAATGAGGCGATGCATGCCTGCTGTGAAATCTACCAACTCATCGATGTGCGGCAAGGAAAGTCGTCGCCGGACTAGCTCTGTTCAAATCCACGAAGTCTACACACACGGATCCTGCCATCTTTCTTGACCTTTGGAGCGATGTTGGCCAACCAAGTCGGATATTGAGATACTAGCGAGGAAACTGCGTCAATTTGTAGTGACCTCTTCCTTAATCTTAAGAGCCCGGTCGGCGGATCCTTGAGCTTCGCAGCGGGTCGGGCCTCGGGGTCAAGGGGATCCGATCTTTGTACAATCTCGGGATCGATTCGGGCATGTCTTCGTGGGACCACGCGAAAACATCTTTGAAATCTTTTAATAAGCGACTAAGCGCTCGCGTTCCTCGAAGACAACGTGGACCCGATCTGGACGGCCAGCGGGTCCTCCTCGATTACCAATGTTCACGGAAATGATTTCATCCATTAATGGCTTAACAAATCTCTCTTGCTCTTGCTCAATTAAGCGTTGTAAAAGCAGGAGGAACCGTCCTCGTCGTTTTGATCAAAATTTTGAAAGTCTGAATTAATGCAATAAATTAGGGGCCTGAAAAGTACTCGAAACCACAGATAGTTCATTCTCATTAGGCACATCCAAATCGTCCAATTCGCCGGTTACAGACTCAAATGAAAAGGAAAAGGACAACCTAGAGCAGGACTCGGCATCGGGTTAACATCCCGAGTACGGACTTCGGACTTCGGTCAGTGGAACGATTAGACTCACAAGACTCGGTGGAATCGATTAGGCTCACTACTGACCGGTCTTCTTTGGACAAAATCCCTCCTCGTCTTGCCAAGTGAGAGAGGGTCGATTGATGCATCAAGATAGGCTTTGGTCGGCTCGCGGCCGTTTCATCCCCAATCATGGACACCACGAAGTTATCCCCAAGCACTCTTGGTCGTCGGAGGATCGAGAGAGAACATGCGATGCTACCCCATTCAAGTTACGTGCCCTCGGGATCCCTTTGCCTTATTACGCTCAACCTCGGTTGTTGGAGTGCATGCGCTCTGTGGCAACGTCATCCCGGATAGTTGCGGTCGAAGAAGATTTGAAACACGATGCAGCTTCTTCTCGCGTTTAACCATGGCTCTGAGGAAGCCGCAAAATGGAAAGTCCTCCCCTCCGGACAAAGCGTCCGTTCGAGTACCAGATGGGCTGTGGATTAAGTCAAAAGGCTTCCCAACTTGCCATACAGCTCTGCCGGCCATTTCCTTTCCTTTCCTCACCCAGTCTTCTTTGGTGGGCGGATAACCCTTGACCCAAAAGGTATGCGGGTTGTGTGGCACTTCGGCCATCTTTGCGACTCCTTTCTGCCGCTTCTTCCTAATCCCATCCGGGGATATGTTGTAGCTTGTTCATGAGGTAGGCGGATTGAGCAGCGATGTACACACCTTCATTCCTGCCATAATGTTTTTGCACCACGGGCCTCGGCTAAAGTAAATCCCGATATAAACCGTCCTCCATGCGTGTTCAATCTCTAGGGCTGGCGTAGATATCTCCGGAGGGATGGATTGATGAGTTCCCAAACACAATGGCTACTCCTTTCCATAGGGGTATTTCACCATTTGATGTAGAGTGGATGAGGCGGCCTTTACGATGCAACGAGTCGCCCCAAAAGCATGTTAAAGGATCGGGGACCTCTAAGACATGAAAATCTACCTCGTGTTGTCGGGCCCAATCTTGGTTTGGATTTTCTTGTCCCTAGGACATCCCTACTTGTATTGTCGTAGGCTCGATTACTTGAGTGGTCGGTGTGAAGTCTGCGGGCTTCAACCCGATTGCATCTGCCGTTACATTGGGCGGAACATTGATAGCGGACCGGTATCGACAAGTACCACCGGAATCCATTTGTCCTGCATTCTCTGAGAGATGTAGAGAGTGCATTATGATCCGCCCTCGGTGGCGGCTCCTTATGCGAAAAGGTCAATCTTGGGGAACCTCCTCCGGAAAAAACCCGGTAACCAATTTGCTCTGGTGTAGTTTCGATGGAAAGTTTGGCCTTGTCCATAGCGAGATAGGACACTGTCTATGTACCCTTGAAGCCATAGCGATCCCCAAATGGAGATGTGCTTGTATTTTCTTTAACTTGCCTCGATCTGACCTCCTCTTCAATTTGCTTCTCTCTCTGTTTCTCGCCTCTTTATCTTTCCCGATGCTTGGGTTGATCAAGTGTGGGGGCTTGAAATACCGCCCACTTCTAGTCATATGGTCTACCTCTTGAGGTACCAGTCTTTGTCTGGTTGGCCACCCGCCCAATCTTAAATCGTGTGGGCGAGATACAAGTCGTCATCTTCCCACATCCCATTAGCATCTAACGAGGCACACATGCGGTTCGGGCATGTTTGCACTCTCAGCATTTTCATTCCATATGCTCACAGCATGTCCTGCCCTCGTGCTTGCAGCACTTTCAACCTCTTCATGGTTCTTTGCTTTTCGGATCCTCTCAGAATCCCACTTCTTTTCTTGTTCCTCCAGTGTTAATTGTTCGGTTTTCAAAATGTCTTGATCCTGAGCGGAATTCTTTGTACCGGCGCTCTCTGGCAATGCATTCTGACTCTCGGCCCTTCCGGCCACAAATGGTACTTCCGCCCCTGCCGGGCTTTGTTCTGGCTGAACTTCCACAATGTCTGGCTGATCATCTAGCCACCCAGTAACTTCCGCTGACTCCCCGTATTCAAACCAGTTGATAGTTGCATCCGCTGATTCTTGGTCGTTGAAAATTTGGAGGTTGGCGAAGTCCTGTTCCATTGTAGTCAGATCATCTGCCCCTCATTCAGGTCTGTCCCCCCGGATCATGCACAGTTCAATCTTCTCTGGCAACCATACACTCAGCTTAGGCTGGCCCATTGACAAGATATATTCACTCGGATTATAAGCTCTTCCAGTTAGATCCCCAGATTGTTCCATCCCAGACTCAATAGTTTCACTCTCCTCGGAAGCCTGCCCCGTTCCATTTTCGGTGGTTACCACCTTTGGCTCAGATTGGGTTGTGAAGGTGCCCAACATGCACAAGTCAGTGCAGTCAGGAAGGATCACCTCCGGCTTGGGTAGGTGGGAGGGAGTAATATAGATACTAGGATCGTAGGAAACGACCCCAGTTTGGATGAGGTTGACTCTTTTGGGTGGTGGATCTTGGTTATGTCTTGAGTGGGTTAGTTGTGACGTTGGGCCTTTCGGGAGTACGATGATGTTCTTGTCAACGAGGTCTTGAATCTCGTGTGGCCTTGATGATACGTGTCATGGCCATCTTCTTTGGTGATACGCCACGATTTGGGTTGTGGGAAGAGTGGATTCGGTAGTGGCCTCGGTTCCAGGGGTGTCAGATGCTTCTTCCTGATTAACACCCCCAGAGCCTTGGACAGGGGCATATATAGTGGAGTGAAGGTTCTTTGGCCTCTGGATTGATATCTCGGGGCTTGGCTACTGCTCCCAGAGGCACTGGAAAAGGGTGTGGCCGCTGCGGGCCTCGATTGGGGAGGGGGAGTGGTGGTGACCATACCGACCTCTGAAGTCCTTGTATTGGCAGAGCCACTCGGGCCTGCATTGTTATTACGGTTGAATGTTCTTCGGGGCTGCTCTCGATCTTGATCGATTAAACCTTGCTTCATCGCATCCTCGATTTGCACCCCCATATCGTGCAGATCTGCGAAAGTGGGGAAGGGAACTACAATCATCTTCTGCATAAGTCTTGGTTGGAGATTGCGCACAATCATCGAATTTGATCTTTATCTGTTGGCCTTAAGGTCATCATTGATGCCTTTGCTCTCCACGAGTTACAAAATCGAGAAAGTCTCTTTTGTTCTGCCTCGTTGTCTCGAGATCACGTGTTGTAATCTCGTCTGCGTGTATTATCTGAATCTTTAGCATAGCGAAGGCCTCGCCAACTCATCCCAATTTCTCTTAACATCATTATCAACTTTGCATACCGGTTGGCGGCCCTCTGACGAGGTTGACCAAGCAATGAGAGTTTACGTAGTGCAGTTAGGCCCATTGGCCTCAAGATATCTGAAAATAACCGGAGATGGACCATGGGGTCCCCAGACCCATCAAAACGGTCAATCTGCGGCATCTTAAATCTGTCCGGCAGTGTCACAGCCACATCAGTGGAGCCATCTTCAATATCTGGGATGGCCTTCACCCCCTGTGATTTCTTGAAGAGCTTTTCCAACTTGCTCAATTTGGTATGCGGTCTACCTCGAACTCAAATGGAGAATCGGGTGATTAGGTGTAGATTCTTGGGCGATTCTTGGCGGAAGCGCGGAACGGCCAGATTGGAAGACTTGTGTCCTCTTGGGCGTTTTGGAAGTTCGTGAGGCGTTACGTGGATTTGGGAGGGTATTGCAGGTGTTGGGCATTACAGGGGATTTGGGGGATTACGCGATAGATGCTGTTAAGACAATGGAGCCCCTGGTGGAGGAGGGGCCTGATGCGCCCCTAGTGGAGGAGAGACCTGGTGTGAAGCAGTCTGGCGTTCTGTTGTTATGTCTGGTGATCAACTTTCAATTCTTTGGGCCATGGCGACTTTCTTTGTTTAGAAAATTCCGCTTGGCGGATGGCATCATCTTGCATTTGTTTCATGCTCTCATTCATCTGGCGCATCATTGCCTCCATTGTCGTATTCTGTTGTTCCATCTGAATGGTCGGTAGAAGTACCTCTATAGCGGAACCACAATCTCGGCTGATTGCTTGCCTCTAAGGTAGGCTACGTCCGGGAATCTGTTTTGACACCTGCGCCTCCTCGACCTTCTTCTATGGCGGGGTAGCAGGTGGAACCTTTGGATGTCGTCAACTAGATCCATGAATCGGTTAAGTCGGCGACCTCGTGTCCAAAGTGCTTGGGAGTATCGGCGGTTGAAGCAATCGTGCTACAAACGCCCTAGCAAAAAGATAATAAAGCAAAAAGAAATAAATGACCCGAGAAAAAGCAGCGACATAACGGCTTAATTTAAATACACACAACACGATCGGGCATACAACAGTTAATAAAATTTGGAAATACCATCCTCAACAAGCGATCCTTTGTTCTGTATCACTATTCCCCAAAAGCTGAATCGGGTATCCATGAGACAAGCGATTCTCGAGATAATCGCCCGATGCCCGAACTGATATCAAACTCATGAGTGATGCTGCGAACTGATCTGAAACTCATAACTGATACATGCATTCCTGTGAGCGCACTCTAGCAAGCACATAGCGAGATAAGTGAGAGTAAAAACACCCTATGTTGGGGTAGGGTTTCCCTGTCCTATTTTGTCGAGGAACTAGGGTTTCACTATGCCTTGCGACTTCAAACAACCTATAAGCGGGTAAGCAACTTTGTCCTAGTTTGGAATGGTCACTATGGATCGAATATGCACTAGGTCGAATGGTCAAAAGGGTGCCGGTAAAACCGGGGTTTGTGTTCCCATCTTGGCGAGCCGTAACGGTCAGCCTTATGGACATGCCTTGACAAGACAAGCCTCCGGCAAACCGCTCAGGAATATCAGATGGCAAACACGGTGTTCTAGGCGCACCAATGCAAATGCAATGCAAAGAACCACACAAGTGTAGTCAAAACCAGATATCATGAGTTTGAGTTAAGTTCTCTAACTCCCCAGCAGAGTCGCCGAAGCGTAAGCGTCCCCGAGCATCCGGGGAGTCGAGTCCGAGTCCCCGTTACGGTTCGATATTGGGTCACTCTGATTCGAAGGACTCAAATGTCACGGTTCTTAATCTTGAACCAAGAGTCCAAATCCGGCAAATCGTTTTGGAAAAGCAGATTTTTGAAAGAAGTGCCAAACATGGGCTTTGCGAATCTGAGTCGCCACCTAAATATTTTAAAATGGGAAATTTAGGAAACCACGACTCGGTGCCAAAAGGCCGCGTGTCGTCATCACCAAAGTTGTCTCGGCTCGGGAACTTGGATGCGATTGGGAAAGGTCACATTGAGCACCCCCTTCGCCGATCAAAGACCGGCCTCTACTAACCATGATATCTTATTTTGAAAACATTGTGCGTTCTTATTAGGTTATTAGCCTAGGTTACTATGTGATCGCCTGACATACAAGTATAAATGAATACTTTGAATTGGAACAAAACACTTCATGTTTGTTTGTTTGAAAATGGTTTGATGGTGCTACCCTTAAGTAGGCTAAGGCGATGGATTTGCCACCCTCGGGTGGGCTTAGAAAACATGATTTTGCCACTATCTAGTGGGCTTAAAACAAACATTTGATGAATTGTCCCAATTCAAATAACTCAACCTCCACCCACAGGCATTCAAAGCGGTTATATCACATAAGCATAGCCTCATGGTAAGCATGCTATCATGGCAACACTCCTGCGCATGCAAGGATGCTAAAGCGTAAAACTTACCGAGTACTCCAAGCCAAAAGCGAAGCTTGTTAGAAATCCATGCATGATCCTAAGTATCTGAAATGCCTAATGCAACACATGCAAAATGCAAACTATAGCGAGGCTATTCTAAACATGGCATGTGAAATGCTACAACTAACACGTATTCAATTTGGAATTGAAATACAAATGCGATTAGTATGATCGTAGGAGCAGTGCGTGCAAAAGCAGATGAATGATGCAAACATCTTTGTCATCTTGTATGCTAATTGAAATATGCCCTATATCTAACCATAAATGGCGGGTAAATAAAAGGGAGAAAGAAATGGGGTTGGAAGACATACATCACACTCACCCACACTTATTACAATTATGCCCTCGCGAGAGGGTCGAATAAATAATCTGATCCGAATAAAAGAATATTACAGGTCTGATTCCTAATTAATTAACAAATTAACTAAGAAAAGTAAAAGCGGCATGCAAGCGAGGGCGCCTTATTCGATGAATGATGCATGTTGAAACGTCTTGGCGCGGAAATCCTTTGGGATGCCCCAATTAGCCTCTGTTTGCAATATTTCTCGAAATCGTGCGGACTCAGAAGACTTCGATTCTTGATTTTCTTTTGCAGAGAAGCGGGAAAAGGGCATAGCAATGTATTTCACAAATATATGCATGCCTCGATCCTCGTGCCACCAATCGCATCTCGATGCATGATGGCGTAGAGGCCTGCACAACTCAATATAGGATGAATGCATATGAATGCTATAACAAAACCTAACTCCATCATGGATAATCCGAATTATCGGTGACTTGGGAATTGAGACCCGTTAGTCACTCGGGTCTGAAAGCGTGCCTCGTTTCCGTGCGAGGTAACTCCTATCGAACACAATGCAATATTCATGATGTGCATAGATGCAACTAAAATACAATCTAGCATGCACAATGCTATGAAAATGAGATGCCTCGAAATCGTGCTGCAGACGCATAAATCGAAATGATGACATAAAAGCATGAAATGACATGAAATATGATATACAATGAGACTAAAATGAGATGCCTCGAAATCGTGCCCGCAGACGCACGCGAAAGCGGTGACATATAGACATGAAATGGCATCTGAGAATGCAAATTGGACTTACACTAACATGAGAGCCTCGGCCGCACTCACATAAGAGGCCGTCGGATGAAAAGAAGTGCCTCGAAATCGTGCACAGACGCATAAACCGAGGCAATGGCAAAAAGTATGAAATGGCACTCCAAATGCAGATTGGACTTATACTAACATGAGAGGCCTCGGCCACACTCACATAAGGGCCGAGATGAAAATGAAGTGCCTCGAAATCGTGCTGCAGACACGCAAACCGAGGCAATGGCATAAAGGTATGAAATGATATGCAAATGAGATGTGGCATATGGCATATGGAAAATGTAAATTTCAGCAGCTAAAATGATGCAAAAGCCCACTGATTATAACAAAATTACAATTACGATGCGAAATGCTATGCTAAGCATCGAAATGGCCTGACTATGCCAAACATGCACAATATGGACATGACATGTAAAGACAGATGCTAGGCAGTCCCCAAATTAGCATTTTTCCAGTACAAATCAAGGCCAAACAATGATCACAAGTATGGAAAAAATAGCATGCAAAAATGGGAGAAAAGAGGGGAATAATGAAACAAGTGGTATATACAATGCTCAAACTGAAAAACACAGTTCTACAACATTAAAGAGGGGTCAAAAAATATGCACATTTACAAGAGATGACATCCCCAAATTCAGTATGTAGATATGCTCAATATAGCATGCAAGATGAAGCCAACAAAGGCTATAACATGAGGTATCAAAAGGATGCACCAAACAGCCTTGGACCCTTAACAAAACATGAAGAATGGGTCATTTTAAGACTCTTTCCAAGCCTGATGAAGGCTCAAAAACAGAAGCATGATGAGCTAGCAAGGCATGCAAAAATAAGGAACCAAAGAGGGTATAACATGAAGTACCAAAAAAAATCACCAAAAAACCTAAGACCCTTAACAAAACATGACAAGAAGGAAAAAATAAGGCTCTTTTCAGGCCTGATGAAGGCCGAAATCAGAAGCCAAATAAGCTTAAAGAGGCATGCAAAATGGGGCCAAAGAGAGGTATAAAGAGAGGCCATGCATGGAGGCCCCAAACAAGATTTATCCCTTCTACAATGTTGTAGAGGGACCTAAAATAAGCTCAATCTCAGTTAATGGCATGCTCAAAATCAGACTTCAAATAGGCTAAAGAAACCATGCAATTTTACGGTAAATTGGAAGAATTACAAAACAAGTGCATGATAGAACCACCAAACATGGTTGAGCCCTTCTTCAATGTTGAAGAGGGCTCAAAATAAACCCACTAACAGTTTATTGCATGCTCGGAAATGGATCATTCATAAGCTAAACAAAGCATGCAAAATATTGGCATAAAAGATGATTTTGAAGGAAGAGCATCATAGAGGTGCCAAACAAGGTTGAGCCCTTCTACAATGTTGTATAGGGGCTCAAAATAAGCCTAAAATCAGTAGGGGTCAGAGCCCAAAACAGTGAGCAAGTAGGGTAAAGAATTGATGCAAAAATGTGCTAGAAAAAGGGAAATGAAGACTTACCCTTGAAGACAAGTCTTTTGATGCTTCTTGGCTTGAATTTGTTGCTTCTTAGCCTCTGAAAAATCCTCCTTTGCTGCTGGAATGGAGGTGGTGATGGTGAGGCTTGGGGTTGATGAAGGAATGAGCTAGGGACTTGAAGATTTTTCAAGGTTTTGGAGAAGAAAATGGAGGCAAATGGCTAAGTATCCTTGAGGAGAATTTTTCTAACCCTAACAAAGGAGCTCCTCAGCCCCTTAAATGGACCAAAAGGGATGTAAAAGGGGAGGGAAATGCACCCAAGCTTTCCCTCCCAAAATATCCCCCGGAGGGCTGAGATATTTGAAAAAGCAATTTGAACAGTGTAAAGTGCTCAAAAGCGAGCAAGCCGGCAGTGTGTTTTTGAAGATGGTAGGCCGGCCACCTTTAATCGGCCGGCCACTCCCCATGGCCGGCCGGCCATGGCCAAAAATGAAGTGAAGAATTACTGGCCGGCCACCATTTTTTGGTGTCCTCCCAGGTGTGTAGAACAAGGCCCCATGGTTGGAATTTGGCAACTCTGAAACAGGAGACACAACATTGCATTTGAAAGAGAGGCTCAAAAATGAAAATCACAATTACTGGCCGACCACCACTTTTTGGTGTCCTCCCAGGTGTGTAGAACAAGGCCCCATGGTTGGAATTTGGCAACTCTGAAACAGGAGACACAACATTGCATTTGAAAGAGAGGCTCAAAAATGAAAATCACAATTACTGGCCGACCACCACTTTTTTGTGTCCTCCCAGGTCCCCTCATCACAAATATGTAGTCTCGGCTCGAAGAAAATATCTCTAGGGTGTTCAACATTAGCCCGGAAGTGAGCAAAGCAGACCTTGGGAGGAGCGAAACTGGTTTTCTGAGACAATTGCTGGCCTCCCACCCTCCAGTGATCTTTCTGGTGCTAAAACAGAGGTACCTGCCAAAATTGAACAAAAACTAATGCAAAATGAAAGCTCGGGGCCCAAATCACGCAGTTCGGGGTCCCGAAAATGAGCTATAAGCACCGAAAGTGGCGTTCGGCCACGAAGTGGGTATCTGAGCCCCCAGTGTCCCTCGGTATGATTAAACAAAGGTACTCGCCGAAAATGAACAAAAACCGATGCAAAATGAATGCTCGGGGCCCAAATCACGCAGTTCGGGGTCCCGAAAATGGGCTGTAAGCACCGAAAGTGGCGTATTGAGACCCAGTGTCCCTCGGTATGGAGTAAATGAGATGCATGCCAAAAACCGAGAAATCGGAGATGGTTGGGCGATCCAGAGCCAAGGCACTGACGGCTCCAGCTCGAAAATCGGGCTCGAAATGAGCAAAATGGCCTCTGACCACAAAATGTAGCCCACGGCCACCGAGAGATAGCCCTCTGGGACCACTCCTTCCCTCGGGAAAAACATAGAAAAATCGAGTCTGGTTCGCAAACCGAGGCAAGGCACAGAAGAGAGTTCGGAAGTCCGGAGGCAGGGCGCACGGCCGCGACTCTGAGGCTTCTGAACGAGCACAATATGCAACATCACCAAGCGCTCAATCGGTGACGTCTGAGTCTTAAGGTCGGTCAAAAATGGGGTGCCTACAGATATCTGATTTTTGAAAACATTGTGTGTTCTTATTCCAGTTATTAGCCTAGGTTACTATGTGATGCATACAGCATACAAGTATAGACTGGGTCGTCTGAATTGGAATAAAACACTTCATGTTTGTTTGTGAAAATGGTTTGCTACTCGCAAGTAGGCTTAAAATGCGGATTTTGCCACCCTCGGGTGGGCTTAGAAAACATGATTTTGCCACTGTCTAGTGGGCTTAAAACAAACGTTTGATGAATTGTTCCAATCCAAATAACCCAACCTCCACCCACAGGCATCCAAGCAGGAAAATCACATAAGCAGTTAACCTCATGGTAAGCATGCTATCATGGCAGTCACTCACACGCATGCAAGGATGCTAAAGCATAAAACTCACCGAGTACTCCAAGCCAAAATAGAAGCTCATTAGAAATCCATGCATGATCCTAGATACACAGAATTGCCTAATGCAACACATGCAAAGATGCAAAGATGCAAACTATAGCAGGCTCGGCTATTCTAAACATGGCATATGGAATGCTACAGCTAACATGTATTCAACTTGGAATTGAAATACAAATGCAGTTAGTATGATGCGCCAAGCCCGGTGCGTGCAAGACAGATGAATGAATGCAAATATGCTATCATACTGTATGCTAATTGAAACATGTCCTCATCTAATCATCATAAGCAGGTAAATAAAAGGGAAGAAAGACGTGGGGTTGGAAGACATACATCACACTCACCCACACTTATTTCAATTATGCCCTCGCGCAAAGGGTCCAAATAAATAATATACGGTCCCAAATGAAAGAATAGCACAGTCCAAATAAATATTACAGTCCGAATATATGTACAAATTCCTAATTAATTTTACAAACTAACTAAGGAAATGATAAACTGGCATGCAAGCCAGGGACTGCCTTGATTATGATGAATGATGTATGTTTGAAACGGTCCTTAGCGTGCGCGAAATCCACCGATGCCCCAATTAGCCTCTGTTTTGCAATTGTTCTTGGAAAGTGCGCCAAGCCTCGGAAGACTGCTGATTCTTGATTTTGCTGCAACAGAGAGCAGGAAAGGGGCATAGCAATGTATTTTCACAAATGTATGCATGCCTCGATCCTCGTGCCACCAATCACGCATCTCGATGCATGATGGTCGAGGAGTCGATTTGCACAATTCAATATGGAATGAATGCACATGAAAACACAACTAAAACCTAACTCCATCATGGATAATCCGGAGCGTCGGTGACTGGGGAATTAAGACACGTTCCGTCACTCAGAGTACGAAACGCACCTCATTTCCCGTGCCCGGGCTAACTCCTATCCCGAACATAATGCAATATGCATGACATGCGTGAAATGCAACTAAGATACATCCTAACATGCAACATGCTATGAAACGACATACACGATGCATGAGGTAACATGGCATACACAATGCACTAATATACAATCCTAGCATACGCAACGCTATGGAATGGAATGGCATACGCAATGCATAATGGACTTACACCAACATGAGTGGACCTCAGCCACACTCACATAGGAGGCCATGAGATGAAAATGAGACAACTCGAGATGTGTGCACGCGTGTACGCAAACCGACGACCGAACCTACGGCACGGAATGCCACTCTAACAAGACATGGCAAAACATGAAAAATGGCATACTAGCATGCAAATTTCAGAGGCAAAATGAGATGTAAAACAGCCCCGAAACATGGTAAAATGGTACCCAATGCATGGAACGAGTCCCGAAACATGAAATTTGGCGCATGAAATGGCCTATAGCTATGCAATGCATGCATAATTTGAACATGAAGTGTAAAGAAAGAAGCAAGGAAGCCCCCAAAAAAGCATGTTTACAGTTTAAAGCAAGGCCAAACAGTGGGCACAAGTGGGGCAAAACTAGCATGTAAAAACAGCCCTAAAAGCAAGATAATGAAGCAAGTGCAAGCTTCTGTCCCTAAAAAGAAAAGGGGAATTCTACAATATTTAAGAGGGGCCAAAAATATGATGTTTTACAGTTTATAAAAAACCCCAAAAACAGATACAAGTATGCTCAAAATGCTATGCAAAATAAGGGCCAAAATGGAGATAAAGAAGAAAATGATACATGCTGGTCCTAAACAGGTAAGGGCCCATCAACAATGTTGAAGAGGGGCCCAAAATATGGCTTTTTATAGTTAATGGCCGAGCCCAAAACAGTGTAAAACTATGCTCAAAATGCAATGCAAGATATGGCCTAAAAGAGAGGCTACAACACAAAGTATACAAATGATGCTCCAAACAGCAATAGACCCTTAATAAAACATTTAGAGGAGGTCAAAAAAAGGCCATTTTCAGTTCGGACCAAAGTCTAAAAACAGAATCATAGAGGTCTAATGAATCATGCAAAAATGGGGCCAAAAGATGGATACAATGGAAAGTGATATATGGAGGCCCCAAACAGTGATGAGTCCTTCAACAATATTGAATAAGGGATCAAAATAAGCTACTTCACAGTTTATAACATGCCTCAAAAAAGTTTACATATAGGCCAAAAACAACATGCAAGAAAATGGCATATAAGAGGGATAATGAAGTAAGTGTCAAATGGGGGCCTCAAATAGTGAGAGACCCTTAATGAAAGATGAAATAGAGCTCAAAAAAATTCCACTTTTAGTTATGGCCGGAGCTCAAAGATACAAGAAAGAAGGGCTAAGAAAGCATGTCAAAAATGAGCTAAAAAGAGGGAAATGGTAACTCACCCGTGTAGACCAATCTTTAGCAATCTCTTGGACCAAGTTTGGGTGCTCCTCAGCTATGGAAGACAGCTCCAAGTGGCTGGAATGGAGGTGGTGGTGTGATGCTAGGTGGTGGTGAAGAAATGATGTAGGAACTTGGATGTTTTGATGGTTGAAGTGTAGAGAGGGAGAGAGGCAATGCAAGAGGCTTAAGGCAAATTTTCCAACCCCAAAACCAGACCTGGGGTGCTGGTTATTGTAGACACCCCATTTTTGACCGTCCTCAAGACTTGGACGTCACCGCTTGAACACTCGGTGATTATCCATGTTCGTGTTTGTTTGGAGTTCCCGGAGTTCTCGGCTACGCGCCTTGCCTCAGGATCTCCAAACTCGACTGTTTTGTGTCTGGTTTTGCACCAAACACTTGTTCTTTGCCTTTGAGGGGCAGGGAATGCCTTCTGAGGCATCCTCACACACCACCGGCAGTGGCTAGAAGCCACCGGCTGGTGAGTGTTGCCACCGGCACTATATTGTGCCGGTCGGCACTCCTTTTGGCAAAATGACCATTTTGCCCTGCCGATCACTTTACAGCTGTTTTTGGAGATATTTTTAGACAGCTTTGTAGCACTTGTTTCCCCTCCATACACGTGTATGGAGGGATGAGCCTTTGATTGACTTAGCTTGTAAGCTTTGTCCTCTATAAGAGAAGGGCTTCCTTCTCTTGGCAAAGGGTTAGCAAACTTAGACATTTTAGAGAGAAAAGACAGAGAAGAAGCTCTGGTTTTAGGGTTTGAATTCTATATCTATCCTATTTCTCTTTTTCTCTCTTGTTTTGTACACTAGGTGTTTGTGTCTCACTATTGCACATCAACACCTAGTGTTTCACCTTCCCTTGGCTACTGAGGTCCCAAGAGGTTATTCTTGCTGTTCTTGACTGGTTTGGAGCTCAAGGAAGCAACAAAGTCAACATTTGTGAAGAGGGTCAACAAGGGTGAGAAACTTACTTTATTTACCCCATTCTTGCACTCCATTTTGACCTATCCTTGAACTATTTTTGTGCTTGGTGTTCAATACAAAAAAGTTCTTTTTTTTAGTCCTCTTGATAGTTTATTAAGGGTACTTTGTGCTTTGGGGAAGTTTGGTCCCTCTTAGGCCTTGAAAGGCCTCATTTTTGTGCTATTTTGTTGAGCTCCGGGATTTTGGTGTTAGGATCTCTTCACCACTGAAATCTTGAGGGATTTTAGTGGTGAAGATGGTGCCTTAGAGTCTCAAGAAGGAGAGGGCCACCCCCTCTCCTTGATGTCCTTGAAAAGGGCAAGATTTGGCCTCTTGAGAGAGCATAGTGTTTGATTGTTTGTTGAGCATGTCTTGGCTGCATTTTATGTTTATTATGCCCTAATATGACATTGCTAAGTGTTGGTTTTAGTACTCTTTGCATGATTTGCGTAGTTGCTTTCTAATGCCTCTTTAGTCCCTTAACATGCCTAGGTCGTATGCCTTTATTTCCAGCATGTTTTAGGCCTAGATCCATGAAGCTTGTATGCTTATTTTAACATGTTTTAGGTCTGACCATAGTTATTTGGTTTGATTTTAGCATGCTTAACATAGCTCCTTTGCATTTGGCTTGTTGGCCTTAAGAGCATGAGAGTGTAGCATGTCTTGCTTGCTTTATTTTTGATGGTTTAGAACCATTTAACACTCTATTTCAGTCCCTTTGGTGTGCTTGTATGCTTGCCTTAGTTGCCTCTTTAATGCTTTAAAAGCATGTGTTGAATGCTCCATGTTTTGGTCATGTTGCATGCCTTTGGATTCAAGCCTCTTAGATGCCATCTAAGTAGTCTTTTGGGCTTAGTTTTATGTGTTAAAACTCTGTTTTTAGTTGTTTAAGTATTGCCATGTGTGATTATACTAGGTGTGGTTTAATGCCTCATAGACTTGCTTTGAAGACTTGGGCCATTTGTTGCATGTTTAGCTTGCTTTGTTGCATGATTTGGCATCATGTTTTGCATGATTTTCAGAGCTTTCTATGCATGCTAGTAGTCCATGTTTAACTCATTTCAAGTGTGCTTGAATGTTGTTTATTATGCTTAAGTGTTGGTGCCTTAACTTGTGCATGTGTGCATGTGTGTTTGGCCCTCATGATTTAGCATTTTGGCCAATGGTTTTAGGCCTATTTGGAGCTGCCTAATCCATGTTTGAGTCCACCCCCTTGCTTAGTCCATATGCTTCCTTGCTTAGGTTGTGCACCTAGCATGTTTTGCTTGCTTGCATTGCCCATTTTGCATACTAGTTGACATGTCTAGGATTGCATCATATCGACATGCATGCTAAGCCTCTTGAAGTGAAGTGTGATAGAGGTTTAGCACCCTTATGTGCTTGTTTGCATTGCATGCATTTGAAATCAAAGTTGCACACTTGGTTCTTTGGGCCATCATGCATGGAAATGCGTGATTGGTGGCTCGAGAATCGAGGCACATCCTCCTTTGAGTCACAAACATGATAAGGAATATGTTTGGTGTATACATGGCTTGAATTGAGCTGCCATGCAAGTTTTTGCTCTCTGTTCTTGTGGGTTCTGCGTGTTCTGCAGAATTCATCTTGGCCGAAGGTATTTAGTGCCGACCGGCGATCAAGCAACCGATGGCAGTGGATATATTTTGTGCCGATGGCTACATCCTAGTGCCGGTGGTCATTTCCTCCAGCCGGTGGGATTCTCCAGTGTCCAGAGAGGCATCCTTGAGACTTTGGCAGATTTCAGAGGAACAAAGCAAGGAAAACAGAGGCAGGCTAGGCATGGCAGTGCGATTCCGAGCAGGAACTGAGCGTGTGCTGCATTTGGCCCTCGCCCCGAGGCGGTTTACTGTTTTCTTAGATTGATTATTTTGTTAATTCAATTAAATTGTAATATTTAATTAGCTTGCGTAGTTAATTATCTGTATTATTCTTTTGGTCCCTCCGGGTGAGGGCGTAATTGTAATAAGTGTGCGTGAGTGGGTGTATGTCTTCCAACCCCTATTTCTTTCTCCTTTTTACTTACCTGCTTTTAATGGTTAGTATTAGGGTACGTTTAAATTAGCATACCTTATGCAATGCATGCGTGCATTCATGCATTTGTTTACATGCATCAGGCTCGGTACATCATACAAATTGCATCGTACTTTCAATTCCAAATTGAATACGTGTTATTTGTAGCATTCCATATGCCATCTTTAGGGTTAGCCGAGCCTACTCTAGATCGCATCCTTGCCTGTGTTGCGTTAGCCACTTAACATGAACTAGGACATGCATGTTTGCTAACTAGTTTATTGTTTTGGCACGGAGTACGATGTAAGTATTTTACGCTTTAGCATACCACATGCGTGTGAATGTTGCCATGACAGTATGCTTACCATGCGGCTAAGTGCTTATGTGAGATAAACTGTTTGAATGCCTGTGGATGGAGGTTGGATTGCTTGAGTTGGAATAACTCATTGAAATCCGTATTTTAGCCTACTTGCGAGTAGCAATTTCAAATTGTTTTCCAAACAAACGGATATGCAATGTTTGTTTCCAAATTAGGCAATCTAGTCTATACTTGTTTGCTGCGCGCATAACATAGTAATTCTAGGTTAATAATTGGAATAAGAGCATGTAATGTTTTCAAAAACGGATATCACAGTTAGTAGAGGCCGGTCTTCGGACCGGGCGAAAGGGGGTGCTCATAGCTGACCTTCCCCAATCGTACCCAAGCTCCCGAGCCAAGACCACTTTGGTGATGACGGACACGTGGCCTTCGGCACCGAGTCAGGGTTTTCTAAATTTCCCATTTAAAAATATTTAGGTGGCGACTTTGTAATCTGGCAAAGCAGTCCATGTTTGGCACTACTTTTTCAAAATCTGTTTTTCTTCAAAACAGTTTGCCAGAGTTGGACTCTTTGGTTCAGATTGAGAACCGCAACAAACAAAAAGGGAGTCCGAACTGTAGCGAGGTCCCCCGCGGGCTTGTTACAGTTATATAGGCCAAAATAGGAGAAAGAGGGGAAAAAAAGGGAGGGAAATCACTCCAAGTTTCCCTCAAAAAATTGCCCCCTCGGATACAGAATCTGGAGGGGGAATAAAGTGCATATCTGTGATGTGCCAGGTGTAAGGAGGCTGGCCGGCTGGTTATTGAGGTTGCAGGTGGCCGGCCGGCCCTCCCCATGACCGGCCGGCCAAGGGTCAAAAGGGCCAAGTCAAATTAATGGCCGGCCACCACAGATTGGTGGCCTTCCATGTGTTCTCAACACAACCCTGTGGTTAAAAAATGGCAACTGTGAACCAGGAGAAAGAACAACCCACTTTTCAAAGGGGTTCAAAAGGTTCAGATGGAATTACTGGCTGGCCACCAGATATTGGTGGCCTTCCAGATGTGTACATCACAAATATGGGGGTTAGGGTTGAGGAAAGTGGCTCTAGGGTGGTCAACATTGGCTTTGAAGTGAGAAAAATAGGCGTCGGAGTGCGATGATGGAATATAACTGGTTGCTGGAACAATTACTGGCCTCCCACCCTTCTACGACCTTCCTGGTGATGAAACAGAGGTCCCTGCCAAAGATGAACGAAAACCGATGCAGAATGAAGGTTCAGGGGCCGAAACGCGCAGTCCGAGGCCTCGAAAATTGACTGTTAGGCACCGGGAGTGGTGTTCGACCACGAAGTTGGTCTCTTGGACCACAGTGTCCCTTAAAAGGGATGAAATAAAATGCATGCAAAAAATCGGAGCAAACGGAGGTGGTTAGGCGGTCCCGAACCGAGGCACTCGGCTGTGACTCTGAAATCGGCAAGGCTCGAAATGGGCAAAATGGCCTACGACCACAAAATGTAGCCCATGGCCACTGAGAGATAGTCTACGAGACCTCTCCCTTCCTTTGGGAAGAGAAACAGAGAAAACCGAGTCTGGTTCGCAAACCGAGGCAAGGCACAGAAAAGCCCGAAAGTCCAGAGGCAGGTCTCACGGCCAAGACTCTGAGACTTCTGAACGAGCACAATATGTAACATCACCGAGCGCTCAATCGGTGACGTCTGAGTCTTAAGGTCTGTCAAAAATGGGGTGTCTATAGTTGCCCCTCTTTGACAGAACTCGGAAGTCAAGAAGTGACGGAAGTGAATGTCAAAGCCCAGAGACGACCCATTTTTGATAAGGCCGAAGACTTAGACAATTATACAAGATACACAGAGATATGCCCGCAGGCGGGGGGCAAAATGCAAATGGACACGCAAAAAGCCGGATGTAACTTGACGATCATGCAAGTGCAGCAAGCTGTAATGAAGCAAATATTCGCAAACAGATGCAACAGTTTTAAGCAAGAATGCAAAGCAACAACTACATTTCATGCAGTTAGGAATGCGGAGAATTATTCAATTCTCGTCGCGTCTCACACGGAGAAGATACGATACCTGCGCGATTCGTCTGGTCGCACCAGCTTCAAATGAACCGTACATACAATATCGTTCCTGCAAAAGAGAGAAACTCAACAAGCATAATCATACTAACAACATATATTCAATGTGATTTTGAAAACTCGACACACGTGGTGCCGGTGGGTGAATGCATCACAATGCGAGAAAGGAACGTGCGTGACAATGCAAGCTTAAGCACAGAGGCATGGTAATATCAAGAAAACATACATGACAATGCAAGTATGTTCATGAGAATGCAAGTTAGATGCGCAATAATGCAGAACAATCGCAAATCAGGACGCGTGTTTGTCCCAAAACGACGAGCAAGGAAATGCGCGTTTCGGCGAGGGTGACTCGATTGCGGCCTCCGGTTCACCTCCCGGAGGGGTTACAACATGTTCAAAAAGGATACACCTTGATTTTGATGAGTAATGATGAGACACGCGTCAGAAGTTTGAAGCTGAAATGCCGGCGGAGCGATTTCGTGACAGAATGTGCACTTCTCTTGTACTTTTTCAGGTCCCGGGGACTCCAATCTTCCCCAAAATTTGTAGAGAGCTTGGGACCCACCTAGGGATCACCACTGGCCAGTTTTATTCCCCATTGGAGGCCACCGGCCAGTTTTCAAAAAGAGGATGGCCGGCCAGCCAGAAAAAGTGGCCGGCCACTTGTCCAAAACAGTGGGCATTTTTGTCTTTTCACCTCTTTTTCTTTAAAACCATTCGGCCAAACATTGGGAGCTCACAACTTCAGCTCCGAAATCACCTCCTCTTGCCTCCCAAATCATTTTTCTCCTCAGATCTGAGCTCTATACGCGTTTTCCAACGCCCCACGCAAGTTGTTTTCGCGAAAACTTTCAGTTTCAAGCACTTTGGACCGATTAAATTTTGATTTCAGTGCTTCTTTTCTCATTTTCGCCACTTGAGGTGAGTTTATCTCAACATTTGGAAGATTTTCTCGGGAGTTGACTTTTGTTGACCTTTTCATTTCCCGAGGGTTGACTTTTGTTGACTTTTTCCAATTTTAGCTCATTTTTGCTCATTTTTTGCTCCTTTTGCAGATTTTCTGAAATAGCCGGTCATTTTCCTCATGGTGGAGGTCTTGCGGATGCCGGAGGTGATCCCGATATTATGGCTTTGCCTCCGAGGGTTTGACCCTTCATACCCGAGAGGTATGCCCCACCAGCACACATTCTTTCGCGAGCTGTTTTCCATCACTTCACTGACTTTGATGAGCGAGCGCCCGGGGATCTCCTTCTGCGGGAGCCGGAGTATCACCTCTCTCATGAGGCACGAGAGGTATTTACTTCATCTTCACCCTTTCTGCAATATATTATGAATTTTTCGTGCACTCTGTTTACATCCTGAACACACGGTTCAATTATCTGAATTTCTGAACAGTTAACCCATAAATTGATTGTGAACACACGGCACACATTGGTTAAGAATTGAACACACGGCCCAAGTACTGATCTTCTGAACACACAGTTCGAATTGATGGTGAGCATATGGCATACACTGATTGAAAGTTGAACACGCAGCCCGAACACTGATTTTCTGAACACGCAGTTCGAATTGATGGTGAACACATGGCACACACTGATTGAGAGTTGAACACGCAGCCCAAACACTAATTTTCTGAACACACAGTTCTAATTGACGGTGAACACACGGCACACACTGATTGAGGGTTGAACACGCAGCCCAAACACTGATTTTCTGAACACACAGTTTGAATTGACGGTGAACACACAGCACACACTGATTGAGAGTTGAACACGCAGCCCAAACACTAATTTTCTGAACACACAGTTCGAATTGACGGTGAACACACGGCACACACTGATTGAGAGTTGAACACGCAGCCCAAACACTGATTTTCTGAACACACAGTTTGAATTGATGGTGAACACACGGCACACACTGATTGAGAGTTGAACACGCAGCCCAAACACTAATTTTCTGAACACACAG
This sequence comes from Camellia lanceoleosa, assembly GCA_025200525.1. Lineage (NCBI taxonomy): Eukaryota > Viridiplantae > Streptophyta > Magnoliopsida > Ericales > Theaceae > Camellia > Camellia lanceoleosa. The sequence continues at coordinate 11,272,017 of CM045770.1, read as the reverse complement.
TTCGAATTGACGGTGAACACACGACACACACTGATTGAGGGTTGAACACGTAGCCCAAACACTAATTTTCTGAACACACAACCCGAATTGACGGTGAACACACGGCACATACTGATTGAGAGTTGAACACGTAGCCCAAACACTAATTTTCTAAACACACAGCCCGAATTGACGGTGAACACACGGCACACACTGATTGAGAGTTGAACACGCAGCCCAAACACTAATTTTCTGAACACACAGCTCGAATTGACGGTGAACACACGGCACACACTGATTGAGAGTTGAATACGCAGCCCAAACACTAATTTTCTGAACACACAGCCCATTCACTCTATTTTGCACGCAGCCCATTCATTTCATTTGCACACAGCTCATTTTATTTTATGCTAAAGCATGTATTCATTCTGAATACAGGTGACTTCTCGCATAGTGCGGGGATACGGCTCCACCGTAGCCAGAGATTGGTATGCCGAGCTCCCGGAGGCTGTCTGGGATTTGGTTGATTTGGCAGGGTTTGGGCCTTTCTGTACTGGGCTTTCTCGCTGTCCCGCCAGAAGGACACTGATGGCAGCTTTAGTGGAGAGGTGGTGGGACACCACCAACTCCTTTCATTTTTCTGCCACGGGGGACTTGACTATGACCCCGCTTGACTTCGCTGTGTTGACTGGCCTCGACGTGGGAGGTTGGGCCATCCCTTATGATGAGGACATGGGCCAGTGGAAGGTCGCTTGGGTGTATTTGCTGGGGGCTCACCCACCTGTTGATAGAGCTTCGGGCAGAGTCCGATACACTTGGTTCTCTTCCCATTTTCGGAGGGTGGAGATGGAGCCCGGGACTCCCGAGGAAGCAGCACAGTATGCCCGTGGTTTTTTGATGTTCCACTTCGGGACCACTTTGTTTGCCGACAGGGGGAACACTGTTGGGTTGTATCTGTTGAGCGCCTTGGTGGACCTATCACAGGTCAGTCGGTATGACTGGGGTGGCGCCGGCCTAGCTACCCTTTACTGCTACATGAGTGCGACCTCCCGAGGACGGGGGGATTTACTTGGTGGTTACTGGAGAGCCTGGGAGGTACTTTCTGCCCTCTTGATTTACATTTTCGCTCTTCATTACTTATGCACTGCATACACGGCGTACTTTACACACTGTATTTTGCCCTTAGTACTTTGCATTTACATTCTGTAATGTTTTCCACAGTTGTGGGTCTATGCGTACTTTCCGACATTAGCCCCAGAGATGGTGGTAGAGGGACCCTTCGTTACCTCGCACTCACTTGCATTTGAGGGCTAGCACCGGCCAAGACCTCGGGAGTCTCTCATTTTTCTACGGCAGTATTTCGACACGGTGCGGTCGACGGAGGTATTTCAGAACCCTCAGCTCTTTGTGTTTTCGTCTTTTGATTTGTCTTGTACCTTCTTGATTTCTGATTGATTGGCTCTCCGCAGATTACATGGGAGCCCTGGACACCCTTTGGTGAGAGTCTCCGATACCAGTTTGTTGGAGGGCGGGGTGCCTCCCAGTACAGGGTTCTCTTCGAGGGGCCAGTTGGTAGAGCCTGGTTTCTGGGGGAGCGCTTCTTGCGCCAGGTATGGGGCTATATTTCTCAAGACCCTCCCTCAGCACCCCTAGTCGAGATGCGGATTGCTGATAGGCTCTCTTCTCGGGATGTTGTCAATGCTATGCTGGGTACTGACGCTTTGCTTCATCTTGCGGAGGGGGATTATGCTACTTACCGTCACATATACCTGACGCCTCCATTGACGGGAGTCCGTACTCCGGCGATGAGGTCCGCCGGCATGCCATCTTCGAGCTAGGCCCCGGCTCGGGCTGCAGACGCTCCTTCCACCAGCAGGGCTGGTACATCCAGAGGTGGGCGCGGATTTATTCCCCCGATTCCTCCGACTTATCATCATCCTGGATGGCCGGATATGCCGACTGAGCTGATAAGGTGGCAGTATGGGACTACCGCTCCGATTCCAATCCCGATAGAGCCTCCAGTACTTGGCCATCGCTACGTCAGAGACCTCGACTCACCACCGGTATGTTTTATAGCTTTGATTCATCACTAAGATATTTGAACATTCATTCATTTACTGATACTTTTGTCTTTGCATCTGCAGCCCCCTGTTGAGTACATGGATCAGGCGCTCGAGATGGTAGCCTCACTCGAGGGGATAGTCCTGCGGAGGGAGGCGCAGTTGTCCATCATGGGCTTCCAGGTACCCTTTAGTTTTCTAGCACTATATCTTCTGATGACATGCTGATCTTGAACATTTTATTGCATTAATAGGCTACTTGTGTAGAGCACATCTGACACACCGCTTTCATGCATTATTCCTGCGTACATCCATTCTGTGTAGCTTGCTTGCATCTGTATCTGATACACATGTTTTGGCTAATGTATTCAATCTATATTTTTCATTTTCAGATGTCTCCAGTATATGCTCAGCCACAGGCCAGGCCACCTGGGCCTTCTCGGGGAGGCGGACCATCTGGGTCTTTTCAAGGAGTTGGGCCATCTGGGCCTTTTCGAGGAGTTGGGCCATCTAGGCCTTCTCGAGGAGCTGGGCCATCCAGGCCTTTTCGAGGAGCTCGAGGAGAGAGATCTCATGAGACCTTGGCACATATCATAGAGGCGGAGCCCGATGAGGATGAGGAGGAGGATGTTGCAGATCGTCAGTCAGAGACATCTGCTGACAGAGAGGAGGGCTTCGGTCTTGGCTCCGAGAGTGGAGGCGAGGCTGAGGGGGATCCTGAGGATGACAACTCTGACTCGGACGGTGATGGGGGTGCAGAGGTTATTCCGTAGAAGAGGATGAAAAGGGCCTCTTATTCCCGCTCCCGAGAGCATTGATGTTGCAGTTCCCTGTTTTATTTGCCTTTTTGCTAGTAGTTGTAGCACCTTGTACATTATTAGGCAGTTTTATATTTTTGTAAAACTTGTGCCCTTTGTTTGCGAAGTAAAGCATGATGGAATGAAACGGTTTTCAAAAAAAGGTGTTGTATTTTAAACTCTTAGCATCATATCGCATCGTTTTGCACCATAATGGGATTGAATAAAAATGTGCATTGTGCATTTGCCCAGTCAAGTAATGAACCGACGCAATAACTTAACTTACGAAGATACAACAAAACCTTAGCAAGTTTATAACTCGATAAGCAAAATACAATAGTGTTGGCAACTTAATAAACAAAACTTAAACAAGAAAATTGCTTAAACAAATAATACCAACTCAAACACACGAAAACACGACAGCTCGACAAACAACTCGATAAGCAAAACAACAACTCGATAATCAAAACAACAACTCAATAAGCAAAACAACAACTCGATAAACAAAACTTTAACAGAACAGAGTATGCTTTGGACGATCTGGGCAACGGAATGCATCCGAAATAGAGGGAAATGGAGGCCTTCGACATACCTGTTGCATGGAAATGCTTGAAACTTCCTCCCGGGGGGTAAAACAGGGCCAAGTGCACACATGGGAGCATGGCCGGCCACTTTTTGGGGCCGGCCGGCCAGTTTTTTGTAGGTGAGGGGAGAAATGTGGCCGGCCAGATAGAAAAGGTGGCCGGCCGGCCACTTATCTTGGTAACCATCAACTTTTCGACACGTGTCCCCCTGAATAGTGTTTTCTCCTCTTTAAAAGCTCCAACTTCGGGACTCATTCATTTCATCACCCTTTTGCACCAAAAATGGAGGCATTTCTCGTAGAAAATCTCACATCTTAGATCTCTTCTTTGGATGGCTCAGAAAAGTTGAACTTTTGGGGTTTCGGCTTGAATGCACTATTCACGCTGAGTCGTACTCCACTGCACCTCCCTTTTCTCCATGCCCCGGCAAGATTCTGGAACCCCGTGACGCACGTCTTTAGCTTTGGCGGGCAAGAGGTATGCCCAACTTTTGAAGATTTTCAAGTTTTGATGGAGTTTGAACGTTCGGAAGAGATTTTGCCTCAGTTCCGCTTTGGCCACGCCCAAGTTTTAGGGCGGATGTGTGGACTTACCGCGCATGATGCTCGATCTCTGACTTGTAATGGGGAACTAGATATCCTTGGTTTGATCTATCACTTTTCTGGTGCCGGTGACCGCGGTGACCATCATTGGCAAGGTTTCCGGCAACATGCCCTCTGCTTGTGCATGCTATTTCACTTCCTGCTTGCCCCGGGCCCGGGCGGACCCAGTATCCGTTCGATTGAAGTTGCTCGGGGCTTGAAGGAAGGGAAGAGCTGTATTGCTATGGCATTGGCCGAAACATTGATGGGCTTGGACGCTTTCCAACGTCAGGAGACGACCAGATTTGCGGGGAGTCCACTACTGTTGCAAGTAATGTTTTCCACCCAATCTCACATATGTATTTGCTCACATCACTCGGCCCTCAGGCTCGGTTTTTCTCACAAAACCCTTATCTCACTGTTTCCTCATCGCACATCTCTCTATTCTTTATTCTCTCTTTTTTCGTCCTTCTCCAGGTATGGTTGATGGATAAACTGCAGGTCGTGGACTCTTGCCCTGCCTACTCAGCCCGCGGCCACTTCTTTCGGCAACGCCTGGTTGATGCGCTCGATGAGGGATGGTGGTTCAACTGGATGTGCAATCTGTTTGCTGACCACATTGCTTGGCGCTGCCCTTGGCTCAATCTTCCGGCAATGAGCTATAACATGTCCCGCAGACTGGGGTCCAGCTAATTGGTCTGACTCACTGTGTGTTCTACTTTCCATTCCGGTTCCAGCGCCAGTTTGGCCATGATCAAACTTGCCCGCCAGAGGGGATTGAATACCCAGCTGCTTTTCCGGTCCGAGGCGAACAGCTTGCCTGATATGCCACAGCATGGAGGACTAGAGAGCTCCTAGCCCCTGCTCCCACTTTCAGTTGCACTTTGTCTGACGAGTGCTGGGATTGGCTCAATGAAGAGACACAGATTGGGCCTAGCTTGGCATCAGAGGCTTCGACTAGCTCCGGGAGGGGGCGCAGGGACACCTGACTTGATTATGCCCCGGACTTATTGCTTTATCAGTACTTTCAAGTTTTCTTCATGAGTGTAATAAAAAAGCAACTCCAATTGTATGCAAGAGCGAGAGAACTTTGTTTTGAAATCAATAAAACTGAAAGTTGTGGTACTGAAAGTTTTCCGCTTTGGTCCAAAAATGGTCTTAGTTGTAAAAGATTAATTTGAACAAAGTCAACTTTTATTAAAACTTTTCAAAACTATTTTCGATATGGATCAGAACTGGACACGCCTGAAATCTGTCACTGAGATGCACAACCCCGGATCCTAGCAACTGGAAAGTTGCCCCTAGTCTGAATAGTACTGCGGCACTGTGTGGCAACGGAAAGTTGCCCCTAGTCCTCGAATAATCTTTGTCTCGAGATCGCGATGAATGCTGATGGAAAAAGATGACTGAGATGATCAAAATGGACAAAGTTGATCGGGGAAAAGTTTATGGCTGAACTTCAGGGTGAAGTTGCCTACGTATCCCAAAGATGGGAATCAAGCCTTACGTAGTTCAGGCTCAGGTTCGCTCGGGTATTTTTTACTCTCCTTTTGCGCTCTAACTTTTGCCAAGGCCGCCCTTTGCGGGTTTTCAACCTTGCGAGCTCAATTTTTATGATTTCAAATTTTCTGTGCTCTAAGTTTTGCCTAGGTTGCCCTTTCGGGTTTTCGGCCTAGCAAGCCTCTCAGGGGTAATATTTCTTCAACTTGTCCATATTGATCGGTTGTGAGAACTCCAAGCCATCTAGATCCATCAAAACCACAGCTCCACCTGACCAGATTGACTTGATGATGTAGGGACCAGTCCAATTGGGTCTGAACTTGCCCCTTGAGTCGTGGATGGGAGCTCGGTTGTCTTTGAGCACCAAATCTCCTTCTTTTAAATTTCTAGACTTAACTTTCTTGTTGAAAGCTCGGGCAATTCTGCGTTGGTAACCTTGGACGTGGTACAGTGCTTTCAGCCTTCTTTCATCAAAGAGCATGAGTTCCTCAAATCTGCTCTGCTGCCAATCCGCTTCGGCTATCTGACACTCAGCCAATACTCGTAATGACGGGACCTCAATCTCAATAGGTAGAACGGCCGCCATCCCATAAACTAATGAGTATGGAGTCGCCCCAGTAGAAGTCTTGATTGAAGTCCGGTAGCCCCATAGAGTGAACAACAGCTTATCTGGCCAGTCCCGGTAGGTTTCCACCATCTTCTGCAGTATGTGCTTGATATTCTTGTTGGTGGCCTCAACCACTCCATTGGTTTGCGGCCGATAGGTAGACGACTTATGAAAAGCCACATTGTTTTTCTCCAACAAATCAATCACCTCCTTCTTGAAGTGGGAACCATTGTCTGAAATTATTTCGTTTGGGACCCCGTAGCGACAGATGATGTTGTTTCTGATAAATTTTGCGACGTGCGAAGCCTTCAACACCGCATAAGATTGGGCCTCAACCCACTTTGTGAAATAATCTATCGCTACCAAGATGAACTCATGCCCATTCGACCCCTTCGGCGTGACAGCTCTGATTACGTCAATTCCCCAGACTGAAAATGGCCATGGCGAAGTCATGTTGTACAGCTTTGACGGCGGAATGTTCATGCGATTTGCATGAATTTGACATTTGTGGCATTGCCGGACGAAACCAATACAATCCTCCTCCATGGTGGACCAGTAATAACCTTGTCTGAGGATCTTCCGTGCCAACATTACCCCATTCATGTGCGCACCACATTCTTCCCCGTGGATGGCATCAACGCACAGTTTATGCATTCCCAGATGACCCCTTTTATACAGTTTACCCCCGCAGATGATGAACTGAACTGCCATTCTCCTGATTGCCCTTTTATCTTTGGCATTTACCCCTGGCGGGTATGCTTCTTTCTCCAAGAAGTTCCAGATGTTGTAATACTAGGGGTTTTCGTCCTGAACTTCATCTATAGCGGCAATCGACTCGTAGGCAGGTGCAAATTTCTGGTCAATGATGACTGGACGCATCCGGACTCCACACGGGATGTCTATCATAGAAGATAGAGTTGCGAAAGAATCTGCGAACCTGTTGTTCTCTCTTAGTAGATGAGTAAAACTTAGCTTCTCAAACCGAGGAATCAGCAAGTCCAAGGTCTGGTGATACATCACCATCTTTTCCTCTTTCACTTTCCAGTCTCCTTTAGCTTGAGACACAACAAGGTTCGAGTCCCCAATGATGTCTAGCCGTCTTGCTCCTAGTTCCAGGGCTGCTTCTAGACCAGCAATGCACGCCTCGTATTCTGCTTCGTTGTTCGAGACTTTGAATCGGAGTTTGAAGGCTAAAGGGATACGGGAATTGTCGGGTGCTATCAGCAACACCCCTATCCCATACCCGTATTGATTTGACGCTCCGTCAAAGTACATCGTCCAAGTTTCGTCGTCGATGTGTAAAATGGCTTCATCTGGGAATAAATAGTCGACTGTTTCACCCCCTTCTACTAGATGGTCGGCTAAGAACTCTGCCACTGCTCTTCCTTTGACCGACTTGCGCGTTACATACTTTAGATCAAATTCGGAGAGCAACAGCAACCAATGAGCTAGCCTACCTGTAAGTGCTGGTTTCTCGAAAAGATATTTGATGGGATCAAGTCGTGAAACCAATATTACAGAGTGAGCTAACAAGTAGTACCGCAGCTTCCTGGTAGCCCATACCAAAGCTAAGCAAGCCTTCTCCAGCGGAGTGTAGCGGGTTTCGTACTCTAGCATCTTCTTGCTTAGATAATAGATGGCTTTCTCCACCTTGTCTTCTGATTCTTGTGCAAGCATACAGCCCATTGTAGTTTCAGTTACTGACAGATACAAAATCAACGGTTTCCCTGATTCTGGCGGTGACAACACGGGCAGGTTCTGTAAATATTCTTTAATCTGTTCAAATGCAGCTTGACATCGGCCGTCCCATTGGAACTTCTTTCCTTTCTTGAGGAGGCCAAAAAGTGGTTCACAAGTGAAGGTTAATTTTGAGATAAACCGTCTTATGAATTACACTTTACCCAGAAAGCCTCGCACCTCCTTTTCAGTCCTTGGTGGTGGCATTTCTAAGATGGCCTTGATTTTGGAAGGGTCGACCTCGATGCCCCTTTGTGTAATCAGAAACCCTAGCATTTTTCCCGCTGTAACACCGAATGTACATTTCTAAGGGTTTAGCCGCAACCGGAATTCCTTGATCCTTTGAAAAAACTTGTGCAAGGCGGTGTAGTGGCCCTCTCTTTCTTTGGATTTGACAATCATGTCGTCTACGTACACCTCAACCTCTTTGTGGATCATGTTGTGTAATATTGTGGTTGCGGCCCGTTGATAAGTAGCTCCAGCATTCTTCAACCCAAATGGCATGACTCTATAGCAGTATGTCCCCCATGGGGTGGTGAATGCAGTCTTCTCCCGGTCTTCTGGCGCCATCACTATCTGGTTGTAGCCTGAGAAGCCATCCATGAATGAGAGCAAAGCGTGTCCTGTTGTGAAATCCACCAACTCATTGATGTGCGGTAGGGGAAAGTCGTCCTTCAGACTAGCTCTGTTCAAATCCCTGAAATCCACACATACTCGGATCCTGCATCTTTCTTCGGCACCGGAACAATGTTGGCCAACCAAGTCGGGTGATACGATAGCAATGAAGCCCGTCGATTTGCTTAGTGACCTCTTCCTTAATCTTGAGAGCCCAGTCCGGGCGGATCCTCCTGAGTTTTTGTTTGACAGGTCGGGCTTCGGTGTCAAGGGGGATCCGATGCTGTACAATCTCAGGATCGATTCCAGGCATGTCTTCGTAGGACCACGCAAAAACATCTTTGAAATTTTTTAATAAAGTGACTAAGCGCTCGTGTTCCTCCGAAGACAACGTGGACCTGATCTAGACCAGCCGCGGGTCCTCCTCAGTACCAATATTCACGGTAGTGATTTCATCCATTAAAGGTTTGACAAATCTCTCTTGCTCTTGCTCAATTAAACGTTGCAAAATCGGAGGAACTTCGTCCTCGTCGTTTTCATCAAAGTTTTGAAAGTCTGAATTAATGCAATAAATCAAGGGCACAGAAAAGTACTCAGAAACCACAGTTACTTGATTCTCATTAAACTCATCCAAATCGTCCGATTCATTTACAATAGACTCAAATGAAAAGGAAAAAGACGACCTAGACAGGACTGTGGTATCCGGGTTATCATCCCCAAGATTACCAGATTCAGACTCAGTCGAGCTGGAACCTAATTCCGACTCACAAGACTCAGTGGAATTAGATTCCGGCTCACTACCTGACCCGGTGCTGCAGGACAAAAATCCCTCCTCATATTGCCAAGTGAGAGAGGGTGCGATAGATGCATCCAAGATAGTCGCTGGTAGGCCCGCAGCCGTTTCATCCCCAATCATGGAAACCGAGAAGTTATCTCCCAAGCACTTATGGTCGATCGGAGGATCAGAAAGTAAACATGCCAGTGCTACCCCCATTTCAAATTCTGTGCCCTTAGGATCCACTGCCTTACACTGCTCAACCTCAGCTGATGGGTCTGTCTGCTCTGTGGCAACGTCATCCCCAGATAGTTGCAGGTCGAAGAAGATCTCGAAACCTGGCACGCGCTTCTTCTCCGCGTTTAGCCACGGCTCTGGGAAGCCGCAAAATGGAAAGTCTTCCCCCTCCCGGACGAAGCGTCCGTTCAGGGTACCCTGAATGGGCCTATGCATTAACTCAAAAGGCTTCCCAGCCTGCTTTGCTCTGGCTCTTCCGGCCATTTCTTTCCCCTTCCTCACCCAGTCCTCTTTGGTGGGCAGATAACCCAAGCCAAAGGTATGAGGGTTGTGTGGCACTTCGCCATCTTTTAACGCCTTTCCGGCCGCTTCTTCCTAATCCCATCCCGGGGATGTGTTGTAGCTTGTTCATGAGGTAGATAGATTGAGCACTGACGTACACTCCCTCATTCACAGCCATGATATTCTGCACCACCTGGTCCTCAGCCAAAGTGAACCCTGATAAGAACACATCCTCTGTGCCATGCTCGATTTCCAAGACTGGTGTGGACACCTCTGGCGGCGGATGGATTGATGAATTCCCGAAAATAATAGCCACCCCCTTCCCGTGAGGGTATTTCAACATCTGATGTAGAGTGGAAGAGACTGCCTTCACTTGGTGTAACCACGGCTGCCCCAAGAGTAGATTGAAGGTTGTGGGAACGTCCAAGACATGAAATTCAATGTTGTGTTGTCCTGGACCAACCTCGGTCTGAATTTTGATAGTCCTCATCACTTCCCTGCTAGTATTATCATATGCTCTGATCACCTGAGTAGTCGGCACGAAGTCCGCGGGCTTCAACCCGATTGCATCTGTTGTTACAGGGCGGAACATTGATGGCGGACCCGGTATCAACGAGTACCACCGGTATCCACTTGTCTCTACATTCCACGGAAACGTAGAGGGGTTTGTTATGATTTGTGCCCTTAGGCGGTAGTTCTTTGTCTGAAAAGGTTAATGCCGGGGAACCTCCTCCCGGAAAGACCAGCCCAACCAGCTGCTCTGGTGTAGTATCTATAGAGAGTTTGGCCTTGTCCATAGCAGATAGGACAGCCTGTCTGTGTACTCGCGACGCCATAAACAGTCCCCAGATGGAGATGTCTGCTTGTATCTTCTTCAATTGCTTGAGCACAGCTTCTTCTTCAATCTGTTTCTCCTTCTGTTTCTCAGCTTCTTTGTCTTTCCCAAACGCCTCAGGTTGGTCTAAGTGCTGGGGCTTGAAATACCGCCCACTTCTTGTCATATGACCGACCTCGTCAATATACCAGGTATCATCTGGTTGGTTATTTCCCCAATCCTCATCTGTGTGGGCAAGACATAAGTCATCGTCTTCCCACCACATACCGTTGGCAGCCGACAGACACCTGTCCGGCTCTGGTATGCTTGTACCCATAGCACCTTCAGTCCTCATGCCCGCAGCATTTTTTGTTCCCGTGCACACAGCACTCTCGACCCCCATATGGGCCTTAGCTTTTCTGATTCTCTCGGAATCCTCAGATCTTTGTTGTTCCAACTGCGTCAGTACAGCTGGTGGTTCAATACTTCCTGCATTTACAATCCCCAAGTTTTGAGCGAAATTCTTAGTACCGGCGCTCTCCGGCAGTGTATTCTGACTCTCGGCCCTTCCGGCTATCACTGATACTCTCGCCCCTGCCGGGCCGTGTTCTGGTTGATATTCTACGATGTCTGGTTGATCATCTAACCATCCGGTAACTTCTGCCAACTCCTCATATTCGAACCAGTTGATTGCCGCATCCCCTGACTCTTGGTCACTGAAGAACTGGAGGTTGGCAAGGTCCTCTCCTACAGCTGTTAGATCATCCATTTCCCGTTCAAATCTGTCCCCCTGAATCACACATAATTCTGCTCTTTCTTGCAGCCCTACACTCAGCTCAGATTGGCCCACTGACTGGATGTATTCACTTGGATCGTAGGCTCCTCCAGCGAGATTCCCAGACTGTTCAACCTCAGACTCAACAACCCTACTTTTCTCTGAAATCTGCTCTGTCCCATCTTCGGTGGTCACCACCATTGGCTCAGATTGGGTTGTGGAGATGTCCAGCATGTACAAGTCAGTGCAGACAAGAAGGATCACCTCCGGCTTAGGTAGGTGGGATGGGGTGATATAGGTACTAGGATCGTAAGACACGACCCCAGTTTGGATGAAGTTGATTCTGTTAGGAGGAGGGGCTTGGTTATGTGGTGGGAGAGGATTTGTCGTGACATTGGGTTTTTCGGGAGGCGCGATCACCTGCTTGTCAATAAGATCCTGGATCTCATGACGCAATCTGAAACAACGGTTGGTGTCATGACCGTGCTGTTGGTGATACGCGCAGTATTTTGCCGGGTCATGAGAGGGAGGGAGTGGATTTGATAGCGGCCTCGGCTCTAGGGGTGTCAAATGCTTCTTCTTGATTAATATCCCCAGAGCTTTGGATAGGGGCATATATAGGGGCGTGATGGTTCTTTGGCCTCTGGGTTGATATTTGGTGTTTTGGGTATTGCTTCCAGATGCGCCAGAGAAAGGCGTGGCTGTCATGGGTCTTGGGGGTGAGGGAGTGGTGGTGACCGTGCTCACCTCTGGCTTCGTAGTTGCAAAGGCCACTCGGGCCTGTGTTGTTGTTACGGTTGAAAGTCCTTCTGGGTTGCTCCCTATCCTGGTCGATCAGGCCTTGTTTTATGGCATCTTCGATCTGTACCCCCATCTCTTGTAAATCTGAGAAGGTGGGAAAGGGGAGTACGATCATCTTCTGCATCAATTTCGGTTGGAGATTGCGTACAATCATCCCGATTTGATCTTTGTCTGTAGGCCTCAAAGTCATCATCGATGCCTTTGCCCTCCAACGAGTTACGAAGTCGGAGAAAGTCTCCTTGGGTTCCTGCCTCGTCGTTTCGAGATCACGAGTTGTAATCTCGATCCGGGTATTGTACGAATATTATGCGACAAAGGCCTCAACCATCTCATCCCAACTTCTTTTGACCTCGTCTTCCAACTTCGCGTACCAGATGGCGGTCACACCCGACAAAGTTCGGCCAAACAGAGAAAGCTTTTGTGGTCGGGTTAGGCCTATTGGTCGCAGAATGTTTGAGAATAGCCGAAGATGAACCATGGGGTCCCCGGACCCGTCGAAGTGGTCAATTTGTGGCATCTTGAACCTATCGGGCAATGTCACGGCCACGTCGGTGTATCCGTCCTCAATGTCCGGAATGGCTTTTACCCCTTGTGATTTCTTGAAAAGCTTCTCAAGTTTGCTCAGTTTTAGGGCTGTATGGTCCATTTCGAACTCAAAGGGAGAGTCCGGGTGGTTGTGTGTATGGGTCTTGGACAGTTGAGGCGGAAGCGGGGGCGGAGCTAGCCCCGTTGGAAGATTTGTGTCCTCTTGGATATTCTGGACATTTGGCACGGTATTCTGCGTGTTTGGCAGAGCATTCTGGACAGTAGGTGCCTGCTCGGGTAATGGGGGCCCTGGTGGAGAAGGAACCTGATGTGAAGCAGATGCCGCATTCTGCTGTTGCAGTCTAGTGATTAGCTCGGCCTGTTGGGCCATGATTGCAGCTTGTTGCTTGGAGAACTCTGCTTGGCGGGCAGCGTCCTCTTGCATCTGTCTCATGCTCTCTTGCATTTGGCGTATTAGGGCTTCCACCCCTGACGTATTTTGCTGATCCATCTGACTGACCGGTAGATTTATCTCGATAGCAACAATTGGGACCTCAATCCTACTATCCTCCGATGGAGTACCCACCGCTCGGCAACCTCGTTACGACACCTCGTGCTTCCTTGGCTTTCTCCTGACAACGGGGGGTAAAGAATAGAACACTAGATGTCCGTTAACCAGATCCTCAGATCGATTGAGTCGGCGACCTCGCGTCCAAAGTGCTTGGGAAATATCTACTGGGTTGGAAGCAATGGTGCTACAACTGCCCTAGCAAAAGATAAATAAAGCGAAAAGGAAATAAATAACCAGATAAATGAAGAGCATGACAGCTTAAAATAAATACACAACACACAGTCGGGCATACAACACACGGTTGATAAGCTGAAAATAAACTGTCCCCAAATACTGATCACTGTCCCTGAATCACTGTTCCCCAAAGGCTGAACCTGATACCCGCAGATAACCGATTCTCAAATACTGACTGATGCCTGCAGGCCTGATGCCCAAACTTGCAAACTGATACATGCATTCCTGTAGAGACGCACTCTAAAGCACATAACAAGCAAGTAAGAGCCAAAACACCCCTATGTTGGGGTAGGGTTTCCCTGTCCTATTTTGTCAGGAGCTAGGGTTTCACTACGCACGCAGCAGTTTCAAACAACCTATATTGGGTAAGCAATCTGTCCTAGTTTGGAATGGTCATTACGGATTTCGATATGTACTAGGTCGAATGGTCAAAGAGGGTGCCCCGGTAAAACCGAGGTTTGTGTTCCCATACTGGCAGAGCCCATAACCGGTCAACCTTATGGTCATGCCTTGACAAGACAAGCCTTCGGCAAACCGTTCAGGAATAGCAGATGGCAAACACGGTGTCCTAGGCGCACCAATGCAAATGCAATGCAAAGAAACACACAAGTGTAGTCAAAACCAGATATCATGAGTTCGAGTCAAGTTCTCTAAATCCCCAGCAGAGTCGCCAGAAACTGTAACAAGCCCGCGGGGGGACCTCGCTACAGCTCGGACTCGATTTGTGTCACGGTTCTTAATCTTGAACCAAAGAGTCCAAATCCGGCAAATCGTTTTGAGAAAACAGATTTTTAGAAAAGAAGTGCCAAACATGGACTGTTTTGCCAGATACAGAGTCGCCACCTAAATATTTTATTTTGGAAAATTTAGGAAACCCTGACTTGTTGCCTAAGGCCACGTGTCCGTCATCACCAAAGTTGCCTCGGCTCGGGAACTTGGGTACGATTGGGGAAGGTCACTTCGTGAGCACCCCCGCTCAACCGGTCAAAGACCGGCCTCTACTAACCATGATATCTGATTTTTGAAAACATTGTGTGTTTTTATTCCAGTTATTAGCCTAGGTTAATATGTGATGCGCACAGCATACAAGTATAGACTGGGTTGTCTGAATTGGAACAAAACACTTCATGTTTGTTTGTGAAAATGGTTTGCTACTCCCAAGTAGGCTTAAAATGCGGATTTTGCCACCCTCGGGTGGGCTTAGAAAATATGATTTTGCCACTGTCTAGTGGGCTTAACACAAACATTTGATGAATTGTTCCAATTCAAATAACCCAACCTCCACCCACAGGAATCCAAGCAGGCAAATCACATAAGCAGTTAACCTCATGGTAAGCATGCTATCATGGCAGTCACTCTCACGCATGCAAGGATGCTAAAGCATAAAACTCACCGAGTACTCCAAGCCAAAATAGAAGCTCATTAGAAATCCATGCATGATCCTAGATACACATAATTGCCTAATGCAACACATGCAAAGATGCAAACTATAGCAGGCTCGGCTATTCTAAACATGACATATAGAATGCTACAGCTAACATGTATTCAACTTGGAATTGAAATACAAATGCAGTTAGTATGATGCGCCGAGCCCGGTGCGTGCAAGACAGATGAATGAATGCAAATATGCTATCATGCTGTATGCTAATTGAAACATGCCCTCATCTAACCATCATAAGCAGGTAAATAAAAGGGAAGAAAGACGTGGGGTTGGAAGACATACATCACACTCACCCACACTTATTACAATTATGCCCTTGCGCAGAGGGTCCAAATAAATAATATACAGTCCCAAATGAAAGAATAGCACAGTCCAAATAAATATTACAGTCCGAATATATGTACAAATTCCTAATTAATTTTACAAACTAACTAAGGAAATGATAAACTGGCATGCAAGCCAGGGACTGCCTTGATTATGATGAATGATGTATGTTTGGGCTGCCTTGCGCGGAAATCCACTGGGATGCCCCAATTAGCCTCTGTTTTGCAATTGTTCTTGGAAAGTGCGCCAAGCCTCGGAAGACTGCTGATTCTTGATTTTCTTTACAGAGAAGCGAAAGGGGCATAGCAATGTATTTTCACAAATGTATGCATGCCTCGATCCTCGTGCCACCAATCATGCATCTCGATGCATGATGGTCGAGGAATCGATTTGCACAATTCAATATGGAATGAATGCACATGAAAACACAACTAAAACCTAACTCCATCATGGATAATCCGGAGCGTCAGTGACTGGGGAATTGAGACACGTCCGTCACTCGGAGTACGAAACGCATCTCATTTCCCGTGCCCGGGCTAACTCCTATCCCGAACACAATGACATGCGTGAAATGCAACTAAGATAAATCCTAACATGCAACATGCTATGAAATGACATACACGATGCACGAGGTAACATGGCATACATAATGCACTAATATACAATCCTAGCATACGCAACGTTATGGAATGGAATGGCATACACAATGCATAATGGACTTACACCAACATGAGTGGACCTCAGCCGCACTCACATAGGAGGCCATGAGATGAAAATGAGACAACTCGAGATGCGTGCACGTGTACACGCAAACCGAGGACCGAACCTACGGCACAGAATGCCACTCTAACAAGACATGGCAAAACATGAAAAATGGCATACTAGCATGCAAATTTCAGAGGCAAAATGAGATGTAAAACAACCCCGAAACATGGTAAAATGGTACCCAATGCATGTAACGAGTCCCGAAACATGAAATTTGGCGCATGAAATGGCCTATAGCTATGCAATGCATGCATAATTTGAACATGAAGTGTAAATAAAGAAGCAAGGCAGACCCAAAAAAAGCATGTTTACAGTTTAAATCAAGGCCAAACAGTGGGCACAAGTGGGGCAAAACTAGCATGTAAAAATAGTCCTAAAAGCAAGATAATGAAGCAAGTGCAAGCTTCTGTCCCTAAACAGAAAATGTTCCTTCTACAATATTGAAGAGGGGCTGAAAATATGATGTTTTACAGTTTATAAAAAACCCCCAAAACAGATACAAGTATGCTCAAAATGCTATGCAAAATAAGGGCCAAAATGGTGATAAAGAAGCAACTGATACATGCTGGTCCTAAACAGGTAAGGGCCCTTCAACAATGTTTAAGAGGGGCCCAAAATATGGCTTTTTACAGTTAATGGCCGAGCCCAAAACAGTGTAAAACTATGCTCAAAATGCAATGCAAGATATGGCCTAAAAGAGAGGCTACAACACAAAGTATACAAATGATGCTCAAAAAAGCAATAGACCCTTAATAAAACATGGAGAGGAGGTCAAAAAAAGGCCATTTTCAATTCAGACCAAAGTCTAAAAACAGAAGCATAGAGGGCTAATAAATCATGCAAAAATGGGGCCAAAAGATGGATACAATGGAAAGTGATATATGGAGGCCCCAAACAGTGATGAGCCCTTCAACAATGTTGAATAAGGGCTCAAAATAAGCTACTTCACAGTTTACAACATGCCTCAAAACAGTTTACATATAGGCCAAAAACAACATGCAAGGAAATGGCATATAGGAGGGATAATGAAGTAAGTGCAAAATGGGGGCCTCAAACAGTGAGAGGTCCTTAATGAAAGATGAAATAAAGCTCAAAAAAATGCCACTTTTAGTTATGGCCGGAGCTCAAAGATACAAGCAAGAAGGGCTAAGAAAGCATGCCAAAAATGAGCTAAAAAGAGGGAAATGGTAACTCACCTTTGTAGACCAATCTTTAGCAACCTCTTGGACCAATTTTGGGTGCTCCTCAGCTATGGAAGACAGCTCCAAGTGGCTGGAATGGAGGTGGTGGTGTGATGCTAGGTGGTGGTGAAGAAATGGTGTAGGAACTTGGATGTTTTGATGGTTGAAGTGTAGAGAGAGAGAGAGGCAATGCAAGAGGCTTAAGGCAAATTTTCCAACCCCAAAACCAGACCTGGGGTGCTGGTTATATAGGCCAAAGAGGTGGAGAAAGAGGGGGAAAAAAGGGGAGGGAAATCACTCCAAGTTTCCCTCCAAAAATTGCCCCCTCGGATACAGAATCTGGGGAAGGGGGAATAAAGTGCATATCTGTGATGTGCCAGGTGTAAGGAGGCTGACCGGTTGGTTATTGAGGTTGCAGGTGGCCGGCCGGCCCTCCCCATGGCCGGCCGGCCAAGGGTCAAAAGGGCCAAGTCAAATTAATGGCCGGCCACCACAGATTGGTGGCCTCCCATGTGTTCTCAACACAACCCTGTGGTTAAAAAATGGCAACTGTGAACCAGGAGAGAGAACAACCCACTTTTCAAAGGGGTTCAAAAGGTTTAGATGGAATTACTGGCCGGCCACCAGATATTGGTGGCCTCCAAGATGTGTACATCACAAATATGGGGGTTAGGGTTGAGGAAAGTGGCCCTAGGGTGGTCAACATTGGCTTTGAAGTGAGAAAAACGGACGTCAGAGGGCGATGATGGAATATAACTGGTTGCTGGAACAATTACTGGCCTCCCACCCTTCTACGACCTTCCTGGTGATGAAAGAGAGGTCCCTGCCAAAGATGAACGAAAACCGATGCAGAATGAAGGTTCGGGGGCCGAAACGCACAGTCCGAGGCCTTGAAAACTGACTGTTAGGCACCGGGAGTGGTGTTCGACCACGAAGTTGGTCTCTCGGACCACAGTGTCCCTTAAAAGGGAGGAAATAAGATGCATGCCAAAAAACGGAGCAAACGGAGGTGGTTAGGGGGTCCCGAACCGAGGCACTCGGCTGACGGCTCCGAAAATCGGGAACCGGGCTCCGAAATGGGCAAAATGGCCTATGACCACGAAATGTAGCCCACGGCCACTGAGAGATAGTCTACGAGACCTCTCCCTCCCTTTGGGAAGAGAAACAGAGAAAACCGAGTCTGGTTCGCAAACCGAGGCAAGGCACAAAAAAGCCCGGAAGTCCGGAAGCAGGGCTCATGGCCGAGACTCTGAGACTTCTGAATGAGCACAATATGTAACATCACCAAGCGCTCAATCGGTGACGTCTAAGTCTTAAGGTCGGTCAAAAATGGGGTGTCTACAGAGGGTCACCGTATGTACCCCGAGCGGGGTTTGTTTCCATTTCTTGGGGGATTGGGTTGGTAGCGTTTTGTCATCGGTGTATGATCCGCGAGGGTGGAGTGAGCTTAGTGGTCTTCTTGCTAGGTTTATGAGTGGTGAGTGTGATGAGACCCAGACTGTATTGCCGAGAGTGGTTTGTGAGTATTCGGATGTCTTTCCCGAGGATCTTGTTAGCTTACCACCCCATCTAGAGATAGAGTTCTCTATTGATTTAGTGCCTGGTACGATGCCGATTTTTATGGCACCTTATCGTTTTGCCCCAGCCGAGTTGATTAAGTTGAAGGTTCAGCTGCAAGAGTTGCTAGATAAGGGCTTTATCCACCCTAGTGTTTCACCGTGGGGAGCACCGGCCCTCTTTGCTAAAAAGAAAGATGGTGCCTTGAGACTTTGTATTGATTACCGAAAGTTGAATCGGGCTACGGTCAAGAATAAGTACCCTATGCCTCGTATTGATGATTTGTTTGACCAATTGAAGGGTTCCCGTTGTTTCTCTAAGATAGACTTGAGATCGGGTTACCACCAGTTGAGGGTCAGGAAGGATGATATTCTGAAGATGGCATTCCGTACGCGGTATGGCCATTATGAGTTTCTAGTGATGCCATTTGGGCTCACCAATGCACCAGTAGTGTTTATGGATTTGATGAATCGGATATTCCGGGAATTCTTAGATCGTTTTGTGGTCGTTTTCGTGGATGACATCCTGATTTATTCGTCCTCTGAGAAGGAGCACGAGGAACACTTGAGAGTGGTGCTTGAGTTGCTTAGAGCCCTTAGGTTGTATGCCAAATTTGGAAAGTGTGAGTTCTGGCTAGGAGAGGTCAAATTCTTAGGCCATGTAGTCTCTGGGAAAGGGGTGTCTGTTGACACATCAAAGATTGAGGCAGTGCAGGATTGGGCACAGCCTAAAAATGTTTTTGAGATTCGCAGTTTTCTGGGATTAGCTGGGTATTACCGCCAGTTTGTGAAAGATTTCTCCAAGCTAGCTTTGCCGTTGACTAGATTGACGCGGAGAGGGGTCAAGTTTGTATGGAGTGAGACTTGTGAAAAGTCGTTCCAAGAATTGAAGGTTAGATTGACCACCGCTCAAGTTTTGATTATTCCGGAGAGAGGTTTGGGTTATGCTGTGTATTGTGATGCCTCACGAGAGGGTTTGGGTTGTGTGTTGATGCAAGAGGGGAAAGTGGTTGCCTATAGTTCGCGCCAGTTGAAAATACATGAGAGAAATTACCCTACACATGACCTAGAGTTAGCAGCTGTGATTTTTGCTTTGAAGATTTGGAGGCACTACCTTTATGGTGAGAGGTTCGAGGTATTCTCTGTAGCGACCCTAATTTTCTTAAGTCATTATTTATTATTATTATTATTATTATCTTATTTTATTTTTGACTTTATTAATTGTGTGGTTACATGAGATTTAATGTGATATTTAATGAATTTAATGTGGTAATTAATTAATTAAATGTGTTATTTAATTATATATAATCAATCTTTAAATATTTATTTTTGTTATATAAAAAAAAAAGAGAGGTGACATACATATATATATATAGATATATATATATATATTTAATCTTGTATTTATATTTATATATATTGTAATTATGTTGTATTATATAATATAATATATTATTATAGTTTATTAAGCTATTATATATTGAGATTTAGGTTTATAATATAATATTATTAGGTTATACTAGCTCTTAAGTTATTATATATATAATAACATAGAAGTATTCAACTAGGTTTAAGAGATCAAAAGAAAAGAGAAGAATGAAAACAAAAAAAGAGAGATGCCTAGCCGTAAGAGAGAGAGAGAGAAATCAAAGAAGACAAAGAGAGAGACGGTGGCAAGGAAGAAAGAGGAGAGGGAAGAAAAGGAAAGATTAGGGTTTTGTTTTAGTGGCTCTATTAGTTTTCCAAATATTCTTTGATCTTCAATAAAATATTGTGAGTACAAGACTCACTTCCCTTGATTTATGTTTAATTCTTTGTTTTTATTTATTTATTTTTATTTATTTGATATTAGTTTGATTTTGTATTTACATAAAGATGATAGATTGATTTTAATTATTTTGACTAGTGGTATATGTAAAGTTTAGGGTTCTTAGATAATTGATTAATTTTAACTACTTTGATTAGTTGTGTAAGTAAAGTTTAGGGTTTTTAGTTGATTGATTAATTTTAATTATTTTGTTTAGTTGTGTATGTAAGGTTTAGGGTTTTTAGTTGATTGATTGATTTTAATTATTTTGATTAGTTGTGTATGTTAGATTTAGGGTATTTATATGGATTTATTTTATGGTTGTAATCACCCTCATGATTATATGAAACTAAAATTAATATGGTTATATGAAATTAAAATTAATTATGAACCCATAGATAAATTTCTTATACTCCACCATGACTCCATGGATTGTTGTTTTATTTGAGTGATGGTGGGAAAGAGTGTATAAAAAAAAAAAAGTGAGGATTATGAGACTTATTTGAATGCCTTAGGCTTGGTATTGTTATTTTGTTCTCATGAGTGAGATGTTTTGTATATGTATATTGTTGCCTCGTTCTCATGAGTAGACGAGTGCTTTGATTTATGTGCGTACGTATATGCTAACCATCCGGGGAGTGTGAGTCAAACTCGAGATGATATCCCCGTGCAAATTTGGCTTCGGAGTGGTGTTAGGTATACGGGAGGCACATGGGATATATGTATAGGCCGGAAGTGGAGGGCCAAAGTGGTGGAGTTAAGGTACAAAGAATTTAATTACGAGTTTATTAGTATAGTGTGAATTGTATTGATTTGTACATGATAAAAAAATAGTAAACGATTTTGATAAATTATGAAATTTGAGCAAATGCATGTATACGTAATTCTAGACAACTTTTGTGTTTTAGCTTTTTATTAAAAAGATCGATTAGAATCTATAATCGGATAATCTTGATTATTGTCGGTTTGATTCATTTTGGTAATGCAGATTTTATAGGCTGTTTTAACTTACGAAACGAGCTCATTTTTATTGGTTTCGTATAAACTCAAGTAAAACACTATTCTGCACACTTTTTGTGTTTTGAACTTTTTCCAAAAAAATCATCTTAGGGCAATTTTTGTTCGTTTTCAGCTTCAAATTTTTCGATTGAATTCCGTCTAGATTTTTATATCAAGTTTTTCTCTTAACATGTTCAGTTTCTCTTAAATTTGTTCGCGCTTTCTTTTAGGAAATTTGATTCTGTACAACTTTCATTCTTTGAGTTTTGGACAATTCAAATTATTTAAGCAGGAAACGGTTCATTTTTATACTCATTCAGCAAATTACTTATGATTAAATTATACTAACTGTATTTGTTTTGTAGGATGGTGGGTCTTACTAATTTGTTTTATGCAGGGCTGGCCCACCATATTTTTATTTCTATTTTGTTTATTTTATAATCAATTTATATTTTGTTGTGTACGGACAAGAAACTAAATGCCATCGTATCTCGAGAAACTACTCATTCGTCTCGGGGTGGTTGGAACTACTTGTCTTGTCCCGTAATAAGATTTAAATGTATTTTTGTCTGTGTCTGGTGGACACGTGGGTGTTAGATCTTGTACTCATACCAGTATACCTGTATACTGACCCGTTTTGTCTCTTGGCAACTCAGGTGCGTTCTGCTTGAGCGCAGCCGAGCTTCCCTTGCAAGATTAGTTGATGCTACGATGGTGACGAGAAGTAACTATAGTTTTTGGGCATATCTCTTGAACTTCTTTTGTTTTCTTGAGCTTAGGGTTGTTAGTAGTTTATGTATTTATTATTAATTTTTTTTTCTCTTTATGACTTTAGTATTGGAATAATTTACCATGGTTTGTAACCGTACTTTATTTAAGTTGTTTTGACTGGTTGTTGCTACTTGAATGTTGAGGTATTGGTTAGTTATGAAATTATGATGGATGGTTTGGTTGGCATTTAATTTTTTTGTTTCACCCCTAAGATTTGGATAATGGAATATTATTGGGGTTAGTCCTAATTTAATATTTAATTGTCTAAATTTTGAGGCGTGACATTCTCGGATCATAAGAGTCTCAAGTATCTGTTTACACAGAAGGACTTAAATTTGAGGCAGAGGAGGTGGATGAAGTTCATTGAGGATTATGACTTCGAATTGCACTATCATCCGAGAAAGGCCAATGTTGTAGCCGATGCCTTTAGAAGGAAATCCATTAGTGATGTAGCTTGTATAGCCATCTGGGAGTGGGAGATGTTGGGTGCACTTGACGAGTTTGATTTGCTTCTAGGCGAATCCGTTGAGGCTGCGGCCTTATTTTCTGTTGTTGCGCAGCCTACACTTGTGACTCGAGTGTTAGAGGCACAAAGAGGCGACCTCGAGGTAGAATCCCTCCAGGAGAAGATCTCTAGTGGGAAGGTTGAGAAGGGTTTGGCAGTGTATCCCGACTTGAGTGTGAGATACCGAGACTGTTTGTTTGTGCCGGAGTCTTGCCGAGAGGAAGTACTCCGAGAGTTTCACCATTCACGCCTTGCGGTGCATCCAAGAGGTACTAAGATGTATCGTGATTTGGGTCGCCAGTTTTGGTGGCGGGGTATGAAGAGAGATGTGGCAGTTTTTGTGTCTAAGCGCCTTACTTGTTGGCAAGTGAAGGCCGAGCATCAGAGGCCAGCGGGTTTGTTACAACCCTTGCCTATTGCCGAGTGGAAGTGGGAGCATATCACTATGGACTTCGTTGTAAGTCTTTCAAGGACTCAGTGGGGTAGTGATGCTATTTGGGTGGTTGTAGACCGGTTGACTAAGTCGGCACACCTTATCCCTATGCGCGTGAGAGAGTCGATAGATCATCTTGCCGACTTGTATATTTGGGATATAGTGAGGTTGCACGGGGTCCCAGTGTCGATCGTCTCAGATAGAGATCCACGCTTTACTGCTAGGTTATGGTAGAGTTTATAGAGTGCCTTAGGCACTAGATTGACCTTTAGCAGGGATCCTCAGACTGACGGACAGTCCGAGCGTACTATTCAGATCCTTGAGGATATGTTTCGAGGTTGTGTGCTTGACTTTAGTGGGTCGTGGGAGAGGCACTTGCCCTTGGTGGAGTTTGCCTACAACAACAGTTTTAAGTTGAGTATCGGTATGGCACCATTTGAGGCCTTGTATGGCTGACCTTGTAGGTCTCCGATTTGTTGGGCCGAGGTGGGTGATGCACCTTTGTTGGGCCCGAAGTTGGTAAGGGAAACGACGGAGAAGGTTGAGCTTATCCGTAGGAGGCTTGTTACAGCCCAGAGTCGTCAAAAGTGTTATGCCGACCGTAGGAGGAGGCCTTTGGCATTTGAGACGGGTGATCATGTCTTTCTGAAAATATCACCTAGGCGAGGTTTGATGAGGTTTGGAAAGAGTGGGAAGTTGTCCCCTCGGTTTATTGGTCCTTTCGAGATCCTTGAGAGGATTAGCGAGGTTGCCTACCGTTTAGCTTTGCCGCCGCAGTTGTCCGGAGTGCATGACATGTTTCATATTAGTATGCTTCGGAAGTACGAGCTGGATCCATCACATGTATTGGATTGGACCGACTAAGAGGTTGATGAGGATGCCTCATATGAGGAGAGACCGGTTCGGGTCTTGGATAGGCGGGATCAAGTCTTGCGGGCAAGACCATCCCATTGGTAAAAGTTTTGTGGAAGCATCACGGAGTGGAGGAAGCCACTTGGGAACGTGAGTTGGAGGTCCAAGAGAAATATCCGGATCTATTTGTAGATGTTTGAGCATATGTTGTATATTTTAATGTATTGTTAAACCTTAAGAGTATTGAATATGTCTTAAGTGTAAAACATTGTATATGCTTTAGTTTATGGAAGTATTATGGAACTTGCCTTGAAATGGAAGTTTAATATGACATTGTATATGTTGAATGTGTTGTAGAAATGGAAATATATCATGAATATTGAATATGATATGAAATTGTGAATCATGTATATTGGAAATTGTTGGATTTGAAAGAATTGCATGGTGATAATGCATGTTGTAAAATATATTGAGAGATGCCTCTTGATAAGAAATGGAATGACCGATAATGGGTCAAGTTGTTGAATATTGAAATGTAACATTGTTGGAAATCGTGAAAAACTTGTTTTGAAAACTTGTGCCTAATTTCGGGGATGAAATTCTTTAAGGGGGGGAGGTAATAGCGATCCCGGTCTTTCCCCTTTTGGCTGTTGTATCCGGACTTAGGTTCCGTGGAGATTGCTGTTGTATATATCTTGTTGTCATTCTGTGTTGGGCAGGTTTGTTACAGGTTGGGTGTGATTAGGAGCAAATGGTTGCTACCTAGATTTTGGTGTCTTCGCTCGAGCGAGCCTTTTGTCGCTCGAGTGAGATCTTTGTTTTAGATCTTTCGCTCAAGCCAGGGTTCCTTCGCTCAAGCCAAGGTTCCTTCGCTCGAGCGAGAGTTGAGTTTTGTGTCTGGTGGCTCGAGTGAAAAGTCCTTCACTCGAGCGTGTGACTGCGTCTGGTTCTGGACCTGAGAGTTGCACTTCTTGGCTCGAGCGAGATTTTCTTCGCTCGAGCGAGAGAGGTGTATGTTTTGAGTTTCTTCACTCGAGCGAGCATTCTATCACTTGAGCGTGCTTCTGGGTTGCAGACCTGAAGCTTCGAATTGTTGGCTCGAGCAAGACTTTCTTTGCTCGAGCGAGGGTTTCTTGTGTCTGGTCGCTCGAGCGAGCTTGTGTTATATCAGTAGGCAGCAGCGGGGAAACACTTCATTTTTCTTCCCCTTTTGTTTTTAAAACCCTAATTTCGGCTCTCTCTCTCTCTCTCTCTACACTTACCTTCTCTCTAGGGATTCATCTAGTATTAGTGAGTTTCTACTCTAAGTCCTTTGTAAGAAAAATAGAGGGTGGCTTGGGCTTCGTTTTAATCTGAGCATTAGTAGATTTGGAGCACTTTGGTTTTTCCTCATCTATTTCTTTGGGCTTCTAATTTCGAGGTAGGGATATCCTACTCCATCTTATATGTTTTGTCTTTAAATTTTGGTCATTTTGATATGTGGGTGTTGTTGGGTAATTTTGATAAGGTCAAGGTTTGGTTTGTAATTTAGAAAAGAGGGGTTTTATGATTTGAGGCTCCATGTGTATTTAAAACCTTGAAAATGTGGGGTTTGAGGATTAAATTGATGAAATTTGGGTTATAGATCAATATTTTGATAAATGGGAGAATGCCCTAATTATTGTAATAAATTAATTTGTATAATTAATTTGGAAAAAATGTGGAAATATGAAATTGAGTTGAAATCCATGAAATTGGGAAATTATGGGATTGAATGGTGTAGTTGGATTAATTAATCACTCACCTATGGAATTAGTTGAGATTATATCTGTTTTATGCAATTATTTTCTGTTTAGAAATAACTGCTTTGGGCTATCGGTGGAGAATAGTCTTGATTGTTGTAGACACTGCATGTTGATTAGGGAAAACTGAAACTAATCACATTGTATATGACGGTTGGAATAATACATCAAATTTGTGTATTGATTGAACATATATATGATAAATATTTATATACATTGCATTGTGTGGGAAGAGATAGGGGATGAACTCCATGGTTTAGGGGAAGCTAGAGAATGGACTCCTAAACCAAACATTGTTTGGGAGGAGATAGGGGATGTACTCCATTGATACAACAAATATGTGTATCTATTGAAGTATTGATATAGTAAATCTGTATATCATATATGGAGTATGGAAGTGTTTTGTTTGAAATTGATACAGCAATTATGTGTATCTATTGTGAAGTAAGAAGTGTTTAGTGTGAGTTGTTATCCCAATTGAAATGTATGTACTATTAATATGAGATGTAATCTCATTTGAATTTTCTGGCCAGGTTTTGAGCCACGTTTATGAAATGAGTTGATGAGTAAAGGAAAGTGGAATGTAACATGGACATGATGGTCATGGAACTGTAATATGTTGTAAATTGGTTTATAAATATTAACCGTCTGTCGAATGCTATTATTTTAGTCATTGTTCATATTTGGTTTAGTATATCTCTACTAGGTTGTGGCTCACCCTATATGGGACATCATTTTCAGGTACAGATGGTATGTCACCTCCAAGGACGTAGCTTGAGAGGCTAGAGGCTGAAAGACTTTTTTTTTTTTTTGTTGATTTTGTTATCTTTTGGTGTATTGTATGTAAATTCAAGCTAAGGGCTTAATATGTATTTGGGTTAGTACCCTCTCTTTGTAACCAAGTGTTGGCTTAGAAAATTGCAAGCCTATAGGGCATTTACTTTTGCTGTCAACATGTAATACTTTTGTATGAACTACTCTAATGAATAGAAAGATGTTTATTTCTCTTATATAAATGCATGTCAAGAATGTTGAGTTTTATGTATTATTTTGAGGGTGTTACCTAAATTAACAATTTTTAATTATATTAAAAATATTTTTCAGTTAATCATTTTGTTAATAAATAAATCATTAAGTTAATTAATAGTTTTTAATGATATGAGAAATATTTTTCAATAAATAATTTTGATAATTTGTTATTATATAGGAGGATTGATTTTTTTCCCCCCGAGTGTTGCGTTAAATGAAAATTTATAACAAACGATAGTTGTAATTTCTAGTATTATAGAACCGATTCATATTTTAAACAAACCTTATGGGTGTATTTGTAATTTGTTAACAAATAAAATATATATATTTTATAATTGACCAAAAATATTTGCGTAATTACGAAAAAACTTATTTCATGATTGACCAAGAATGTTTGTGTAATTATGAAAAAATCTGTTGCATAATTGACTAAGAATGTTTGCATAATTACGAAAAAAAAACCTTCCCGCAATATATAGACCACTATTAGTAAATTATTCAAAATGAAAGGGTAAAATCGGAAAGAAAAGACGAACCTCAAGTAGTTAAGCAGTTTTTATATATATAGATATATACTAGCGGTTGGCATATGCGGTGCGTGTGCAATTCAAATAAGTAAAAATAAAATAAAATATTTATTATATAGTGTGCTGGTCAAGTGGTAAGAATTTTCTTTATTTGACATGAGTCTAAGGTTTAAGTCCTCTCCTCTTATCTATCTATTTTTTTTATAAAAAAAATAAATAAATAGGTGGACACATGATAGCATAAGAAACCAAGACTTCAAGACATCATAAGGGGTGTTCACTCTGGGTGTGTTTGTTTGAACGGACTGGATAAAGGAGGATTGTAATCCACTGGACTATTAGTACTAGGATACATTCTCCCCGGCCTATTTGGTTGGACTAGATTTGTATCATATGTTTGTTTAGTCATGAGATGAGATTAGATGTCTAGATTAGACTATGCTATTGAATCTTATGTTTGTTTGGGATATTATGGAAAAGGATAAATACTCAAAAGACTATTATGCCCTTTTGCATTATTTACTAGATAATATGAATATTAAATCTGAATTATAAATTTTATTTTATTTTTTTTACTAAAATTTTTTTTAAAATTAAATAAATAGAATATTAATAAAAATTACATAAATTTATTTTAATTTGTAGTTGAGATTTTAAAATTTTATTTTACTTTACTAAGTATAATTAATACCATATTATTAAAATAAATAACTTAATAAATAAATTTTATTAAGTACAACTAAATTTATTTAAGTATAAATAATTTATTAAGTATAATAGTATAAATAATTTAATAAATAAAATTTATTTTTAAAAAGATATTAAATAGTAGAGGGTCAAAAATATAATTTCACTACCAAATCTCATAGGATATGTTATCCTATGGATTGTGTCTCACCCCTCCCATGAGATAGAATAATCCTATAGATTTGGGATTCATAGTCTGGTGTAAAAAATTTCAATCAAACAAGTGATTATTAGTCCGAATGGACTATTAATATAGTGATCCCGGTTTTGACCCAACTCTTGTGGTATCCCAGACTCAAGTTTAATGATTTCATATTGTTGTTTACCTTTTACTTCCCTTACATCTCTTTGAAATTGGCTTTTGGGTTGTTATGGTCGTGTTTGGGCAGGTTGATCACTTGTTTTTCAAACCTTGTGTTGCCCAGAATTTTGGTACTTCACTCGAGCGGCACTTATTGTGCTGGAGCGGGCTTTGCAAACACTTAGTACTTTTGTAGGTCTGCAAAAATACTGAAAGAGTGATTTCTACGCTCGAGCGGCCTTTCTTGCACTCGAGCGTTGGTCTGTCACTATAAAACTACTGGAACTGTGTTTTCCATGCTCAAGCGTCACTTCTTGCGCTTGAGCGGTGAGCGTCTTGTTTATTGTGTCTTGGCGCTCGAGTGGCCTTTCTTGCGCTCGAGTGGCCTTTCTTACGCTCGAGCGGAACAACTTATTGTGTCTGACACTCGAGCGTCAATTCTTCTGCTCGAGCAGGCTGTGCGTATATCAGATCGCGAAAATGATTTTTTACATCACTTTTTCAGATCTTTTCTCCCTAAAACCTAAAGTTAGGACCTTCTCTCTCTAAAATACTCTCTCCCTCTCTCTCTCTGTCTCTACATTTTCACCTAGTTCTAGTGATTTTCTCACCCTAATCCCTTTGATAAAAAGGTAGACCATCTCAAGATCTCCATTTTGATCCGAATAGAGTTGGATTTGGGCATCCTTGAAGTTTCACTATTGCTTGGCTTGCCTTCTTTGTTTGAGGTGGGGACTCTCTACACCTTAATATGAGTTTTAACTTGGTTATAGGTTGTTATGTGAAAATGGTGAGATTTGGGGGTGTTTTGAGCAAACCTAGGGTTTGGGTTCAAGTTTGAAAAGAGTAGTTTCTATGTGGGTGTTATAAAAATGATTATGGGGTTTTGATATTAGGTCATCTTGGGTTAAAATAGTTGATTTTGACCTTCGGGTTAATAATTGGAAAATGAAGAGTTTTACCGAAAAATGTCTTGAATAGTTATTTTGTATAAGTAATGAAATTGGTATGGAAAATGTGAAATTGGGAGGATATATACATGAATGGTGTTGTTGGATTTGTTTAATCACTCACCTATAGAAATTTGATGATTTATCTGTTATAGAGATTATACATCTGTTTAGAAATATCTGCTTTGGGCAATCCGTGGAGGATAGTCATGATTGTTGTAGACATCGCATGTGGATTAGGCAAATTGAAACTAATCCCTTAACCATTATCATTGAATATGATTATGAATGATATATATTGTATATGTATGATATTTGGGAGGAGAATGGGGATGTATTCCATGTTTTGAGGAGAAGAAAGGGAATGGACTCCATTAAACTAAGTTGGCCTATGTGTCTAGGGTGAACGTCCCAAAAACCATTTGTATACATGGGTGCCAATTCCTGCGGACGAAATTTCCGTAAAATGGCAAATAGAAGTAAATGTTTTTGTATGATGATTTCATCTGTTGGACACTTGTGAGGTATAACCTCCATTGATGGGTTAAATGCAGTGGATGTATCTATTGAACCAAGATGAATGAATTGAGATGCGAGTTTGGCATAACATCACTTTGGAAAAAGTTATAGAGATTTTTTCATCGGACAATGAACATGTGCATCATACTTATATCTTGTTAATTCTTATATATTGTGTTAGTATGTTTTTACTGGGTTTTGGCTCACCTTACTTGGGAACCATTTTCAGGTGCTGGAGACATGCCTCCGCCGAGATAGTAGTTTGGGAAGATTTGGAGCAAGAGAGTCCTTTTTGTTTATTTATTTTGTCTAGCCAAGGGCTAAGTTGTGTTGAGCTAGACTCTTCCTTTTTGCTATAACCAAGCAATGTCTTGGAAAAATGTAAGTATGTAGGGCATTTATTTTGTTGATCATTAACTGGTATTACATGCTATAGATTCAAGATTAATAGTTATGAATGTATATTACATGTGTTATCTTTTCTAATACAAACTCTGATGAATGAAAGTATACCAATTCTATCATACTCACTTCTCTTTTGAGTTGGATTAGTTGCATTTATTTTGGAGGCGTTACAACGTGGTATCAGAGCGTACTGGGTTTGAATACTTTAGGTACGTGGAAAGTAGTAAGTACCACAATGGGTTTGTCTCGCTTGCTAGAGACTTAAGTGTGAACGATATGCGCTTATATGCTAACATGCTTATGTGATTATATGGGTATGGGATTAAATTCCTAGCATGTTGATTGAGTCCATGGGTTTCTGGAAGTCCTATTAGAAAAGTACTTGATCACTGCTGTTTCTAACCGGAACTCTGGCAACACTGCGAGACGGTCATTATCCGGAAATGAAATTCATATGTGTTTATGTGAATACGTGCTTACGTGGAGTGAATTATTGTTGTTCATTGTATTGGGACGCGAGCGAGTTAGCTTCAGCACATGTGTAAATATAATAATTTCTTTTGCTACCTTTATTAGGATGTCAAGATATGGATGCGTTGGTAGGCGTGGTAGGCCTAGACGGCAGGAGATGTTGATACCGAATGATATTCCAGCACAGGAAGAAGGTGTTGGTCAGGCCAATGTGGCCGAACCAGTTGGTCAGCAGGCCATGGGCGTCGTAGCCCGCGAAATGGCCAGAGTATTGAGGGAGTCCATGGACATTCTTAGGGCTAAGAATCAAGTCCAGGCCCAAGTAGCTGAGGCAGGGCCATCCTTTCTGAAGCAGAAGTTCTTCCGGTTGAACCCAGATGAGTTTTTGGGTGATCCCAAAGAGCCATTAAAGGCGAATGAGTGGCTGGAGCAGATGGTGAAGACGTTTGAGATACTCGGCATTGAAGACGGAGGTTTGAGAGTGGCCTTGGCGTCTTTCGGTGAAGAAGACCTGGTCAATGGTGGAAGTATCTTGGCGAGGTGCATTGGAGAGACTTGAGAGGCTTTTGTTAACGCCTTCCAGGACAAGTTCTTACCTCCTACAGTTAGGGAGAAGTTGAGAGACCAATTCGCTAAGTTGCTATAGTTGAACACACCGGTGGCCGAGTTTGAGGCCACATTCACTAGTTTGTCGAGGTTTACACCCGAGCTTATAGCGACTGAGGAATGTCGTTGCTTGGGGTTTGAGAAGGGATTGATGATCGGGTTAATGTTTAAAGTGGCTAGTTCGATGATTAAGGATTACAAATGCCTTGTGGAGACGGCGGTTCATTTGGAGACCGTAATGCAAATGGAGGATGAGAGGATGAGGGGCTCAGGAGGAGTTAGGATGCCTAGGGGGACAGGAAGAGGCAGAGAGGTCCTAACCCTGAGCAATCCCATGGAGCCTGATCGAGGTCTCGTTTCGTGCCAAGTTGTCTTGGAGAGAGGTGGTCAAGGGGATTTCACTTGTTTTAAATGTGGTCAATTGAGTTACAAGTCTCCAACTTGCCCGCAGAGAGAAGAAGGGCAGCAAGCAGTATCGTCTTCGGCTCTTCTCAGAGCCAGAGTCAGGGGAGAGGCCAGCCGCTTACTTGTTATCAGTGTAGGCAAGCGGGGCACTTAAAGAGGTTTTGCCTACAGTTGGGTGGCACATCCGATGCGTCTGGTTTAAGACAGACATAGAGCCACCAACCCGGGCAGTCGGCACAAGCCTCGAGGGCCAATTAAGGAGCCTCTTTGGCTCAGTCATTGCCTTAGGCTTATGCTCCGAGGGGTGAGTAGGTGTAGCAGAGACCTACTGGGCGTGTGTATATTGTTATAGTGCCAGATCTTGTACCAACGCCTTCTATAGTGAGAGGTACCTTCTTATTTTGCAACTCAGTTGCCAATGTATTAATTGATATGGGTGTATCCCATTCATTTATTTCATCTACATTTGTATAGATTTTGGGGTTGGAGTTGGCACAGTTAGCATCTCCTATTTTTTTAGAGTCACCTATTGGTAGTGAGGTTATTTTGAGACAGGGGTGTCGGGGTTGTGACATTGAGGTTGTCGGTCGCCAATTACCTTTTGCATTTGTATTGCTTGATATGTCTAGTTTTGATGTCATCTTGGGTATGGACTGGTTATTGTCATACCGGGCTATTATAGATTGCTACCATCAGAGGGTTACTGTATGTACCTCAAGCAATTATTGTTTTTACTTCTTGGGGAACCGGGTGGATAGAGTCTTATCACCGGTTTATGATCTGCGTGGGCGGAGTGAACTTAGTGGCCTTCTTGCTAGCTTCTTGAGTGGTGAGTGTGATGAAGTCCAGGTTGAGTTGCCAAAGGTGATTTGCGAATAGCCAGATGTCTTTCTCGAGGATCTTACTAGTTTACCACCCTACCGAGAGATTGAATTCTCTATTGATTTAGTGCTTGGCGTGACACCAATTTCTATGGCACCGTATTGGTTTACACTAGCTAAGTTGGGTGAGTTGAACATTCAACTCCATAAATTGTTAATTGGGGAGCACCGGCTCCCTTTGCTAAAAAGAAAGATGGAGCGTTACGATTTTGTATAGATTACCAGAAGTTAAATCGAGTAACTGTCAAGAACAAATACCCAATGCCTCGTATAGATAATCTGTTTGATCAACTTGAGATTGGGTTATCACCAGCTGAGAGTAAGGGAGGAGGATATCCCGAAGACGGCATTCCGTACGTGGTATAGCCATTACAAGTTTCTAGTGATGCCCTTTGGACTAACAAACGCACTGGCCGTGTTTATGGATTTGATGAATCAGATTTTCCGTGAGTTCCTAGACCATTTCGTTGTCGTCTTTATGGATGACATCCTGATCTACTCACCCTCTGAGGAGGAACATGAGAAACACTTGCGGGTAGTACTTAAGTTACTTAGAACCCACGAGCTACATGCTAAGTTTAGGAAGTATGAATTCTAGCTAATTGAAGTTAAGTTCTTACAATTGCTCCTTCAATTCTAGAAGTTCTGCTAGCACCATACGATGTGGTGCTGTAGAAATTGGTGAAGTCCCAAGTTGAAGCTCGATCGTGAAATCTGCGTCTCGTTTTGGGGGTAATCCCAGTAATTCGTCAGGGAAAACGTCAGCGTACTTGCACACCACATGGGGTAATCCTGGATCCTTTAGATTTTCGTCTTCCAAAATTAAGCTTGCCAACCATCCAGTTAGTTGATCATACAACTGCGACTTGTGATACGTTGGAGTTAAAGAATCTTGTCTATCTCCTTTAAATTGAACTTTCGTGCCATTGAGGGAGGATACTGTCACCGTCTTACGGTAACAATCAATAATGGCTTGATGAATTGAAAACCAGTCCATTCCTAGGATGATGTCAAAAGACATCTCCATAACTCTTAGATCACAGATCAAATACGAACCGGAGATTTCTAATTCACAAGATTTACATACTAGATTTACTCGGGATTGACCTCCTAAGGGTGAAGCAACACTAATAGCCATCTCTAATGTTTTTGGCACCAAACCCAAACTTGACACACATGCAATAGATATAAAAGAATGCGAAGCTCCGTAATCAAACAATACTTTAACCCAAGAATTCATAAGGATTAACATACCTTGAATTACTGATGGGTTACCAACATCTTCTTTTTCTTGGAGAGCATACATTCTTCCTATTGCCTGCTGGTTAGTCTCTCCTAGTTTCTTTCCAGTTCTAGCTCATTGTGGTTGTGTTCTTGGTCGGCCTGCATTCCTAGAGACTTGTGGCTGCCTCTTGTTGGTCTGAGTATTTTGAGTAGGCTTAGAACTTTGCTTTGGCTGGCATTTGTTGTATTGTTATGCCCCTCGCTGATCCATAAAATACTCCCCACCTTGAGGACACTCACTTCGATGATGCCCCTGCTAACCACATCTAAAACATTTTCCTTTCCACTCATTTACAAAGTTTCATTCTTGTTGGTTTCCTCGATTCTTCCTTTGTTGTTGCTGTAACCCTCCGGTATAAGGTGCTGGTGCAGGATGGGTTCTAGTGTTGCGAGCTGGACCTCCTCCTCATGATTGGTTATTGTTCCTTGATCGCTGATTTCGAATGCATTCGAAATTTGCTAATTATCGTTCCATAATTAAAGCTCGATCCACCATTTGAGCTTAGTTAGAAAGTTGCATTGTGATCAATCTTCCTCTAATGTCTGTGTCCAAACCCTATTCAAATCGTCTAACCTTATCCTCTTCATTTGCTACTATGGCTAAAGCGTACCATGAGAGAGCTTCAAAACGGTTCGCATATTGAGTGACTAACATTTTTCTTTGTTTCAATTGGAGGAACTCCTGAATCATTTCTTATCTTAGCAAGTTAGGAAAACACTTTTCCATGAATAAGTCTTCAAATTGTCTCTAAGTTAATGTCTCTACTTGTCGAGTACTTCTAATCATTTCCCACCAATGATTTGCTTCCCTTTCTATTTGACATGCTGCCATGGTCACTCTATCTTGCTCATTTTAGATGTCAGAAGTATCTAGCAACTTCTTAATTTGTCTTAACCAAGCTTCAGCTTCATAGGGGTTTGATCCACCAAGGAATTTGTGGGGATGTAGCTTTTCAAATTTTGCTATCATTTTTCAAATTTGCTTTGATCTTGGTTTCGGGGTGGTATATTACCTACCCTATCAGCAATTGCGCGTATAATTCGAGCGACATGGCCATCAAACACTCCATCACCATTACCGTTGTAATTATATCTTGTTCGTGTAGCCATTCTGCGTGATTGGATTTTTAGTAATTTGTGATTTATTCATTTATTTATTATTATTATTATATTTATGTGCAAGGGTAGTAAAAAAAAAGAAGAAGAAGAAACTTCATTAATTAGATTAAACAAGCTACAATTAGCAAAATATAAATAAAACAAAAGAAAAAAGATAAAATAAAATAAAATACTAAGAGCAAAAAATAGCCCTTACAATCCAAGTTAACTCTTACACCCACAATTCTAAACTAGGCAATTTTACATGTAAGCATACAAAACAATTGGTTAGCCTAGTTGTAATTCCCTTAAGATCTCTAAAACAGTCAAAGAAAGTCTCTCTTCACAAGGGCTTCTAGCTCCCACGTGGCTTGGAGAAAGCCCTATGAATCGCCATAGCACCCTCACAAAGACAACAGTTTCCTGCACACAATGCCCTAGCAGCTACACCGGCTCCTCCTGATAGATCCTCCAGTCCTTGAAGTCCACTAACCCATCTCTCTTCACAATTCTGTTTGGGTCGGGCATGATATACCGAAGGCTCCCAATGTCAAAGAGATTGCCCATCCTATTGGTGAAACCATCCGAGAAAGGGCCTAGTTGATATAACCAGGGAGTCTCTTACCTTAAAATTTGGACAGCTCCAATGTAGGCACCCACCCAACTCTCAGATTTCCAAGCACAAACTCCTAGGGGATAAATTCTAACATATACAAGTGAGCCAATTTGTAGCCCATTTCGAACATCTCAATTCTCAAACATGGCCCCTATATCTCCAGTTTTCTCATCAGTATTGCCCTCTATAGATTCCACTTCAGTGTCAAACTCAATCACAATTATCTCCAGTGGGTTGTACATTGGTGCAATCTCTTCGGGTTCAGGCTCAGGTTTAGGCTCAGGCTCGTAGTCTTTTATTGGTGCAATTTCTTCAGGGTCAGACTCAGGCTCATAGTCTTCTACAGACGACTCCACTTCTTCGCCAGGTTCTATGTCATAGTTTCCCACCGAACTTTTCTCATTAGAGTTAATATCTGATGACCTTGGCATCCTACAATTAAAAAGGTTCTAACTTGGTTAAGTCACGAAAAATTATAAGTTAACATAAGGTTTTCTTAAACTTAAAAAATATATATAATTTCTACCCATGGCCCAAAGGTTCGAATCTAAGCTTTAATACCAAACTGTGATGCCCCAAATTTTTTTGGAACATCATAAAATTTAAATAACAAATAACTCGCTAGATAAAATTTTAACAACTAATTAGGAAAATTTTAAATTCTTACATAATCAAAGTTTAACAACAAAACAAAATTATGAGTCCGCATAAAATATTACAACAACTTTATAACATTCGTAATTACTAAAACAAAGATAATAAAATTTTATTTTGTTATATTCTTGATTTCAAGTTAGCCACGGTTCTATATTAACAGCAGCCCCAATTTTGGCTTCAGTCCCTTCCTCGTCGTAATCTGGCATAAAACGTCAGGGCAACAAAATATATGCCATGAGTTTTGCAACACAGTAAGAAAACATAACCAACTTACCATTTTTTTTAAGAGAAAATTAATCAGATAATAATCATGACAATTAAGAAAAAATGACGGAATTAATAGCATGATAATATAACAACAATTTAAAATAATTTCGACAATTTTATTAGTTTATGTGACACTCAAAATCTTACCAAAGAGATTTTCTTACCAACCATTAAGACATGGCCACAGTTAATTTGGAAACCCCCCTTTGGTCAAATATTCAAGAACTACCAAGGATGCTCATACCTAGAGTTATATAACCAAGCCGTGGCATCTGTGGTCTGTCCCAAGGGAACGGTCTGCCGGGGGTATGTAACCTCCCTGTTGTAGACACCCCATTTTTGACCGTCCTCAAGACCTGAACGTCACCGTTTGAACGCCCGGTGATCATCCATGTTTGTGTTCGTTTGGAGTTCCCGGAGTTTTCGGCTACGCGCCTTGCCTCAGGATCTCCGAACTCGACTGTTTGTGTCTGGTTTTACACCAAACACTTGTGTTTTGCCTTGGAAAGGCAGAGGATGCCTTGTGAGACATCCCCTTGCACCACAGGCAGTGGCTAGAGGCCACTGGCTGGTTTTGTGTTGCCACCGGCAATGTATATTGCCGGTCGGCACTCTTTTTTGGCAAAATGAAATTTTTTCCCAGCCGACTACTGT
Organism: Camellia lanceoleosa; assembly: GCA_025200525.1. NCBI lineage: Eukaryota > Viridiplantae > Streptophyta > Magnoliopsida > Ericales > Theaceae > Camellia > Camellia lanceoleosa. Next base: position 11,234,711 of record CM045770.1, on the reverse strand, counting down.
TCAGTTGCTTTTTGAGATATTTTAAGGCAGTTGTCTTGCATCTTCTTTTCCTCCATACACGTATATGGAGGGATGAGCTTCTTGGTGGCTTAACTTGTAAGTTTGGTTGCCTATAAGAGAACCCTTCCTCCTCTTGGCTCAAGGGTTTGAGGGTTAGACATTTTGGAGAGAAAAGACCTCAGAGAAGCTCTGGTTTTAGGGTTTGAGTTCTATATCTATCCTATCTCTCTTTTTCCCTCTTGTTTGTACACTAGGTGCTTTAGTCCACATTATTGCACACAAGCACCTAGTGTTTCACCTTCCCTTGGCTACTGAGGTTCCAAGAGGTTGTTCTTGGTGTTCTTGGCTGGATTTGAGCCCAAGGAAGCAACAACATCAACACTTGTGAAGAAGGTCAACAAGGGTGAGAAACTTGCTTTATACACCCCATTCTTGCACTCCATTTTTACCTATCTTTGAACTATTTTTGTGCTTGGTGTTTAATACAAAAAAGTTCTGTTTTTTAGTCCTCTTGATAGTTTATTAAGGGTGCTTTGTGCTTTGGGGAAGTTTGGCCCCTCTTAGGCCTTGAAAGGCCTCATTTTTGTGCTATTTTGTTGAGCTCCGGGATTTTGGTGTTTGGGTCTCTTCACCACTGAAATCTTGAGGGATTTCAGTGGTGTAGATGATGCCTTGAAGTCCCAAGAAGGAGAGGGCCACCCCCTCTCCTTGTTGTCCTTGAAAAGGACAAGTTTTGGCCTCTTGAGGAAGCCTTTGTTGGTGTGTGTGTTGAGCATGTCTAGGCTGCATTTTATGTTTATTATGCCATGATATAACATTGCTAAGAGTTGATTTTGGTCCCTTGTGCATGCTTAGCATAGTTGCCATATAATGCCTTGTGATCCCTTAACATGTCTTAGGTTGTGTGCCTTTGTTTCTAGCATGTTTTAGGCTTACATTTGTGAAGCTTGTATGCTTATTTTGCCATGAATGAGGTCTGTCCATAGTTATTTTGGTCGACCCTAGCTTGCATTGTATAGCCTCTTTGCATGTTTGGCTTGTTGGCCTTAAGTGCATAAATGTGTAGCATGCCTTGTTTGCATTATTTTCAATGGTTTGGAACCATTTAGCATGCAATTTCAGTCCCTTAGACATGCTTGTTTGATTGCCTTGCATGCCTCTTTGAAGCTTTGAATGCATATGTTGTATGCCTCATGCCTTGACCTTTGTGTATGCCTTGCTCTAGAGCCACTTAGATGCCATCTAGGAGGTCCCATTTGTATGGTCTAAGGCTGCCTTAGACCTGTTTTAAGCCGTCTTGGCCTTGTGAGGCTTGGTTGGCTTAGCCATGGTTTAGGTCTCCTTTGGCTTGCCTTGGATGCTTGGGCCATTTGTTGCATGCTTAGTCTATTTTGTTGCTTGGTTTGGCACCATGTTTTGCATAATTTTCAGAGCTTTCTATGTATGCTAATTGTCCATGTTTAGCTTCCTTTAAGTGTGCTTAAAGCTTGCTCACTTGATGCTTAAGTTGGTACCTTAACATGTGCATGTGTGCATGCGTGATTAGCCTTCATTTTTGGGCACTTTGGCCACTGATTTTAGGCCTATTTAGAGTTGCCTATGTCATGTTTAAGACCATCATTTGCTTGCTTGCATGCTTACCTCATGTTTGCTTGTATGCTTTGCATAAGTACATTGCATTGTTCATATTGCATGATAGCTAACATGACTAGGTTGCATTGCATCAACATGCATTCCTTGTCCCTTGATTTGGTGATAGGGATTGGGATTTTGGTTTGTTTGGTTTGCATGCATTTGAGATTGAAAGTGCACATTTGATCCTTTGGGCCATCATGCATAGGAATGCGTGATTAGTGGCCCGAGAATCGAGGCACATGCCCCTTTGAGTCACAAACATGATAAGGAGTGTGTTTGGTGCATACATTGCTTGAATAACATTGCCATGCAAGATTTTGCCCTCTATTCTTTGTGAGTTGCGTGTTCTGAACATTCAGTGCCGATCGGCAACATTTAGTGCCTACCGCATTAAATTATCAGCCGATGAGTTCATTTTGTGCCGGTGGCCACATACTTCAGCCGGTGGTGTTTCCCCTCAGCCGGTGGTATCCCCCAGTGCCTTGAGAAGTAGTTTTGAGACTTTGGCAGTTTTCAGAAAAGCAGAGCAGGGAAAACAGAGGCAGTCTAGGCATGGCAGTGCAATTCCGAGCAAGACCCGAGAAACGCGTCTTTGCATTTGGCTCTCCTCCCGAGGCGGTTTACTGTTTTTCTTAGTTTAGTTAGTTTGTCAACTAATTAGGCTATTTGTAATATTTAATTAGCTTACGTAGTTAATTATTTGTATTATTTTTTCTGTCCCTCCGAGCGAGGGCATATCTGTAATAAGTGTGGGTGAGTGGTGTGTATGTCTTCCAACCCCCACTTCTTTCTCCCTTTTACTTACCTGCTTTTAATGGTTAGTATTAGAGCACGTTTATTTTAGCATACCTTATGCTATGCATGCGTGCATCCATGCATTTGTTGACATGCATCGGGCTCGGTACATCATACAAACTGCATTGTATTTTCAATTCCAAATTGAATACGTGCATCGAATAAAGTGCATTTCACATGCCATCTTTAGGGTTAGCTGAGCCTACTCTAAATTGCATCTTCGCCTGTGTTGCATTAGCCATTTAACATGAACTAGGTCATGCATGTTTGCTAACTAGTTTCTTGTTTTGGTACGGAGTACGATGTAAGTATTTATGCTTTAGCATATCACATGCGTGTGGATGTTAACATAACAGTATGCTTACCATGCGGCTAAATGCTTATATGAAATAAACTGTTTGAATGCCTGTGGGTGGAGGTTGGATTACTTGAGTTGGGAAAACTCACTGAAATCTGTGTTTTAGCCTACTTGCGAATAGCAAATTCCAAAGCATTTTCAAAACGAATGGATATGCAATGTTTGTTTCCAAATTAGGCGATCTAGTCTATACTTGTTTGCTGTGCGCATAACATAGTAATTCTAGGCTAATAATTGGAATAAGAGCATGTAATGTTTTCAAAATCGGATATCACGGTTAGTAGAGGCGGTCTTGACTGGCGAAAGAAGTGCTCATAGCTGACCTTCTCCGATCGTACCCAAGCTCCCGAGCCAAGACTACTTCGGTGATGACGGACACGTGGCCTTCGGCACCGAGTCAGGGTTTTCTAAATTTCCGATTTTAAAATATTTAGGTGGCGACTCTGTAATCTGGCAAAGCAGTCCATGTTTGGCACTACTTTTCAAAAAATCTGTTTTTCTTCAAAACGATTTGTCAGAGTTGGACTCTTTGGTTCAGATTTAGAACCGCAACAAACTGGGAGTCCGAACTGTAGTAGCGAGGTCCCCCGCGGGCGCTGTTACACCTGCGTGCCACCCGCACATCCACCCTTATTCCAAAACCGAATACCGATAAGGGTTCAAATAATTCTTCTGCCATCTTAGGGTTTCGCGACACAATTATGTAAAAATTATTAAAAACTAGGGCTCACCCTGAACAACCGGTATTAACCCTTAATTGTTAATTTTGTATATGCCGTTAATTATTTCAGTTAGTTTTTATATCAATCACAAATAATTCCAATTTTTTTTATCACAAATAATGTCATACCAACTCATTAAAATTCCCAATATAAAATATTACAAATGTCACACAATAATAAATAAATGTACAAAATTTAAATAAACAATTTATTTAAACCATGGTATGAAATAATAATTTAGATACAAATAAAATAAACCATAATCACACACATGCATAGATTTTTAATTTACAAGATTAGACTAGCACAATATTAAATAAATCACAATACACCCATACATGGATTACTAATTTACAATATTTAATGAATTAGACCAACACAATAATTAATTTATCCAAATAATTAATTGAAGTATTGATCTTAAACCTGCCTAGAAATTTTCAAGACATACCTTAGGTAATAAAAATTATAAATAAATTATTTATGCAATTCTAAAATTTGTGAAAATCAACAGAATATTCAATAAACATGTTTAAGTCATTTTTCATAAAGAATTTCCCAAAAATAATTATAAATAATTCTGTAAAATTCCCAGAAATTTCATGACAGAGATTTATCACATTTTCTTAAATTAACTCCATACTTAAATTTATAAATCAAATCCATAATATAAAAATTTATTATGAAACTAGACTTCTCGAATTTCATTTTGTATTTAGAAATTACCAGATTTGGTTTAATATAAAATTTTTAATGATTTTTCAAACACATAGTAAACTCTGCCTATAACTCCAGATTTGGTTTAAAATCTGTATAAATTCGTAAAAAACTCAATAATTGTTGCAAAATTTTTTGGATGAAGTAGACATCATTATAAACAACTTTTTAGAATAAACCATCTCAAAATTTTAAGTATAAAATTGTCTAAAAATTTGTACAGCTTTTTGGCAGATTTAAAGGACCAAATAAAATCTTCAATAATCTTTTTAATGGCATAAACTACACATGCAAGTCCAAATTACACAATATTATCATGATTTTAAAACTACCAATATTTTTAAATATTTGATATATAAATCATAAATTTACATACAATTATAAACAAAATTCTATTTACAAGTTTAGTTATTTTATCATATGAATATAATATGAAAATTTCAACAATTAAAAAAAAAATTAGAGGGTTGAGAGTGTTTTCTTACTTAATAATAGGATGATGAAATGGTAGAAATTTTAGCTTCTCTAATCTCCAACTCTTCTTCTTCTCCTACTCAACTTAGCTGCTTCACAAATTTCTTTTTCGTCCTTTCTTCACCGAATGCAAGCATGCATATATACAATTCATTGTTGAGCCTCTCTCTCTCTCTCTCTCTCTCTCTCTCTCTCTCTCTCTCTCTCTCTCTCTTCTCAGCATTCTATCTTGTCTTTTCATATCTCTTAATTCCAAGAAGTATGATGAAGTTATGGTCCCTATATTAACATGCAAACAAGCTAGTGGTATTCTGCTGCCATTGAAAATCCAATTCTAATTTTTTCTTTTCTTTTTTTTTTTGTGTGTATTTACATGAGTTTCTTAAAATTGATACACTAAGATTTTTAATTAAGGTATTTAGTAAGAATAATTATCATGTTGAATCCTAATTAAAATAATTTATAAACAATAAATATTGAATATCCATAAAATTATTATTCTTAATAATGTCTTTGTTAGTGATTGAATTGGATTAATTTAAAACTAACTTATACACTAATATATTTCAGATAGACTATGGATAAAGCTAATTAATTAATTAATTTTTTTTAAGAATAATTAAATGCGGGTTTTCACAGTTGCAACCCTTGCCTATAGCTGAATGGAAGTGGAAGCATATCATGATGGATTTTGTTGTAGGCTTTCCGAGGACTCAACGGGGTAGTGATGTTATTTGGGAAGTAGTTAGCCGGTTAACTAAGTCGGCACACTTTATACCTATGCGCAGAAGTAATTCGGTAGACTATCTTGTCAACCTGTATATCAGGGACATAGTGAGGTTGCACGAGGTCTCTGTGACGATTGTTTCAGATAGAGATCCGCGTTTTACAGCTTGGTTGTGGCAGAGCTTGTAGAGTGCCTTGGGCACTAGATTGACCTTTAGTATTGTGTATCATCCTCAAACTGACGGGCAGTCCGAACGTACTATTCAGATCCTTGAGGATATGCTTATAGGTTGTGTCCTTGACTTCAAGGGTTCGTGGGAGAAACATTTGCCCTTAGTGGAGTTTGCCTATAACAATAGCTTCTAATTGAGTATTGGCATGGCACCATTTGAGGCCTTGTATGGCCGACTGTGTAGGTCTTTTATGTGTTGGGCCGAGGTGGGTGATGCTCCTTTTTTGGGTCTAGAGTTAGTCCGAGAAACGACGGAGAAACTTGCACTTATTCGTAAGAGGTTGGTTACGACCCAAAGTCACCAAAAGAGTAATGACGATCGTAGAAGGAGACCCTTGTCTTCTGAGGTGGGGGATAATGTGTTCTTGAAAATATCACCTAGGAGGGGTTTGATAAGGTTTGGAAAAAGTGGGAAGTTGTCCCTCAATTTATTGGACCTTGTGAGATTCTTGAATGGATCGGAGAAGTAGCCTACTGTTTGGCATTACCGTTACAGCTTTCCGGTGTTCATGACGTGTTTCACATTAGTGTGCTCTAGAAGTGTAACGCCCCCAAAAATATACATTAGATACATCTTATGGATGTAAAGATAATAGAAATAATGTGCTTTCATACATCAGAGTTCGTACACAAAAGATAACACATGTGTAGACACCCCATTTTTGACCGACCTTAAGACTCAGACGTCATCGATTAAGCGCTCGATGATCATGCATGTTTGTGCTTGTTTCGAGTTTCCGGAGTTTTCGGCTGAGTGCCTTGCCTCCGGGCCTCTGAACTCTTTGTGTTTTGGCTTGGTTTGTGGACCATGCCTTGTTGACCTTGCCTGGAGGGAGAGAGAGGTCTGTAGACCACTTGTTGTGGTCGTAGACCACTTTTCTCTCTTGTAGGCTAGTTTTCGGTTTCCAAAGCCTTCGGCCAAGCGCCTTATCTTGCTTCCCTTTTGGTTTGGTTTTGAACTTAACCTTGTTTTCCCTTCCCTGGAAGAGGAGGAAGAGAGAGGTTTGTAGACCACTTTTTGTGGTCGTAGACCACTTTTCTCTCCTGTAGGCTAGTTTCCGGTTTCCGGAGTCTTTGGCTGCACACCTTGTCTCGGGACCGCTTAACGTTCTCCTCTGGGGTTGGTTTTCGAACCATGCCTTGTTGCCTTTGCCTAAAGGGACATTGAGGTCTTAGAGACCACTTTTTGTGGTCGTAGACCACTTTTCCCTCATAGACCACTTTTGGTGCCTGTAGACTAGTTTTCGAGGCTTCCAGCTGCGCGCCTTGTCCCTTAGACTTTCGTCTTTCATCCTTTTCGGTTTGTTTTTGGCACAAACCTTATTTTCCTTGCTTGGAGGGTGGAATAAGGGTTGGAGACCAGTTTCTCCCCCTAAAAACCACTTTTCTTCCCCGCCTGCCAGTTTTTTGGTCGGCCAACTGGTCTTGGTGGTCTTTGGATCACCAAAAGTGGTCGGCAGCCATGCCACCACCTTGCTTTTTGTGTGCAGACCGCTCTCCCCCCCTTGCCGACCACTTGGTCCCCTTGCAGACCACTTGTGTTGGTCAGCTGACCAGTGCAAGTAACTGGCCGACCACTTCAAGTGGTCGGCAACTTTCCTGCAATTTCCTGCAGATATTTTGGTGCCAGCTGTGCCAGCTGGTGAGTACAGAAACCATTCTCCATACACGTGTATGGAAGGATTGCAAGCTTGAGGCTTGGTCTTCTATAAAAGGGAGGCCCTCTCTCCCTTCTCCAGGTTTAGAAAAAAGTTCTTGGAGATATACATACACTTCTATCTCTATCTTTCTCCCTTTGTCTCATATTTGTGATTGAAAGTGCCTTTCCTTCACACTTTTGCACACAACACATAGTGAAACACCACACTCTTGTTGCTGAGGCTTCTTGAAGTTGGTTTTGGTGTTTTTGGACTAGTTTTAGCTCAGAAAAGCTGCTGAAGTTGCAGTTTTGAAGTTGTTCTTCAAGGGTAAGTTTCTAACCCCTTAAAGCTTGATTTTTGATTAAGCCTTGGGCCATCTTTGCATGCTTATTTTGGCTTGACTCTCAACTATAAAAATTTCTGATTTTAAGTGCTTAACATGTTTGTTTAAGGCTTTGTTGGTGTTAGGGGTGGTCCATCCCCTCTTGTGCCTTGTTTGGCCTTGTTTTGTGCTATCCTTTTAAACTATTGGGACCACCTCTTTTCGGCCTTCTCACCACTGAAACTCAGAGGAATTTTAGTGGTGGAAAGAGTGTTTTGAGGTCCCAAATAGGAGGGGGTCATCCCCTCTCCTTGTATCTTGGATGCTTGCCTTATTAGCCTCATGTTTGAACATGTTTATCTAGTATATGTTGGCTCCATCTCAGCCTATTTTTGACCTTATTTAAAAAAGGCATACCTTTGTTTTAGCTTGGTTGAGTCACCACTTGCATGCATTCTACACTTGTAGTGTAATCTTGCAATCTAGCCCAACATGCATCATCTTTTGACCATCTTTCTAGCATGTTTTTGGCTTCAATCCAGCAAGCTTTTGGCCATGTTTTATCATGCTTAAGGTCTGATTTATGTTGTTTTGGTCATGCATGCCTTACTTTGTATAACTATAGTGCATTCTAGCTCACTAGCTTTGAGTTTCCAAGCCACTAGCATGCATTCCTTGGGCTATTTGCATGACTTAGCATCATTTCATTTGTAATTTCAATACATGTAGTGTGGTCATACCCTTTCATGTGTCACTCTTTCAATGCTGTGGAGAGGTTGTGCTTTATGCCCTAAATATGAGCCAATATGCATGCCATCTTGCCTAGGCTTTTGGGTCACCATTTCAGTGTATATTTGGTCCTATTTTGCCATGATATAACTCTGTTTTTGGTTGGTTAGAGCATCCCTCATTTGCTTCTTACACTTGTAATGTAAGTCCTCTTTGCTAGCCTTGCATGCCTAATGAGTGAGCTTGTTATTCTAGCATGTGTTGACTTGGTATTAGCCCATCTTTAGTGTTATTTTGACATGCCATAACTCTGATTTTTGTTAGCGAAGCCATCTCGTGCTTGCTTTTGGTAGGTGTAGTGTAATCTGCCTCATTGGCCTTGCATACTCCATGTTTCATGCCCTTCATGCTATCTTGTTTTGGCTTTAGTCCATGCATGTTTTAGCATCATTTTGACATGCTTTAGGACCGTTTTGAGTTGCCTTGGTCATATGCTTCATGTATTGCATAGCTGTAGTGCAATTGGCCTTGCTAGTTTCAAGCTTTGAGCCTCCTAGCATGCTTCATTTGTGACATGTACATGATTCGGCATCATTTACCATGTTATTTCAGAGCATATAGCATTGCCATGCTGTAGACACCACATTTTTGACTGCCCTTAAGACTTGGGCACTACTGATGGTTTACTTGGTGGTGAAAGGTGTGCAGGGCAAAAGTTCGATTTCTTCGGCAAGAGGGGAGTCAAATCCTAACCTCACACCCTATTTTGGACCAAAGCTATTTTGAATGGTTTTTACACCTGTAGACGTCCCCGAACGTCTCGGGAGGGAATCCCCCGTTTTGTTCATTTGGGCTTACTACAGTTCGAACTCAATTGTCACGGTTCTGAATCTAGTCTCGCGAAGTGCAATGCAAGACTGATAAATCACCAAAGAGTCCAAATCCGGCAAATCCTTTTAAAAATAGATTTTTAGAAAGAAGTGCCAAACATGGACTGCTTTGCCAGATACAGAGTCGCCACCTAAATATTTTATTTTGGAGAAATTTAGGAAACCCTGACTCGTGCCTAAGGCCACGTGTCCATCATCACCAAAGTTGCCTCGGCTCGGGAACTTGGGTACGATTGAGGAAGGTCACTTCGTGAGCACCCTCGCTTGCCCGATCAAAGATCGGCCTCCACTAACCATGATATCTTGTTTTTTGAAAACACATGTGTTTTTATTCTGGTTAATTAGCTAGAATTATTATGTGATGCACACAGCAAAACAAGTATAGACTAGATCGCCTAATTTGGAACAAAGCAGTACATATCCGTTTGTTCAGAAAAATGGTTTGAGTTTTGCTATTTGCAAGTAGGTTAAAATACGGATTTCAATGAATTGTCCCAATTCAAGCAATCCAACCTTCACCCATAGGCATTCAGGCAGTTATATCACATACGCAAATAGCCTCATGGTAAGCATGCTGTCATGGCAACACTCACACACATGCAAGGATGCTAAAGCGTAAATGCTTACCTAGTACTCCAAGCCAAAACAAAAACTAGTTAGTGATCAATGCATGACCTTAGTTCATGTTAAGATGGCTAATGCAACACATGCAAAATGCAACTAAGATAGGCTCGACTATTCTAAGATGGCATGTGAGATGCTATAACTAACATGTATTCGATTTGGAATTGAAATACAATGCAATTAGTATGATGCGCCGAGCCCGATGCATGCAAGACATATGAATGATGCAAACATGCATAGCATAAGTATGCTAATTGAAATGTGCCCTAATCTAACCATCATAAGCTGGTAAATAAAAGGGAGAAAGATGTGGGGTTGGAAGACATACATCACACACACGCACGCTTATTACACAATTTACTCTCTCTCGGAGGGTCCGAAAGAATAATACAAATTAATCAACTAACAAGCTAATTAATTATTTACATAACCACTTAACTAATTAAACAAATTAACTAAGTTATGGAAAACAGTAAAAGGCCTCGGGAGGAGGGATGTCACGACCCAAACTCGGCCCTATGGGTTTAGCACCGTAACTGGCCAGTAATCCGAGATTACCAAAGGCCTCTGAGCGATGTCTGATCAAAGCAGTAGGGGCTGGCGGAAGCCAATACGATAAATAACTAGTGTCCATTGAAATTTGTGAAAATCAGATGTCAAAAACATTTTATGCATTCATACGATTTAAAATAGTACAATCCATATCTGATCTATACAATCATATCTGATCGGTCGATGCGAGATTGAATCCTCGATAAGTCAAGATGCAGTCTATTCAAAAGTACAATACAGTAAGGGGACCGATAGGGGACACAAAAACACCCCAAGCCATAACATGGCACTCGGAACCTCGCGGTGAGGCACATAGGCTGGCTTGACAAAACTGGGGACCAATCCCACGCTCCTAGCTCCGGTCTGGTTGCTGAGAACCTACATATATATATAAACAGTGAGCTAAAGCCCAGTGAATAACATACAGTGTAAAGAGGTTATGAATGAATGTCCCTTACAGTAATAAAATCAATTCATTATACAGTATTTCAATCTTTCAGTATTTCAGTCAATCAGTCATATGTGGTACATCCATTAGCCTATAAACAGTAGGTCCAGAAAGGACCGGGCCTTAACAGACCCAACAATAATGATGATCATCAATCAAGATGCAATATGGTTTCACAAGGAAACCGACAGAGCTCAGAACGATCAATAACGATGGGTGCTAAGGATGCCACTGTCTGATTAATCTGGACATACATTCATTCAATAAACAATATCGATTCAATAAGCAGTTGATTCGGTATTCAAAATATAACCATTTGAACATATCTTTACACAACTTACTCACAGAGATTGGGCTAAAGCGACTAAAGCGTCCCGAGAGCCAACCCTAAGCAGTTAACAAATAGAACACACACTAAGTTCACGATCGGAAGGATATAATTAAATCCCTAAATTCCTGGTGTGGTTCTATGTCTAAATCCTCATTAAGATGCCTTAAACTAGGCCTAAGAATGCCTAGGATGGGATGAAGATGCAAAAATGTGCACAGTATACAATTTCAGATTTTCGGAAAACAGGGCCTCCGCCGAGCCTGTGTTTCCCTTTCAGCGGACAAGCCAACAAAGGTCCCCGGCGAAGGTCAACTTCCTTTCGCGGGCTAATGCACAGTGCAAGATCTTTGGATCGCGATTTTCCGCCGGCGTGAAAACTCCTTCCGCCGAATTGTAGAAACAATTCAAGAAGATCTTTGGGAGACGAATTCCGCTTTCGGCGGCACTTCCTCGGCGGACGGCCAAATTCTGGAAAATCCAGATTCAACCTCTGAGTTTCAAACCAAGTTTCAATGCTCCAAATCCGATCCTCTTGGGCCCATTTTCTGGAAAACTCTTTCAAACACATAGAATAACAAGTTTTAAAACTCAATTTAAGAAATCAAGGCCCAAGGGTGTTTCAATCAAACCCAATTTCAAACCATTTTCAAGAACAATGCTCAAACATGACATGCATGCATTCAAAACAATTTTAAGCTTCAAATCATGCTCAAATGAGCTCAATTCTTTGAAAAGCAAGTTGAAAACATGGACTATAACAATACCATGAACATGCATGTGACAAATTGCCATGAACTTAACTCAAAACCCAACAATATTAACATGCATGCAAGAATTTGACTTCAATCTCATATGCTAAGCTTAAAACATGACTTAGTTCATCAATTTAGCATGAAACATGCAAGAACAAGTTTAAACTCAACAAGGAGAAGATGAATGATCTACCTTAGTCTTGTAGTTTAAGCCTAGAAGCTCAATTAGACAATCAACACTTCAATTCTTCAAGCAAAATCAACAATTTGAGTCCAACTCTCACTCTTCTCCCTCACTCTCTCTTGTTGGTCGGCTAGGGAGCAAAGAAATGGCTGATGAAATGTTTTAATCAAGTGTATAAGGCTCAAGTGATGGAAGTAGACAAAGTCCACTCAAAATGGCAATTCGGTAATTATGACAAACTCTTTAATTGACTTAATTTAATCTAATTTAATCATTCCTAATCAATTTTCAGATAAATATACCATTAAATCAGAAATATTCTACCGATTCTAAAACACTAAACGGTTCCTAATTCGGCCGCCGATAAGGCCTTCAATTGACAGTTTAAACACATAAACTCAAACAGATAATCATTCAATCAAACAGATAGAAATGCAATTCAATAGATAAACTCATTCAATTTCAGTTTCAGTTCCATTCAGTCTGTTCAGTAGTTCATCCAGTTCACTTATCAGTCATTATCAGGTCAGTTTAGTAGTAATTAGTAGATAATTCAGTGGTTTAACGATAATCAGTACGAGGGTTGTTACAAGGGATGAATGTATGCATGCTTGGCTCCGCTCGGAAATCCATTGCCATGCCACAGTTGCCTCCGTTTACACTGCTCTGCACCTCTGAAGACTGCACAAGTCCCAAGGTTGGTTCTAGAACACTCCCTAAGCACTGTGGGAGGTCACTGGCCAAGAGGAATGGTCACCAGCCATTGAAAAGTGGTCATCGACCAGTTGTGAGGCACTCGGCCAAAAAAAGTGGCCGATTGATCAAAACAATGGCCGGCCGACCAAAAACATTGCCGACCAGCTAACACTTTTGGCCGGTAGCAAGAAAACAGGGCCAGTGGCCTTAGGCCATGGCCGGTGAGGTGTGGAGATGGCCAACAAGCTGTTCCTTGCCCTTAGAAGCAAACACACAAGTGTTTGGTCTACAACCGAGCACAAAACAAACAAGTCGAGAGGTATTGAGGCAAGGCGCGCGGCCGAAACCTCTGAGAACTCAAGACGAACACGAACATGGATAATCATCGAGTGTTCAAATGATGACGTCCAAGTCTTGAGGATGGTCAAAAATGGGGTGTCTACAACACCTTAAAACCCTCTATTTCAAAACCTTTTTGAAAATAGGTTCCTACGATGTCCCGATGCTCGTATTTTGTTAAATATCGTGCCTTTTGGTAAACCGAGCAAGGACAGAGTGGAAATGAATGAAGGAGAGATGAAATATTTGAAAGGGTTTGGAGTTGAAGAAAATGGGAAAGGAGAGAAGAGAACTAGTTTGGGAGAAGTTTGGCATGACTCCGGGTAGGACCAAAACTGCGCGGCTTCACCAAAAGAGGGATATCTCTTAGCACAGTTAGAGTTTTGATGCAAGGCTGCCACCATTGGAAAGCTTACTTCCGGGGCTTCAATTTCCACACAAGAGTAATCTGAAAAGGCATCCAGATGAAGGAGTTAGGCTTTCTTTAAGTCGGGGACTAAGGCTGATTTTTTATGCTGGCCTCTATGGAAGTGTGCCGGCCATTAATGGCCAATGCCTGCCCCATGCCGGCCAAAAATGGTAGGGTGCCGACCAACAATGATAAGGTGCCGGCCATTGATGCCAGAAAGAAGATTTCAACAAATATTTTATCTCTTGCTGAAATAGCTGTCTTGGTTGAGATATTTTCGACTAAACCTTTGCTTTTTGCTATATATGAGGCCATATATCATATATTCAAGGGGGTTAGAACACTTAGAACTTCTTGAGCAAGTTTTGAGAGCCTCTCTCTCTACACCTCTCTCTCCACATTCCTCTCTCTCAAGAACTCTTGAGCATTTGTGCTAGAAGGCTTGCATACAACCATCTTCAATCTATCAACCCTTGAGAAGAGTTGATCACCATTGGTATGAGGTCCCTTGTTCTTGCACCATTGCACTACACCTCTTAGCCTAACCTCTCCATCATCCATCCAAGCACCTTGTAGCTCATTTTCAGAGGTTGAAGACTTGTTATCTTGGTCCAGAAGTTGCTGGTTCCTTTGGCTACAAGGGTAACACTCCATTTCCCTCTTTTTGACATTTTTTTGCTTCATAGTTTAGCTCTATTTGAAAGCATATTTAGGCTTTTTCATAAACTAAAAAAAGTCTTGTTTTGGTCTTCTAAACATGTTTGTTTGAGACCATTTTTTTGTTGGGGGTCATCTACCCCCTTGCATGCTTCATTTCCTCATGTTTTGAGCTATGCTTTAGAGCATTTGTCTCGGCCTCAATTTGGCCTTTTAGCCATTGAAATCCAGTGGATTTTCAGTGGCTAATATGTGTCTTTGAGCCTCAAAATCAGAGAGGGGTCACCCTCTCACCCTTTGTTCTCTTTACTAGCTTTCTTGGCCTTCCAAAGGAGTCCCTATTTTCATGTTTCAAAGTCATGCTCTAGGCCATTTTTGATGAATTTTGTGACCTGCATGACCTCTGTCCAGAGGTGATTTTGCCATATTAGATGTCTATTATACATGTGTAGAGTAATCTTCTTCAAGGCCTTTCAAAGGGGCCTTCACTTGCATGCTTCCTAGACTAATTTCAGGCCCTTTTTAGTGAGTTTTAGGGCCCTCATAACCTCTATTCAGAGGTGGTTTTGCCATTTTGTATTTCTATCTTTGTAATAACCCTCACCATTGATTACCGATTAATTACCGATTACTGCTAAACTGAGACTGATTATGATTGATAACCGAAGTAATTGAAATATCGAATCGATCGATCAAATCTAAAAACCGATTGATTGATCAGATTGTTTAAATGCATTTTCTATCTGTTGATTGTTAATTGATCTGTTCATGTTTTACGTTTAAATTGCAAATTGAAGGCCTTATCGGCGGCCGAATCTGAAACCGATTAGTGTTTTACGATCATTAGAATTTATGTGATTTTATGACATATTTATCTAAAATGTGATTTAGTATGATTAAATTGGATTAAAATAAGTTAGATTGCATTGTTGGACTTATTCACCAAATTGCCATCCTAGTGGCCCACTATCTTGAACTTATTGGAGCCTTATTACATTACAACAAAACACATTTCATCAGCCCTTTTGTTGAGCTCAACCGACCTAGAGAGAGAGAGAGAGAGTAGAAGACTAGAGTGAATTTTGCTTGGAAATTGAAGGAATTGGAGGTTGATCTCCATAACTTAGCTTCTACACTCGACCTACTAGACTTAAGGTAGGACTTCATCTTCTTATTGTTGTCTTTGAGTTGGTTCTTGCATTGTTCATGTCAAATTTAGGAGCTAAGTCATGTTTTAGTTCTAACATGTTGAGTTGAAGCTTAATTGTTGCATGCATGTATATATATTGAAGGTTTGAGGTTGTAGTTCATAATTCCTCACATGCATGTTCATCTTATTGTGAGAGTCCATGTTTTCATCTTGGTTTTCAAAGAATGAGCTCATTAGAGCAAGAATTGAAGCTTTGAATTGGTTAAATCCATGCATGTTTGCATGTTCTTCATGTTCTTGAAATTTGGTTCAAAATTGTATTTAATTAAACACCCTTAGGTTTTGATTTCTCAAATTGGGCTTTGAACCATGTTGTTCCATGTGTTTACAAATGTTTTCCAGAAAATAGGCCCAAGAGGATTGAATTTGGAGCATCAAAACTTGGTTTTTAGCTTGGAGGTGCGATCTGGATTTTCTAGATTTTGCACTCCCGCTCGAGCGGGGAAAACTGCGCTCAAGTGGGGAATTTGTGCATCCAGTACTTTGCACTGTTTTGATGTCCACTCGAGCGGGGTAATTGACGCTCGAGCGGGACCTTGTGCCTTACGCTCGAGCGGCTATCGAGCGCCCAATCGAGCGTGATTTTTGAGCATCCAGTACTTTTGACTGTTTTGCATGTCCACTCGAGCATGGGAAGTGATGCTCGAGCGAAGCGTTGAATCAAGCATGTCCGCCGGCGGAGTAATCTCTACGCCGAAAGGACCTCTGTCAAAATTTTGAGAATGCTTTTAAAGTGCATCTTTGCATCCTCATTCCATCCTAGGCATTCTTAGGCCTAGTTTAAGCCATTTTAATGAGGACATAGATGTAGAACACACCGAGGCAATTAGGGACTAGTTATTATCTTTCCCAACTGTGTAGCTTAGAGTGTGTTCGTTCTGTAAATTGTGTAGGGTTAGCGACTGGAGATGCGCTCTAGCTTTACTGTAGCCCAGAACTCTGTGAGTAACAACTGTGTAAAGATATGTTCAAATGATTATCTTTTGAATAATTGAACTGTACTGTTTTTGAACTGCTACTATTTACTGAATGAATGTATGTCCTATTTTCTGAATCAGACAGTGGCATCCTTAGCAACTCATTCATCGATCACATCGCTATAGAGATCTCTGTCGGTTCCCTCGTTGGAACCATTACTGTTTACTAATTGATGGCCATCATTGACTGTTCGGTCTTTCGAGACCTACTGATTACTGTTATGCTAATGGATGTACCACATATGACTTATCGTCTTGAATAACCGATATCTTGATTGAAATGAACTATTTTCATTCTCAGTGGACATTCATTCTAAACCCCTTTACGCTTTTATGTTATTCACGGGCTTTAGCTCCGCTCATATATATATATATATAGGTGTCTGACGCACCGCATCATGCTAGAGCGTCGGGTAAACTCCAGTTTTGTCAAACCAACTACTGTGCCTCACCGCGAGGTTCCGAGCCTGCCAAGCTATGGCTTAGGGGTGTTTTTTTATTTCCCTTGTCTGTCCCTGTGTTTGTTTTGTATAACTGTATAGACTGTTAGCACTGTACTGTATTGTTTAATAGGGATTAAGTCCCTGTTCTGAATGTTTGTAAATATGGTACTTACTGTTTTGTCACTGACTGCATATATGTATGAAAAATCTTTTTGCATACAGACTGTCACAGCTCATTGGACATTGTTTATTTACTGTATTGGCTTCCGCCATGCCCCTGTACTCTGTATTACTGTCTTACTGTTAAGTAGGCCTTTGGTAATCTCGGATTACTGGCCGGTTACGGTGCTAAACCCATAAGGGCGGGTTTGGGTCGTGACAATCTTGCATGTGTAGAACAACCCTCTTATTGGCCTTTCAAAGGGACACATCGTTCTTGCATACATTGACTGAGTTTCAGTGGGTTTTTGGGCATTATTTGGCATGGAATACTTCTGTTTTTGGCTGGTTTGGTGAGCTCTCATGTGCTTCATATAGTTGTAGTGCAAATCATGGTTCACTAGCTTATTTTGCATGCTTTGTTGACCCTTGATTTTAGCACTTTTTGGCCTTGCCTTAAACTGACTTTGTGCATATTTTGGACTGCCCTAGCTCTCTTTTTGGGTCTCATGGTCGAATGATGATTGTTTTGCATGCTTGTAGTTCAATACACTTGCCTAGCTTTAAGATTTGAGGTCTATTGCATGTATATACTGAGGTGTTTTCATGCTTTGGGATCATTTTGCATCATATTTCAGAGCCTATGTGAATTCCATATCCTCATGTTTTCTCCTTTTTAATTGTGCTTGAGAGTTGTGCATGAATGCCTTGTTTTCAGACTATTGAATGAGCTTCATTTCCATGCACTTTGAACCATCATTTTGGGCCATTTTCCCACTATTTCAAACCTGGCTAGGGTTTGTTTGGGGTTGGTTTTTCCATTTGTGCATTGCTTTGTGTACCTCTAGTGTAACGCACTTCACTAGTTTCGGTATTCGGGCCATCTAGCATGCATTGGGTAACATATTTGCATGATTCGGGACCATTGTACATCATGTTTCAGAGCTAGAAAATGTATGCTTGTATGCCATATTTCATCATTTGCCATGCTTAGTTAGAGTTGCATGTTGTGCCTTAGGATCGGTCCATTGCATTCGTGCATGCTTGCTTGTATTTCGGTTGTCTCATTTTCATCATATGGCCACTGATGTGAGTGTGGCTGAGGTCCACTCATACCGGTGTAAGTCCATCTTGCATTGTGTATGCCATTTTAGTCTATAGCATTGCGTATGCTAGGTTGTATGTGCGCATATCATCCCTCGCATGCCAGCATGATTAGGTTGCATTGCATTTAGGGTTGCATGTTAGTCGCATTGTGTATGCCATCTCATTGCATTGTGTTTGGAGTAGGGTTAGTCCAAACACGGGAAACGAGGGACGTTTCATACTCAAAATGACGAAACGTGTCTCAACATCGGGATGTGTGATTGATGGTCGTGGATCCGACTATGCCTCTCCCTTGATGTTTTGAGGTGATAAGGGGTGGCATAATGCATACATGCCCTTGGGAGACCCTCTCTTTTCTCTATTTTGTGCTTTGTTGCAGCTTGGTGTCACAACACACCAGTGGCCGGCAGGCACTCATCCTTGTTAGTTAGCATTCATTTGTAATAATTAATTTGCTAATTAATTAAGTTGTGTAATAATTAGTTGTAGCTAGTTATTCATTTGGTTTTGTAATAATTAATTAGCTTGTTAGTTAGTTAATTAGGCGGCCTGTATTATTTATTCGGATCCTCCGAGGGAGGGCCAATTTTGTAATAAGCGTGCGTGAGTGGGTGCATGTCTTCCAACCCCATTTCTTTCTCCCTTTTATTTAACCGCTTACGATGGTTAGATTTAGGGCATATTTCAATTAGCATATCTTATGCTATGCATGCGTGCATTCATTCATTTGTATTGCATGCACCAGGCTCGGCACATCATGCTAACTGCATAGTATTTCAAATTTAACTTGGATACGTGTTATCTGTTGCATTTCACATGCCGTCCATTGATTAGCCGAGCCTATTCTAGTTGCATTTTGCCTGCGATGCATTATCCATTTTAACATGGACTTGGATCATACATTTGATTACTAACAAGTTCTTTGTTTTGGCTCGGAGTACACTGTAAGTATTTGTGCTTTAGCATCTCGCATGAGTGTGAATGTAAACATGACAGCATACTTACCATGTGGCTATGTGCTTAGTTGATATACCTGCCTGAATGCCTGTGGGTGAATGTTGGATTATCTGAATTGGAATAATGCATTGACTGTGAGTTTTAAGCCCACTTGAGAGTGGCAAATCATATTGTTTTCTAAGCCCACCTAAGGGTGGCAAATTCGCATTTTAGCCTACTTGCGAGTAACAAACCGTTTCAAAAGCAACATGAGGTGCTTTGTTCCAATTCAGGCGATCCAATCTATACTTGTATGCTGTGTGCATCACATAGTAAACCTAAGCTAATAATCGGAATAAGAACGTATGTGTTTTCAAAAACTAGATATCATGGTTAGTAGAGGCCGATCTTTGATCGAGCAAGCGGGGGTGCTCATAGCTGACCTTCCCCAATTGTATCCAAGTTCCTGAGCCGAGGCAACTTTGGTGATGACGAACACGTGGCCTGAGGCAACGAGTCAGGGTTTCCTAAACTCCCCCCAAAATAAAATATATAGGTGGCGACTCTGTATCTGGCAAAGCAGTCCATGTTTGGCACTTCTTTCTAAAAAAGCAGTTTTCCAAAACGATTTGCCGGACTCTTTGGTGATTTATCAATCTCACATTGCACATTGTGAGGTCAGATTAAGAACCGTGACAATTTGAGTCTGAACAGTGGTGGGCCCAAATGAACAGAATTAAGGGGGAGGGAGAGGGGATTTCCGTCTCGGGGCGTTCGAGACATCTACAGTTTCTGGCGACTCTGCTGGGGAGTTTAGAGAACTTGGCTCAAACTCATGATATTTTGTTTTGTTCACACTTATGTGTTTCTTTGCATTGCATTTGCATTGGTGCGCCTAGGACACCGTGTTTGCCATCTACTATTCCTGAACGGTTTGCCGAAGGCTTGCTTTGAGAAACGTGCCATAAGGCTGACCGGTTGCAGGCTCTGCCACGACGGGAACACAAACCCCGGTTTTATCGGGGCACCTTTTTTGACCATTCGACCTAGTGCATATTTGGAATCCATAGTGACCATTCCAAAGCTAGAACAAGTTGCTTACCCGATTATAGGTTGTTTGAAACCGCTGCGTGTGTAGTGAAACCCTAGCTCCTGACAAAATAGGACAGGGAAACCCTACCCCAACATAGGGGTGTTTTGGCTCTCACTTGCTTGCTATGTGCTTTTAGGGTGTGTCCCTACAGGAATGCATGTAACAGTTTGCAAGTCTGGGTATCAGGCCTGCGGGCATCAGTATTTGGGGATCAATTTTACCTGAGGGTATCAGTTTACAGGCGGACTTTTGGGTAGAATTTGGTAGAGAGCACGATCATTCAGCTACGCTCATATTTGTTTTGGCAAAAATGGGCTGAGATGCTGCCTGTTTTCTCTTTTGCTAGGTGTAGTCCTGGAACTATAGCTTCAGAAGGCTCCACTATCCCCCGGGTACATTGGACTTGTGTTAATAGACTTTCTCAGGTCAGAGATTCAGTTCAAGGGCAATCAGTGTTCCTTTGCTAGAGGCATGGTAAAAAGGCCAGTCAGGCGCAGATTACCAGTTCAACAATCTCCAGATTAGCAGTCATTATTCACCTCACTTGTGCACAGTCGGGGCTGAGAAATCTGCTTCCACCTCAGAGAACACACCTGTTCAGTTAGATCAGGGCAGTATGTCAGGCTTGGAGGAAATGGTCCGCCAGCTCCAGGATAGTATGAAAACTATGCGAAGACGCCGTCGCTGCGGAATTTTGCCAAACAAAGCCGTGGTCATGGCCCAATAGGCGTAATTAATCACTGCTTACAAAGAAGCTGGAGCATCTGCTTCGCACCAGGATCCTCCCCCACCAAGAGTTCCCATACTCAGGGAGGCAACTGACGTCCAGGATGATACGGACATTCCAGTCAGGCCAACTACGCCCCCGGTTCTACCCCAACTATTTAAAACACCCAGCAACCTACTAGACTCCCCCTTTGAGTTCGAGACGGACCCCACAGCATTGAAAGTGAGCAAGCTTGAGAAATTGTTCAAAAAGTCTCAAGGGGCCCACTCTATTCCTGATATAGAGAATGGTTATACCGACTCAATGGTGACATTACCGGATCGGTTCAAGATGCCACATATCGATCGATTCGATGGCTCTGAAGACCTAATGGTGCACCTCCAACTGTTTTATGATATCTTGAGGCCAATAGGTTTGACCAAAGCCCAGAAATTGTCACTATTCGGCTGAACCCTGGCTGGGACAGTCGCAATCTGGTATGCGAAATTGGAGAACTCTGTGAAACAGAACTGGAAGAGTTGGCTGAGGCGTTTATCGCTCAATACTCCTATAACACACAAATCGAGGTCACAACTCGTGATCTTGAAGTCACCCGCCAAGAGCCAAAGGAGAGTATCTCAGAGTTCGTGACGAGATGGAGAGCAAAGGCCTCAATGATGACTACAAGGCCTTCCGACAAAGATCAGATTAGGATGATTGTTCGGAATCTGCATGGCAAGTTACTGCAAAAGATGGTCGTCCTACCTCTGTTTACCTTTCCAGCCTTTCATGAAATGGGGGTTCAAATCGAGGATGCCATCATACAAGGGATCTTTGTAGAAGATAATGAGCCTTTGAAGAGGAATGTTGCTCACAATTCCAATGCTACTACTTGTAACAGGTCCGCGAGGGAACTCACGGGTTACAGTTCGGACTTCCTTTTTTGTTTGTTGCGGTTCGTAATCTGAACCAAAGAGTCCAACTCTGGCAAATCGTTTTGAGAAAACAGATTTTTTGAAAAGTAGTGCCAAACATGGACTGCTTTGCCAGATACAGAGTTGCCACCTAAATGTTTTTTTTTAATGGGAAATTTAGAAAACCCTGACTCGGTGCCAAAGGCCACGTGTCCGTCATCACCAAAGTTGCCTCGGCTCGAGAGCTTGGGTACGATCGGGGAAGGTCAGCTATGAGCACCCCCTTTCGCCCGGTCCGAAGACCGGCCTCTACTAACCGTGATATTCGATTTTGAAAACGTTATGTGTTCTTATTCCGGTTATTAGCCTAGAATTACTATGTTATGCGCGCAACAAACAAGTATAGACTAGATTGCCCAATTCGGAAATAAGCGTTGCATATCCATTCGTTTGGAAAACAGTTTGAAATTGCTACTCGCAAGTAGGCTAAAACACGGATTTCAATGAGTTATTCCAACTCAAGCAATCTAACCTCCACCCACAGGCATTCAAACAGTTATATCATCTAAGCATCTAGCCACATGGTAAGCATGCTGTCATGGCAACATTCACACGCATGTGATATGCTAAAGCATAAAAGCTTACCTAGTACTCCGTGCCAAAACAAGAAACTAGTTAGTAATCAATGCATGATCCTAGTTCATGTTAAAAATGGCTAATGCAACACATGCAAAATGTGATTAGGACAGGCTCGGCTATCCTAAGCATGGCATGTGAAATGCTACAACTATCACGTATTCAATTTGGAATTGAAAGTACGATGCAGTTTGTATGATGTGCCGAGCCCGGTGCATGTGAAACAGATGTATGGATGCACGCATGCATTGCATAAGGTATGCTAATTTTAAATATGCCCTAATCTACCATCATAAGCAGGTAAATAAAAGGGAAGAAAGACGTGGGGTTGGAAGACATACACCCACTCACGCACACTTATTACAATTGCGCCCTCGCTCGGAGGGACTGAATAAATATTACAGTCCGAATAATAAATTAAATAATTATTACAAAATTTCTAATTATTTAACGAATAAATGCAAAAAGGAAAGGCGGCCACAGCCGCCCGCCTCGGGATGCGCGAATGATGCATGCTTGAGCCCGCCTTGCCCGGAAACCCGCACCATACCACTGTTGGCTCTGCTTTTACTGCCCTGCTTCTCTGGAAAACTGCCAAAGTCTCAGAACATGCTCTCTGCACACTTAGGATCATCATCGGCTGAATAGAATGTCCACCGGCCGTGTACAATACCCATCGGCTGCTAAGGAGTTTGTCGGCAATAAATACAGTGCCGGTCGGCACTCTATCTTTCCGGCCAGCACCGCCGCCAAAGAATAATTCCTGCAGAAGCGGTTTGTGACAACAATGAGACCACCGGTCCTCGCAGAAACAGCTTTTGAATAAAGAACACAAAGGCATGGTATGGAATTTTGAGCAAATGTGTGCACGGACACACTCCCTATCATGCAATGGACTCAAGGGAGCATGACCCTTGATTCTTGGGCCATCAATTATGCATCTTGGTGCATGATAGCCTAAGGAACCAAGATTGCATTTCAATGTCAATATGCATGCAACACACAAATGAGAACTAAGTCTCTATCATGTCAAGATCAAGGGCCTTAGTGACCATGTGTTGAGACAAGTTGCATCACTTGTAGTATGAACTCATCTCAACCCTTACACTTGGTTTGACACCCCAAACCAAGTAATGCAATGCATGTTATGCAAACATGGCTCCATGATGCAACCTAATACTAAAATGCCAACATGCCAAATGTAATGCAACATGCAAGGTGCAGATGCAATACAAACATGGGCAATTTAGGCGATAGGACTAACATGTAGCAACACTTAATGAATCAATTAAGTAACAAACATGAGGCAAGCATGCAATGGTGGATTTAACTACAATGGGGCAGCCCTCAAACCAACCCAAAACAGTGGCAAAACACCCAAGATTGTGACCAATGTACATGCCAATGTGCAAACCAAATGGGGCCAAGTCTAGGGCACCAAAAGGGAACACTCCTCCACCATTACCAAGACCACTCATGACGTGAATTATGTAAGCAAAAACAGAGTTCCATCATGCATAAATACACCCAAAAAACCTTGGTATGACAGCCCCAAAATGCTCTAAACATGCAAGCATGCACAACACCCTTTTTAAAGCATAAGAGACCAATACTTCAAAGCATGAAAGGCATGAAAAATGGAGACATATAAACCTGGTATAGGGACTGAAATAACATATTAAATGATTCCAAATCATCTAAATAACCTATCCAACGCATATACATAGATCACATCCTCAAGGCTTACAAGCAACAATGCAAAGCAACTACATTAAGCATGCCAAAAATGGTAAAACCAGTGGCCAACAGACCTAAAACAAGAAAAATCATGGCCAAAAGCTTCAATAAGTCAAGTCAAAAACATGAGGATATACAAGGCTAAACCCATGACACATTTCTAGACAAAGTAGAGCATTACAAAGCAAGTGTAAGATGAAAAGCCCAAACAGAAAAAGACCCTTCTAAAACACTGAAGAGGGACCAAAAATATGACTACTTTCAGTAGATGACAACCCCCAAATCAGTATACAAATATCCCAAAGATGCTATGCAAGAAATAGGCCAACAAAGGGCTATAACATGAAGTATACAAAAAATTCATCAAACAGTCAAAGACCCTTAATGAAACATGACAAGGGGGTCAAAATATGGCCACTCTCAGTTCTGATAATGGCCGAAAAATAGAAGAAAGATAAGCTAAACAAACATGCAAAAATGGGGACCAAAGAGGGGTAATGAAGAAAGTTATACATGGAGGTCCCCAACAGTGTTGAGCCCTTCTTCAATGTTGAACAAGGGCTCAAAACAAGCCTCTTTACAGTTTACATCGAAGCCCAAAAATACTTGTAAATAAGGCTAACCAATGAAGATAAAAAATGCAAGTTTACGGGAAATGGATGCTTACCCTTGAAGAACAGCAAACCAGCACCTCTTGGACCAAGTTTAGGTGCTCCTAAGCTCTGAAAATGGCCTCCCAAGTGCTGGAATGGAGGATGGAGGTGTTGTGCTACGTGTTGTAGGGCAAATGGTGCAAGAACAAAGGTGTTTGGAGGCTAAAATGGAGAGATACAAAGGGGGAGAGTGTATGTCTCCTCTGGAATTTTAGAACCCTAATTATGGAAGAGGAGGGCTTGCTTTATAGAGCCAAGGGAGTAAGACTTCTCTTAGAAGCTTCAAAACCAAGAGCCAAGATCCTCCATACACGTGTATGGAGGATCCAATCTGTGCCCTCCAGCTGGCACAGTTGTCATCCATTCAATTTGTAGAATACTCCGAAAGGTCGTCGGCTAGCAAACTTGGTCGGTCGGCCATCTTTTCTGGCCGGTCGGCACTCTATTTGGCCGGTCGGCCATCTATTTGGCCGGTCGGCACTCTGTTTTGGCCAGTCGGCAGGAAAAATCTACTCTGCAGGTCCAACTTCAAACGGGCATAACTTCTTCATATGAACTCCTTTTCAGGTCATTCTTGTGTCAAAAATGAAGCCCCGAAAGTCTTCTTTCCAATGGTGGTAGCCTCATAACTTAACTCCAAGTGTATAGACAAATAAGCTTGATTTAGCGAGGACTGCTCGTCCCTCTCTTAGCGATTCTTGCCTATCTTCTTCTCCAACTTGGTTTCTCCCCTCTTCTCCTCTTTTCTTCAACTTCAAACCCCTAAGAAAGGTGTTTTGAAAGATTTTTCAAAGATTTCATCTCTCTCTCATTCATTTCCACTTTGTCCTTGCTCGGTTTACCGAAAAGCGCAACGTTTGACAAAATGTGAGCCTCGGAACATTGTAGAAACTTTATTTCAAAAATGTTTTGAAAGATAGGTTTTTAAGATCGGAAAACCATCCAAAATAGCTTTGGTCCAAAATGGGGTGTGAAGTTGAGATTTGCCTCTCTCCTTGCCGAAGAAATTGGATCTTTGCCCTGCACACCTTTCTCCGCCAGGTAAAGTATCAATAGCGCCCAAGTCTCGAGGGCGGTCAAAAATGGGGTGTCTACACTACTGAAGGTGGCACAGCTGTGAAATGCTCAGAAGTAGACACTATCACCCCTTCCCTCAATGGCCAAAAACAACCACTTCAAATCGGCCCCAAGCCCGAAAATTCCATCCTCTTTACATGAGTCTCTCTCAAGTTTTGAAAATACTGCAAGAAGAAGAGCACCTAGAACTCCTAGAACCCCAATGTAAGGACCCACATTTCATGTCATAGCCATGTTTATGTGCATTTGCATAACCATGTTTTTGTTAAGTTGCATTCATGAATCTTGTCTTGTTTTGTACGTATATGATTTGCCTAAGTATTATATGCATGCTTTGTTCCTTCCTTGCTGTCTCAAGCCTAGGTCATGCCAAGCCTAGGTCATGTTAAGCCTAGGTCATGCCAAGCCTAGGTCATGTTAAGCCTAGGTCATGCCAAGCCTAGGTCATGTTAAGCCTAGGTCATGTTAAGCCTAGGTCATGTTAAGCCTAGGTCATGCCCAGCCTAGGTCATGTTAAGCCTAGGTCATGTTAAGCCTAGGTCATGCCAAGCCTAGGTCATGTTAAGCCGAGGTCATCTTAAGCCTAGGACCATCCTAGAACCACTTTGGTTGACCTCCACCATCACCTAGGCATATTGGCCGAGATGTCATCATCTAGGCCGAGGTGTGCATCACCTAGGCCGAGATATGCATCATCTAGGCCGAGATGTTATCATCTAGGCATCCTAGATCCTTAGTCCTTGCACGGTGATCTTGTTCAGGGTGGAATGACCTAGACCGAGGTGTGGCACATCTAGGCCGAGGTGTGGCACAGCTTGGCCAAGTGTTATCCTTCCTAGCCGAGGTCATTGAGACCTTACTTGCCGAAGCCTATGTCCTTAGCCGAGATCATTGCTTGCCGAAGTTCCCTTGCCTTAGCTTGTTGTGTACGCTTTGTCATAGTCATGTCTTGTCAATCACCACCTTTTTAGGAGAACCAACCATCGTTGCCACGTGTCCGAGCGAGTGTTAAGTCACCAGAGAGAGAGAAACCTATCATTTGTTATATCTTTGTTCTAAGGAGGAGAGAGAAGCTCTAGGAAGAGAGAAAGAAGAGTTCTTGAGAGGAAGTAGATTTCCAAGCTTGATTCCTAGAGATCGAACCGTTAGATCCGTGTTCTAAGGTTAGATTCTTGATCTGCTCATGTTGTTCCTTATGATCATGTTATTGCATTGCATGATTGAATACGATTTGTAAGCCATGCATTGATTCAAAGTTCGGTTTTAGAAAGAGAAAGTGGTATTCATGTGTTCTTCAAGAAAAGTCATGTTTTGATCCAAGAGTTTGCACCAAGGTCCATGTTTTCATGTTTGTTTTCATATGATCTTCAAGTATGGGTACCAAGGTCCATGTTTTCGAACTCATAGCATGAAATCCCAGATTTTGTAATAACAAGTTATGATTTTAGCATTCATGTTCTTCATGTTCTTCATGTCCATGTTCTTCATGTTCTTCAAGGAGGAAACCCAGTTTCCGGACTTCTTTTCCTAGGAGTGATCACCGAGACCACTCTTGCCTAGATCACACACCTAGGCCAAGCATCGATCTCACCTTGGCCTACCTTGCATGATCACTTGAACCTTAATCTATCTTGCATGCACACCTCGTGAAAGTTGCACCCTAGGTAACCACACCTCGGCCAAGAGGTGTGGGACCTCGGCCAAGACCTCCTGAGTTCACTCAGCTAGGTCACTTTTGCCTAGATCATTTTTGTGCATCCATTCCAGGACCTGGTTGGTACCCAGCATGTTTTGCCTAGGTCATTTCCAGCATGTTTTGCCTAGGTCATTTCCAGCATGTTTTGCCTAGGTCATTTCTAGCATGTTTTGCCTAGGTCATTTCCAGCATGTTTTCCCTAGATCATTTGCATGCATGTGAAGCTTGTTTTTAAGAGTGCATTCAATAGACTTTGCCATGTGTTTGTAGGACTTGGACCTTTGCTTTGATCCCGACGTCCCAAGAACTATGTGAGTGGTATTTTTAATAAAGCTATGTTATAACGTTTTGTTAAAGCTTCGCTTTGCTTGTTTCGAAAAGTATTGTTGAACATGAATGATGATCCCTATTTTGAATATCAAGTATTATCTCGTGTTGATGACCTCAAGTTAAGTCCGTACGTGCTAAGGGACTATAAGCGTTTGTAGCACATCAAGTTAAGTCCGTACGTGCTAAGGGACTATAAGCATTCGTAGCACATCAAGTTAAGTCCGTACGTGCTAAGGGACTATAAGCATTCGTAGCACATCAAGTTAAGTCCGTACGTGCTAAGGGACTATAAGCATTCGTAGCACATCAAGTTAAGTCCGTACGTGCTAAGGGACTTTAAGCTTTTGTAGCACACGTGTTGAAAAACCCAGATTGATGTACAAGCTATGTTACGTATTGTTTTGATAAAGATCTCGGATGTCATTCATTTAAACCTTTATTACTTATACCATTCACTGAGAATCCAAGCTCACCCTCTCCTTATATATATGTAGGTGGCAAGCAAGAAGGCGGTGACGCCTAAGATGTTATGTGCAAGATGCTTGATTCATGTTTTGTATCGTCTTGGAGATTATGCTTCTTAGATTTAATTCATGTTTTTGTATACTTCAGCTTGAGAAGCCTTTTGATCAAGATGTAACATGTACTTTATTTTATTTGTATCCAAGTTGTAAACTATATTAAGATGTATGCCATTTCATTTGATCTATGCACAGCTCTTATGGACTAATTAGATTTATATATATTGCTTCCGCACATGCTAGCCCCATATATAATACTCTGATTGTGTGTGAATTTTGAAAGTTGGCCTTCGGTAATCTCGGATTACTGGCCATCATGGCACCATCCTACTAGGGGCGGGTTGGGGTCGTGACACCCAACCCTTTCCAAATCCTCTTCTACCAAGATATGACCCAGCTAAATACTGTGCCTATCTTCAACAGCACGGTCATGATACGAACCGTTACATCCGCCACCGTCATAAGATTCA
This sequence comes from Camellia lanceoleosa, assembly GCA_025200525.1. Classification (NCBI taxonomy): domain Eukaryota; kingdom Viridiplantae; phylum Streptophyta; class Magnoliopsida; order Ericales; family Theaceae; genus Camellia; species Camellia lanceoleosa. Next base: position 11,205,814 of record CM045770.1, on the reverse strand, counting down.
GGATCTTATTGACGAAGAGACCTTAGCTCCACCAAAAGGACCTCAGGTTAGTACTGACCCATCACCTCTACATCTCAACCTCATCCATATACTGCCGTCCGCCTATGACCCCAGTATATACATCACCCCAGCCCATCTATCCAAGCCTGAGGTGTTCATTCCAGAAAGCATGGACTTATGCATGATGAATGCACCTGAACCCCAATCATCTCAAACCCATGAACCCACTACTTCTGAGCTAATGAGAATGATTGAAGATCTTCAGAGAACTGTGTCAGATTTGGCCTTTGGGATATTGGCTCCGTCATCGACCATATCACAAGCTAGAAGTTTCAGTCCAAAAGGCTCCCTGATCTTAGAGCGAGTTGCAATTGAAAAGGGTCAACCTGAATCCATCTCAGATCTAGGTGGTGGCATGTCAGCAACAACCGAGCTTCACTCTGATATAGCAACCCAATGCTTTGGCCAAGTTGAGGCAAGTGGTAAGAACAAGGTAAGGGCAGGCATTGGTCCCTATGAACACCTTCAGTGGGCTGTTGAGGCTTTGAAAGCCGAAGGGCTAAACAAACAGCAAGTGATTGCAATTGTTGCAAAGATTGTGGATGACACTTTCGCCACTCAAGTTGGGGGCAGTTTGAATCAAGCGGCAAGCCAGGAGAAGGGCTGTTGTACCAGGAATGTTCCTTTCAACCCTAATCCCGTGCTCGGAAGAGATCAGCAAACCCAGTTAGCGCCTGTCAATCCCTTTGCTAGTGTATCCAGCAAAACTCCACAAACCTCAAAACACCCACCACGGGGCCAAAGGGTGTTCACCCCACTGTACATGTCTCTATCAGCGGCCTTGAGGGTCCGGATTAGAAAGGGGGATCTGAAACCCAGGAGCTGCGGCCACTTCCAGATAAAACTTCCTCCCTCCCATGATCTGGCCAAGTACTGTGCATTCCATCAACAAATCGGTCATGGCATTGATAGTTGTTACCGTCTTCACCATGAAATACAAGACCTGATTGACAATAAGGTCATCACCGCGCCCAGCTCTACAAAGTCTATCGACACTGGATCAGTGAACTTGGAGGGATAATGTGACCATGTGATCGGCGGATGAACCGCCTGCGGATGGCGCTCAGTTTACCCCAGATATGGTGGATGGCATGCACTATTTTGAGCACATTTGCGAATGTTGTTAATTTGTATTTTCTGACTTGGGTATTGGGTCAGTCTTGTTGTTTTGTACAGAGTCAGTCTTTTCTTCTTGAGTCGATTGGGTGCATCTTGTTGTGTCGAGTCGATCTGTTTGTTGGAGTCGGGTGATTTAAGTGTTACCTCGGACATCACTTGCTTGTTTTGTGCTTGTCTTTTCATTTTCTTTTGAGTCCTGTTTACGCCTTGGAGCAGTTATTGCCAGATTTTGAATAAAGCAGTGATTTTCACGATCTTGTGTTTATACGCCTTGTACCGCTTATGCGAAGTTCGAATAAGATGGCGATGTTGACCGTATCGTGTCTTTTCTATGCCTTGAAGTCATTGCATTGACCCAAGTTTTTCAAAACTTTTTGAATAATGTGTTGAAAACAAAGAGGGAGGAATTCCTCGGGATTTGCAAAAATTTGATCAACTGAGAGAAAGAGAGGCGTGCTAAGCCCTTAATGAATGAGATCATGTTTGTTAATGTGAGTATTGAGAAGGATCCTGGCTTGATCCAGATTGGTCCCACACAGTCTTTAGCGCGAGCAATTTTTCGCTTTCTTAAAAGATTTCAAAAAATGTTTTGCACGGTCCTGTAAAGATCTGTGTGGAATCGCTCTTGAGATTGTGCAGCATAGGATCGCTCTCAGCCTCGAGACTCGACCCCCTTTGCTTTCAAACCTTGAACCTTAACTCAGAATGTTCAATGGTAAGCCACAATGTGAGGCCTGTGTGGCCGGATCAAAAGCAGCCCTCGAACTAGGGGCAAGGAAGTCAGATCAAGAAGATCAGATGTCATCAAAAGAAGCTTGCAAAGCTAGATCAGAAGCACCCCTCGAACTAACGGCAGCAAAAATGTCGAATGTGCTCGAAGAGTAAAAAATTGGGATATTTCTCAAAGCTAACGAAGATCGGCAAGAATGCCAAATCACAGAAGGGAGGAAAGAAGAAAATATTGCTAAAGGACAACTGAGTTCCTATCCACAACACTAGGGGAAAATTCAGCCCCCATTGGATGGACTCCTGCATCGTCAGCGAACAACAGCCATTCTTCTGGATTCAGATGGCTTCAAGATCTCAGAACCATTTGACATGGATAAAGCTACACTTTTACCCTTGAGAGGCTTGCTGGGCCGAAAATCTGGAAAGGCAACCCAGGCAAAAGTTAGAGCAAGAAAAAAAAAAGAAAAAGAAAAGATGAAAAAGAAAAAAGAAGAAAAGAAATGGAAAGAATAGAAAAGAAAAGAAAAACATAGCTCACAAGGTTGAAAACCCGGAAGGGCGGCCTTGGCAAAAGTTAGAGCGCAAAAGGAGAAGTTAATACTGAGTGTACCTTAACCCCGAACTACGTAAGGCTTGATTCCCGTGTTTGGGATACGTAGGCAACTTCATTCTGAAGTCCAGCCATAAACACTTCAAATTAGACTATGTCCGTGTGATGGTTCTAGTCATCTTTGTGTTCTCTGTATCTAAGAATTTGGTTGTAATTGTCACTGTGAGGACTGGTTGCCACGTGCTGCGGTGCTATTCAGACTAGGGGTAACTTTTCGTTGCCGTGTAGTGCTGCGGCGCTATTCAAACTAGGGGCAACTTTCAGTTGCCATGCGGTGCCGTTCAAACGAGGGGCAATTTTTCATTGTTTTTGATCTGAGGTTGTGCATCTCAAGCATAGGTTCTGTGCTCATTGAGCAGTAGCCGTTTGCAAAAAAAAAAAAAAATAGTTTTTGAGAATTTTTACTGAGGTTGACTAATTCTCTCGAAGATTATTCCATTTTTTCAAAACTGGACCATTTCTTGGACCCAAAAAAGGAAAATTTTCAGTGCTCATAGCCTGACTTGCATGATTTCAAATCAAAAAATTGAACAAGCGTGTTAATCTAACTCTCATATTGGTCAAATTGTTTTAGTAGAAAACCAAAAACAAAAAAATGGTCAAAATGATGAACTAGTTGCACAGTTGAGTCAGGTGTTCTGTCTTTTCCCCATTGTTAACATGTCTGCCAAAAAGGGCACTCTACGCCGTAAAAGGGCAAGCAACCGGCTAACAGCAAAATGTCGAAAGCTCTCTCATCCTCCAAGCAATGAGGTATCAAGCCAAGTGCGAAGCACGAATTAGACTGGACTAAGATATTCCACGGGCACTCTACCTGCCAGAAAAGGGCACAACTGAAGCTAACAGCAAAATGTCGAAAGCTCTCTCATCCTCCAAGCAACGAGGTATCAAGCCAAGTGCGAAGCACGAATTGGAATGGACTAAGATATTCCACTTCCTTGTTTGGACACATCTAATCACACCCAAACTCTTGAGCAGAGCATCGTCAACCGGTGTCAGCTGCTGATTTGCTACACACCCAGTTGTGGTGCAACTCCTCTGTGGGAGGAACTCACTAAGCTGTGCGCAGAAGAAAAAGAATCTAACAGAATGCTAGGGGCAAGAGCCCGCAATTTCTTGTTTATCCATCAACCACCCAGGGGAGGGATAAAAAATGAAAGATTAAAGAATAGAGAGATGTGCGCTGAGAGAAAAAGTAAGGAAAAAGGCTTTTTCAGAAAAACAGAGCCTGAGGGCCGAGTGATGTAAGAATCACAAATAAGGAAGGGTGGGAAGCATACCCGGAGAAACTAGCTCCTCGCGTACTGAGAGGTCTCTCGTCTTTGTAACACGTCTGTGTGTCGTGTCTTTCGTTTTGTTTGTCTCAATTCTTGCTCTGAGTCGTTCCGAGTGTGTCTCGATGTGTTTAGGTTGTTTACCTTTTGTTTTCTATTGTTGAGTCGTGGCGTGCTGTGTTCAGTTGTAGGCTCAATACCCGGTTGAGAACCCTTTTCTCATTTCAATTTCAAAAATGAATCGTTTTGTGCTCAGAGTGCTGTGTCGTTCTCCATATTTGTGAAAAACAGGATTGGTTCTTTCATAAACTGCAGGGTCCACTTCCGATAAGTGAGAACAGTAAAACCAGGACCAACCTGAAGCTATATAGGTTCCGGGCTGCAAAGCAAAAGAAAATAGGGAAAATTTGGAGCATCTTAGCATGTTTCAACTCCAGCAAATTCCGAGACTGCATTCCAGGTGCATCTTGTCAGGCCTCGCCTTTCTCTGGAATATGAGTGTATCTCGACCCCAAGCTTAAGCCTGCTTTAAGTCAGAATGGCAATTAAAGCAGCAGCAGATGTTATCTCTCGCTAATATGAACAGGGTGTACCCTTCTCGAGCTGAGTGTGTTGCAAAGCCCTCCGAGAGATAAATCGGAGGCACCAGAGTACATGTTTGATGCCCCTCAATTGCATAGAATGTGCGTTTTCATATACACTTCTGTTGCATGCATGCCGCGCATCGTTATGATTCATGCATAGAATATGCTTTGCTTTCAATCATGCATAGAGTATGTTTTCAATATTGCATAGAATATGCTCTTGTTTCATGCATAGAAAATGCTCATATCTCTTGCATAGAAAATGCATTCTTCCTCATTTGCATAGAACATGTGTTTTATCGCACTATCTTGTGCACGTACACTTTGTATCTCACTTGCACTATCTTGTGCATCTTCTGGTTGTGTTTCACTCACACTATCTTGTGCATTGCATTACACTCGCGCTGTTTAGCGTATCGCACTGTTTAGTGCATTTCAAATCACTCGCGTTGTTTAGCATATTGCACTGTTTAGTGCATTTCAAATCATTCACGCTGTTTAGTGCATTTGAAATCATTTGCGCTATTTAGCACATCGCACTGTTTTGTGCAGTTTATCAATTGCACTATTTTGTGCACCATACTTGCATTTTGCATGCATTTTATCAATCGCACTGTTTTGTGCATTTCATTTCAATCGCGCTATTTTGCGCATCGCGTTGTTTTGCGCATCGCACTGTTTTGTGCACCATACTTGCATTTTGCATGCATTTTATCAATCGCACTGTTTTGTGCATTTCATTTCAATTGCGCTATTTTGCGCATCACACTGTTTTGTGCACATTACTTGCATTTTTCATGCATTTTATCAATCGCATTGTTTTGTGCATTTCATTTCAATCGCGCTATTTTGCACATCGCACTGTTTTGTGCACATTACTTGTATTTTGCATGCATTTATAGCGCTATCTTGCGCACCTCAATCACACTGTTTTGTGCATTTCATTTCAATCGCGCTATTTTGCGTATCGCACTGTTTTGTGCACATTACTTGCATTTTGCATGCATTTTATCGCGCTATCTTACGCACCTCAATCGCACTGTTTTGTGCATTTCATTTCAATCGTGCTATTTTGCGCATCACACTATTTTGTGCACATTACTTGCATTTTGCATGCATTTTGTCACGTTATCTTGCGCACCTCAATCGCACTGTTTTGTGTATTTCGTTTCAATTGCGCTATTTTGCGTATCGCACTGTTTTGTGCACATTATTTGCATTTTGCATGCATTTTATCACGTTATCTTGCGCACCTCAATCACACTGTTTTGTGCATTTCGTTTCAATTGCGCGATTTTGCGCATCGCACTGTTTTGTGCACATTACTTGCATTTTGCATGCATTTTATCACGCTATCTTGCGCACCTCAATCGCACTATTTTGTGCATTTCATTTCAATCGCGCTATTTTGCGCATCGCACTATTTTGTGCACATTACTTGCATTTCGCATGCATTTTATCGCATTATCTTGCTGTGGACACCCCATTTTTGACCGTCCTCAAGACTTGGACGTCACCGCTTGAACACTCGGTGATTATCCATGTTTGTGTTCGTTTGGAGTTCCCGGAGTTCTCGGCTACGCGCCTTGCCTCAGGACCTCCGAACTTGACCGTTTTGTGTCTGGTTTTGCACCAAACACTTGTGCTTTTCCTTGGAGGAGCAGGGAATGCCTTGTGAGGCATTCCCACACACCACCGGCAGTGGCTAGAGGCCACCGGCTGGTTGGTGTTGCCATCGGCACTATATTGTGCCGGTCAGCACTCTTTTGTGCCGGTCGGCAGTCAATTATGGCAAAATGACATTTTTGCCCACCAACTGCTGCTTGCTTTTTGAGATATTTTGAAGCAGCTGTATAGCACTTGCTTCCCCTCCATACACGTGTATGGAGGGATGAGCCTCTTGTTTGCTTAGTTGCTATGCTTACAAGATTGCCTCTTCTATAAGAGGAGGCCTTGTCTTCTTGGCTGAGGGGTTGGCCATTTGAGAGGAAAAAAACCAGAGCTCATATATCTCTATACACTTCCTCTCTCTATATTTTTCATCTCTCTCATCCTTGTGTGTGTGTTTTAGACCTAAATAGTGTGTTTTACCTTACTTTTACACCATTACACACACTATTACACCTAGCTCCGAGATTGAGGGACTTGGAGGGTTGTTTGTGGTGGTTTTGGACTGGTTTTGATCATTATAGGAGGGCTACATCACTTGTTCTTCAAGGAGTCTTCAAGGGTAAGCTTGTTGCTTTAGTTTCCCCAAACTTGCACTAGTTTTCTACCTATCTTGCTTTGTGTTTTTGGCCTTGTGTTCAACATAAAAAAGTCTTATATTTTCTTTCTTTAGAACCTTCATTAAGGTCACTTGGGGGTTTGAGCACAAACTCACCCTCTTAGGCTTTGTTTTGGCTATTTTTAGTCCCTTTTCTTGAAGCCTTGTTTAACTTGGTGTTTTTGGTCTTCTCACCACTGAAAACCAGTGGGTTTTCAGTGGTGAGGGAGGTATTTTGGAGTCGTATATAGGGGAGGGACACCCCCCTCCCCTTTGTCCCTCTTTGGTCTTTACTGTGGCTCACATAGTAGCATGCTTTTTTTTTAGTCTTATATGCCTTTATTTCAGAGCTTATTTGGGTGTTTTGGATCATATATCATCTCTGTTTTTGGTCGGTTTTGTGGTCCTTAGCATGCTTCTTATACTTGCTTTGTAATGCTCTAGTTTGCCTAGAAATGAGCCATGAGTTTAGACCATGTTTCTTGCATGTATGAGCCTCACTTCATGAAGATATTAGCATCATTTTGTCTTGTTTTAGGTCTGGCCATTGTGGTTTTACCATTTTTGGCATGCTTAATGTAGTTGCTTTGCATTGTTGCTTGTAAGCCTTGAGGATGTGATCCATGTATATGCGTTGGATAGGTTATTTAGATGATTTGGAATCATTTAATATGTTATTTTAGTCCCTATACCAGGTTTATATGTCTCCATTTGTCATGCCTTTCATGCTTTGAAGTATTGGTCTCTTATGCTTTAAAAAGGGTGTTGTGCGTGCTTGCATGTTTAGAGCATTTTGGGGCTGTCATACCAAGGTTTTTTGGGTGTATTTATGCACGATGGAACTCTGTTTTTGCTTACATAATTCATGTCATGAGTGGTCTTGGTAATGGTGGAGGAGTGTTCCCTTTTGGTGCCCTAGACTTGGCCCCATTTGGTTTGCATATTGGCATGTACATTGGTTACAATCTTAGGTGTTATGCCCTTTGTTTTGGGTTGGTTTGAGGGCTGCCCCATTGTAGTTAAATCCACCATTGCATGTTTGCCTCATGTTTGTTGCTTAATTGATTCATTAAGTGTTGCTACATGTTAGTCCTATCGCCTAAATTGCCCATGTTTGCATTGCATTTGCACCTTGCATGTTGCATTACATTTGGCATGTTGGCATTCTAGTATTAGGTTGCATCATGGAGCCATGTTTGCATAACATGCATTGCATTACTTGGTTTGGGGTGTCAAACCAAGTGTAAGGGTTGAGATGAGTTCATACTACAAGTGGTGCAACTTGTTTCAACTCTTGGTTCCCAAGGCCCTTGACCAACACATGATAAGGTCTTGGTTTCATTTGTGTGTTTGCATGCATTTTTACATTAAAATGCAATCTTGGTTCCTTAGGTTATCATGCACCAAGTTGCATAATTGATGGCCCAAGAACCAAGGGTCATGCTTCCTTGAGTCCCATACATGATAGGGAGCATTGACCATGCTTACATTTGCTCTAAAATCCATATCATGCCTTTGCACTTTCTTTATTCTTTGTCAAAAGCTCCTCTGCAGGAATTTTGTGCCGACCGGCAGTATAGAGTGCCGACCGGCACTTTATGGGTAGCCGATAACCTCTCAAGCAGCCGGTGGTCATTTTACATGGCCGGTGGCCATTCCATCCAAATGGTGGTGTCTGGCGCATGCAAGGAAGGTGCAGGACTTTGGCAATTTTGGAGACAGATGTAAACGAAAGAGGCAGTAGTGTCAAGATGCGGGTTTCTGGGTGTAACAACGCCCGCGGGGGGCCTCGCTACAGCTCGGACTCGATTTTGTGTTGCGGTTCTCAAATCTCGAACCAAAGAGTCCAAATCCGGCAAATCGTTTTGAGAAAAACAGATTTTTTTTGAAAAGAAGTGCCAATATGGATTTGCTTTGCGGATATGAGTCGCCACCTAAATATTTTTTAAATGGGAAATTTAGGAAACCCTGACTCGGTGCCAAAAGGCCACGTGTCCGTCATCACCAAAGTTGGCTCGGGAACTTGGGTACGATTAGGGAAGGTCACATCGTGAGCACCCCCTCTCGCCCGGTCAAAGACCGGCCTCTACTAACCATGACATCTGATTTTGAAAACATTGTATGCTCTTATTCTGATTATTTGCCTAGATTACTATGTGATGCTCGCAGCAAACAAGTATAGACTGAATCGCCTGAATTGGAACTAAACATCTCATGTTTGTTTGTGAAAGATGGTTTGCTACCCGCAGGTAGGCTTAAAATACAGATTTTGCCACAATCTAGTGGGCTTAACAAACAATCGATGAATTGCTCCAATTCAGATACCTCAACCTCCACCCACAGGCATTCAAGGCAGTTATATCACATAAGCATATAGCCTCATGGTAAGCATGCAATCATGGCAACACTCACACGCATGCAAGTATGCTAAAGCATAAAACTCACCTAGTACTCCAAGCCAAAACAAAAGCTCGTTAGAAATCCATGCATGATCCTAGATGTGCTGAAATGCCTAATGCAACACATGCAAAATGCAACTAAGATAGCAGGTTCAGCTATCCTAAACATGGCATATGATGATTCTACAGCTAACATGTATTCAACTTAGAATTGAAATACAATGCAGTTTGTGTGATGTCGAGAGCCGATGCATGTAAGCAGAGATGAATGAATGCAAACATGCTATCATCTTGTATGCTAATTGAAATATGCCCTATATCTAACCATAAAGCGGGTAAATAAAAGGGAGAAAGAAATGGGGTTGGAAGACATACATCACACTCACACACCCTTATTACATTTATGCCCTCGCCAGAGGGTCCGAATAAATAATATCTGAGACCGAATAAAAGAATATCTGATCGAAATAATACAATTCTAATTAATTAACAAATTAATTACAAAAAAAATTAAGCTGGCGTGCAAGCCGGGGACCGCCTCGCCAGTGAATAGTATATCTTTGGGCTTGGCGAAATCCACCGATGCCCGATTAGCCTCTATTTGCGCTTTTCCTCGAATTGCGTGCGATTCGGAAGTCGATAATTCTTCATTTTTCTTTAGCGGAGGCGGAAAAGGGCATAGCAGATGTATTTCACAAATATATGCATGTCTCGATCCTCGCGCCACCAATCACGCATATCGATGCATGATGGCGAGGAAGCGGTTGCACAACTCAATATTGGGATGAATACACATGAATGCTACGAAATGGGATGCCTCGAAATCGTGCGCAGCACGCGAACCGAGGCGATCTTTGAAGATGAAAATCGGATAAAGCGAAGTGCCTCGAAGTGCGTGCCGCAGTAGCGCAAACCGAGGCGATGATGAAGGATGAAAAGTCGGATAAAACCGAAGTGCCTCGAAGTGCGTGCCTGGTAGCATAAACCGAAGCGATGATGAAAGATAAAAATCGGATAAAACTGAAGTGCCTCGAAGTCGCGTGCCTGGTAGCGCCAAAACGGCGATGATGAAGGATGAAAAGTCGGATAAAACCGAAGTGCCTCGAAGTGCGTGCCCACAGGCGCGCAAACCGAGGCGATGATGAAAGATGAAAAGTCGGATAAAACCGAAGTGCCTCGAAATGCGTGCCCACGAGCACGCAAACCGAGGCGATGCTGAAAGATGAAAATCGGATAAAACCGAAGTGCCTCGAAATGCGCGCACACGGGCACGCAAACCGAGGCGATGATGTGCGATGCAAAATCGGACAAAACCGAAGTGTCTCGAAATGCGTGCACACGGACACGCAAACCGAGGCGATGATGAAATGAGATGAAATGGCATACGGAATGCAACGATGGGCTTACACCAACATGGGAGAGCCTCAGCTCACTCACATAGGAGGCCGTCGGATAAAAAATGAAGTGCCTCGGAATCTTGCGCTGCAGACGCATAAACCGAGGCAATGGCATACAAGCATGAAAATGCAAATTGGGCTTACGCCAACATGAGAGGGCCTCAACCACACTCACATAGGCTTAGGAATGATAAGAATGAGGTGCCTCGAAGTGTGTGCCCATTGGCACGCAAACCGAGGCAATGCAAAATGATCTGAATGGCACGGGAAATGATATGCAAGCATGGTAATGAAATTTCAGCACCTAAATAAAGGGGAAAACAGCCCCGAAACAATTCGAAATGACACTCGAAGTATGCATTCATCCCGAAATGTGATAATATGCACCCAAAATGGCCTATAGCCCTACTAATCATGCAAAAACAGCACATGGCAGCAAAACCAGTAGCAAGGCAGTCCCAAAAATAGCTTATTTCAGTAACAAAGATGGCCAAAATGTAGACATAGATAGATCAACAATAGCATGCAAAGTTAGTGGCCAAAAGAGGAGTATTGAGACAAGTGACATATGCAAACCCCAAATGGACAAACTTCCTTCTACAACATTGAATATGAGCTAAAAATAGGCACAATTTCAGAAGATGACATCCTCAAAATCAGAATAAAATCATGCTAACAATTCCATGCAAAAATGGAGCTCAAAAGAGGCTATAACAAGAGTCATGCAAAGCAAGCACCAAATGACAAAATTTTCTTCATGAAACATGTAAAGGGGGTCAAAATAAGGCCCATTTCAGTTCTGACCAAAGGCCAAAACCAAAATCACAAGAGGCTACAAAACATGCAAGAATACGGTAAATTTGATGGATTTCAAAGGAAGTACCAAAAATATACACCAAATGGCTTAAGGCCCTCAACATAACATGGAAAGGAGACAAAAAAAAGGCTATTTCTAAGCCTGATGAAGGCTGAAATCCGGAGCCAAGTAAGCCTAACAAAGCATGCAAGAATTAGGGCCTAAAGTGAATTTCCAAGAGAGGTGGTATATGGAATGGCCAAATGAGGTTGATCCCTTCTACAATGTTGTAGAGGGGCTCAAAATAAGCACAAAACCAGTAGGGGTCGGAGCCCCAAAACCAACACAAATAGGTCAATTTTAGCATGCAAAAATGTTACCAACTTGAAGAATATTGAAGGAACTAGTGTATACAAACACCAAAGAGGTTGAGCCCTTCTACAAAGTTGTAGAGGGCTCATTTTGCCTAAAGAAGTAGGGGTCGGATCCCCAATTCTCAACCAATTAAAGTATAGAAAAGGATCAAGAAAATGCCCTAAAAGTTGGTTTTGAATACTTACCCTTGAAGACTTGTCTTTCTTTGCTTCTTGGCTTGGATTTGTGGCTTCTCAACCTCTGAAATTCACTTCCTTGCTACTGGGATCGAAGTTGGAATGGTGAGGCTTAGGGTTAATGAAGGAATCAAGCAAGAACTTGAAGCTTTTTGGAGCTTTTGGCTATGGAGATTAGGGTTTTTGCCTTGGTGTTCTTGAAGAGATTTTTTCCAACCTTGAAGAAGGAGGGGGAGGGGCCTTCAAATAGGCAAGAAGTGGGGTGTAAAGGGAGAAAGCACCCAATCTTTCCCTCCCCGAAATATCCGGATGCCAGGATATGTTGGAAGATATCCTGACAAATTGACAGTCAGAAGCAAGAATCTGGCCGGCCAGGTAATTTTGCTCAAGGTGGCCGGCCAGCCACCCACCATGGCCCGCCCGCCACCTCCTATGGCCGGCCAGCCACCTCAAAAAAACCAACTTCAAAATTTTCGGACCACCATACAAGAGTGTCCTCCATGTGTGTAGAATAAGGCCCTAGGGTCGAATTTGGCAACACCGAACCAGAGTCACAACATAGAGCTTGAAGGAGAGGCCCAAAATGAAAGGCACAATTTCGGCCGACCACCATACCAAAGTGTCCTCCCATATGTGTAGAACAAGGTTCCAAGGTCGGAATTGGCAACACCGAACCAGAGCCACAACATAGAGCTTGAAGGAGGCCCAAAATGAAACTCACAGTTCGGCCGACCCGAAGTTGGTAGGGTCCTCGTGTGTCCCGATCACAGATATGTAACTTTGGTTGGAAGAAAATACCCCAAGGTGTTCAACATTGGCGGAAGTGAGAAAAGCGGCTCCGGAGGAGCAAACCTGTTATCTGGGATAATTGCTGGCCTCCCACCCCAGGATCTTCCCCGGTGTTGAAAGCAGAGGTACCGCCAAGTTTGAACAAAAACTAATGAGAAATGAACGTTCGGCCAAAAGCGAAACCGTCGGGATCAAAATGAAATTGCAGTGCGGAAGTGGTATTCGCAAGAAGTGGGTATCTGCGACCCAGTGTCCTCGGAATGACAAAACAGAGGTTCCCGCCAAAAATCGAGAAAACCGATGCAAAATGAATGCTCGACCAAAACCGCGCGGTTAGTCCAAACGATTCTGAGCATCGAAAGTGGCATACGGCCCACGGTGAGCATCGGGGCCCTGTGGTTCTCGAAATGATAAAACAGAGGTCTGCCAAAAATCGAGAAAACCGATGCAAAATGAATGCTCGGGACCAAAACCGCGCTTGGGGTCCCGAAAACCTGAGCACGCAAAAGTGGCATACTGACCCGCATCGGGGCCCAGTGGTTTCTCGAAATGATAAACAGAGGTCCTCTGGCCAAAACCGGAGAAATCAGAGATGGTTGGGCGGCCGAGGCACACGGCCTAACGGCTCCGAAAACCGGGAACCGGGCTCCGAAATGGGCAAAACGGCCTACGGCCACGAAAAGTAGCTCACGGCCACCGGGAGATAGTCTACGGAACCACTCCCTTCCCTCAGGAAAGAAAACAGAGAAGACCGAGCCCGGTTCGCAACCGTGACAAGGTAGAGAAGATGGTTCGGAAGTCCGGAGGCGGCGCGCATGACTCGAGACTTCCGAACGAGCCTGAGATGCAATATCACCGAGCGCTCAATCGGTGACATCTGAGTCTTAAGGTCGGTCAAAAATGGGGTGTCTACACTGGGCGAGTCGGATTCGCACATCCCAAGGCAGGGCTGAGGCCCCTCTTTTTTTGTTATATACTGAATTTAATTTGATAATTAGAAATTTCTGTAATAATTAATTTATTCTCTATTTGGACTGTACTATTTGGGACTGTATACTCTTTTGGTCCCTCCGAGAGAGGGCATAATTGTAATAAGTGTGGGTGGGTGTTTGCATGTCTTCCAACCCCCATTTCTTTCTTCCCTTTTATTTACCTGCTTATGATGGTAGATTAGGGCATATTAAAATTAGCATACCTTATGCAATGCATGCGTTCATCCATGCATTTGTTGACATGCATCGGGCTCGGTACATCATACAAACTGCATTGTATTTTCAATTCCAAATTGAATACGTGCATCGAATAAAGTGCATTTCACATGCCATCTTTAGGGTTAGCCGAGCCTACTCTAAATTGCATCTTCGCCTGTGTTGCATTAGCCATTTAACATGAACTAGGTCATGCATGTTTGCTAACTAGTTTCTTGTTTTGGCACGGAGTACGATGTAAGTATTTATGCTTTAGCATATCGCATGCGTGTGGATGTTAACATGACAGTATGCCTACCATACGGCTAAGTGCTTATGTGAGATAAACTGTTTGAATGCCTGTGGATGGAGGTTGGGTTGCTTGAGTTGGAAAACTCATTGAAATCCGTGTTTTAGCCTACTTGCGAGTAGCAAATCCCGAAGCATTTTCAAAACGAATGGATATGCAATGTTTGTTTCCAAATTAGGCAGTCTAGTCTATACTTGTTTGCTGTGCGCATAACATAGTAATTCTAGGTTAATAATTGGAATAAGAGCATGTAATGTTTTCAAAATCGGATATCACGGTTAGTAGAGGCCGGTCTTCGGACCGGGCAAAAGGGGGTGCTCATAGCTGACCTTCCCCGATCGTACCCAAGCTCCCGAGCCAAGACAACTTTGGTGATGACGGGCATGTGGCCTTTGGTACCGAGTTAGGGTTTCCTAAATTTCCCATTTTAAGAAAATATTTAGGTGGCAACTCTATAATCTGGCAAAGCAGTCCATGTTTGGCACTACTTTTCAAAAAATCTATTTTTCTTCAAAACGATTTGTCGGATTTGGACTCTTTGGTTCAAGATTTAGAACCGTGACATTTTGAGTCCTTTGAACTGTAGTGACCCAATATCGAACCAGAACCGGGGGGGGGGGACTCGCACTCCTTCCCCGAGATGCGTTCGGGGACGTCTACACTTGCGCACCTCAATTGCACTATTTTGTGCATTTCATTTCAATCGCGCTATTTTGCATATCGCACTGTTTTGTGCACATTACTTGCATTTTGCATGCATTTTATCGCGTTATCTTGCGTACTGCATTTGCACTGTCTTGTGCACTCGCGTTGTCTAAACGCATCGCGCTGTTTAGCACATCACACTGCTTTGTGCATTACCTTGTATCCCTCGACTTGCGTCGTTACGCACTTTTCACTTGCATTGTTATGCATGTTTCTAATAAAATTGTACCTGTTGAGTTTCTCTATTTTGCAGGCACGATATTGTATGTATGGTTCATTTGAAACTGGCATGACCAGACGAGCCGCACAGGTATTGTATACACATCGCATGAAACGTGGTAAGAATTACATATCTTTCTTACATCCTTCCTGTTGGAATATGTAGAACTGTTGTTTACCCACTTAAAATTGTTGCATGATTTGCTTCATTACAGCATCCTTGGCATGATTATTAGTCATGCTCTTGCATCTTGCATATCATTTGCATTATGCCCCAGTCTCCGGGCGCATCTCCGCATACCTATATTGATTGATTGTCTGAGTCTTCAGCCTTGTCAAAAATGGGTCGTCTCTGGGCTTTGACACTCACTCCCGTCACTTTATGACTTTTGAGTTCTGTCAAAGAGAGGCAACTGTAGACACCCCATGTTTGACCGCCCTTAAGACTTGGGCACTGCTGATGGTGTACTTGGTGGTGAAAAGTGTGCAGGGCAAAAGTTCGATTTCTTCAACAAAAGGAGAGTCAAATCCTAACCTACACCCCATTTTGCACCAAAGCTATTTTGAATGGTTTTTACACCTTAAAACCCTCTCTTTCAAAACCTTTTTGAAAATAGGTTCCTACGATGTCTCGACGCTCGCATTTTGTTAAATGTCGCGCCTTTTGGTAAACTGAGCAAGGACAGAGTGGAAATGAATGAAGGAGAGATGAAATCTTTGAAAAATCTTTCAAAACACCTTGTTTAGGGGTTTGGAGTTGAAGAAAATGGGAAAGGAGAGAAGAGAACTAGTTTGGGAGAAGTTCGGCATGACTCCGGGTAGGACCAAAACTACGCGGCTTCACCAAAAGAGCGATATCTCTTAGCACAATTGGATTTTTGATGCAAGGCTGCCACCATTGGAAAGCTTACTTCCGGGGCTTCAATTTCCACACAAGTATGACCTGAAAAGGCATCTAGATGATGGAGTTAGGCTTTCTTCAAGTCAAGGACTAAGGCTGATTTTTTATGTTGGCCTCTACAGAAGTGTACCGGCCATTAATGGCCAATGCCTGCCCCATGCCGGCCTAAAATGGTAGGGTGCCGGCCAACAATGATAAGGTGCCGGCCATTGATGCCAGAAAGCAGATTTCAACAGATATTTTATCTCCAGCAGGCACAGTTGTCTTGGCTGAGATATTTTCGACCAAACCTTTGCTTTTTGCTATATATGAGGCCATATATCATATATTCAAGGGGGTTAGAACACTTAGAACTTGTTAAGAAAGTTTTGAGAGCCTCTCTCTCTACACCTCTCTCTCCACATTCCTCTCTCTCAAGAACTCTTGAGCATTTGTGCTAGAAGGCTTGCATACAACCATCTTTAACCTATTAACCCTTGAGAAGAGTTGATCACCATTGGCATGAGGTCCCTTGTTCTTGCACCATTGCACTACACCTCTTAGCCTAACCTCTCCATCATCCATCCAATCACCTTGGAGCTCATTTTCAGAGGCTGAAGACTTGCTATCTTGGTCCAGAAGTTGCTGGTTCCTTTGGCTACAAGGGTAACACTCCATTTT
Source organism: Camellia lanceoleosa (assembly GCA_025200525.1). Taxonomy (NCBI): domain Eukaryota; kingdom Viridiplantae; phylum Streptophyta; class Magnoliopsida; order Ericales; family Theaceae; genus Camellia; species Camellia lanceoleosa. Next base: position 11,189,258 of record CM045770.1, on the reverse strand, counting down.
CCTCTTTTTGACATTGTTTTGCTTCATAGTTTAGCTCTATTTGAAAGCATATTTAGGCTTTGTCATAAACTAAAAAAAGTCTTTTTTTGATCTTCTAAACGTGTTTGTTTAAGACCATTTTTCTGTTGGGGGTCATCTACCCCCTTGCATGCTTCATTTCCTCATGTTTTGAGCTATGCTTTAGAGCATTTGTGTCGGCCTCAGTTTGGCCTTTTAGCCACTGAAATCTAGTGGATTTTCAGTGGCTAACATGTGCCTTTGAGCCTCAAAATCAAAGAGAGGTGACCCTCTCGCCCTTTGTTCTCTTTACTAGCTTTCTTGGCCTTCCAAAGGAGCCCGTATTTGCATGTTTCAAAGTCATGCTCCAGGCCATTTTTGATGAGTTTTGTGACCTGCATGACCTCTGTCCAGTGGTGGTTGTGCCATATTAGATGTCTATTATGCATGTGTAGAGTAATCTTCTTCAAGGCCTTTCAAAGGGGCCTTCACTTGCATGCTTCCTAGACTAATTTCAGGCCCTTTTTAGTGAGTTTTAGGGCCCTCATAACCTCTTTCCAAAGGTGGTTTTGCCATTTCATATGTCTATCTTGCATGTGTAGAACAACCCTCTTATTGGCCTTTCAAAGGGACACATCGTTCTTGCATGCATTGACTGAGTTTCAGTGGGTTTTTGGGCATTATTTGGCATGGAATACTTCTTTTTTTGGCTGGTTTGGTGAGCTCTCATGTGCTTCATATAGTTGTAGTGCAAATCATGGTTCACTAGCTTATTTTGCATGCTTTGTTGACCCTTGATTTTAGCACTTTTTGGTCTTGCCTTAAACTGATTTTGTGCATATTTTGGACTTCCCTAGCTCTCTTTTTGGGTCTCATGGTTGAATGATGCTTGTTTTGCATGCTTGTAGTTCAATACACTTGCCTAGCTTTAAGATTTGAGGTCTATTGCATGCATATACTGAGGTGTTTTCATGCTTTAGGGTCATTTTGCATCATATTTCAGAGCCTATGTGAATGCCATATCCTCATGTTTTCTCCTCTTTAAGTGTGCTTGAGAGTTGTGCATGAATGCCTTGTTTTCAAACCATTGAATAAGCTTCATTTCCATGCACTTTGAACCATCATTTTGGGCCATTTTCCCACTGTTTCAAACCTGGCTAGGGTCTGTTTGGGGTTGGTTTTTCCATTTGTGCATTGCTTTGTGTACCTCTAGTGTAACGCACTTCACTAGTTTGAGATTCGGCCATCTAGCATGCTTTGGGTAACATATTTGCATGATTCGGGACCATTGTACATCATGTTTCAGAGCTGGAAAATGTATGCTTGTATGCCATATTTTATCATTTGCCATGCTTAGTTAGAGTTGCATGTTGTGCCTTAGGATCGGTCCATTGCATTCGTGCATGCTTGCTTGTATTTCGGTTGTCTCATTTTCATCATATGGCCACTGATGTGAGTGTGGCTGAGGTCCACTCATACCGGTGTAAGTCCATCTTGCATTGTGTATGCCATTTTAGTCTATAGCATTGCGTATGCTAGGTTGTATGTGCGCATATCATCCCTCGCATGCCAGCATGATTAGGTTGCATTGCATTTAGGGTTGCATGTTAGTCGCATTGTGCCATCTCATTGCATTGTGTTTGGAGTAGGGTTAGTCCAAACACGGGAAACGAGGGACGTTTCATACTCAAAGTGACGAAACGTGTCTCAATTCTCGATCGCCGAAGCTCTTGATGATTCATGATAGAGTTTCTAGGCTTTACTTGTTGTATTTGTGCATTCATTTTCATATTGATTTGCACAAGTTGGATCTTCGGTCATCATGCATCGGGATGCGTGATTGGTGGTCGTGGATCCGACTATGCCTCTCCCTTGATGTTTTGAGGTGATAAGGGGTGGCATAATGCATACATGCCCTTAGGAGACTCTTTCTTTTCTCTATTTTGTTCTTTGTTGCAGCTTGGTGTCACAACACACCAGTGGCCGGCAGTGCACCATTGATGGCTGGCAGGCACTCATCATTGGCTGGCAGTGTTCCCTTTCTGGCCGGTAGGTGGCCGGCAGTGCTCCTCTATGGCCGGTAGGCCACTAGTGTATCCTTTCCGCAGTGTTTTGGTAGGTTCCATCAATAAGCACTGGAAGACACCTTGCCAGCAAAGCCTCTAGAGAGCAACCAGAAGGCGTTTCGAGGCGAGGAACCGAAGCGAGCATGCATACCCTCCTCTTCTTCAAACAGAGCTGGAGCAATTTTTTAATGCTTACTTGTCAGTTAGCATTCATTTGTAATAATTAATTTGCTAATTGATTAAGTTGTGTAATAATTAGTTGTAGCTAGTTATTCATTTGGTTTTGTAATAATTAATTAGCTTGTTAGTTAGTTAATTAGGCGGCTTATATTTTTTATTCGGATCCTCTGAGGGAGGACCAATTTTGTAATAAGTGTGCGCGAGTGGGTGCATGTCTTCCAACCCCATTTCTTTCTCCCTTTTATTTAACCGCTTACGATGATTAGATTTAGGGCATATTTTAATTAGCATACCTTATGCTATGCATGCGTGCATTCATTCATTTGTATTGCATGCACCAGGCTCGGCGCACCATGCTAACTGCATAGTATTTCAAATTTAACTTGGATACGTGTTATCTGTTGCATTTCACATGCCATCTATAGATTAGCCGAGCCTATTCTAGTTGCATTTTTCCTGCGATGCATTAGCCATTTTAACATGGACTTGGATCATACATTTGATTACTAACAAGTTCTTTGTTTTGGCTCGGAGTACACTGTAAGTATTTGTGCTTTAGCATCTCGCATGAGTGTGAATGTAAACATGACAGCATGCTTAACATGTGGCTATGTGCTTAGTTGATATACCTGCCTGAATACCTGTGGGTGAAGGTTGGATTATCTGAATTGGAATAATGCATTGACTGTGAGTTTTAAGCCCACTTGAGAGTGGCAAATCATCTTGTTTTCTAAGCCCACCTGAGGGTGGCAAATTCGCATTTTAGCCTACTTGCGAGTAGCAAACCGTTTCAAAAGCAAACATGAGGTGTTTTGTTCCAATTCAGGCGATCCAATCTATACTTGTATGATGTGTGCATCACATAGTAAACCTAAGCTAATAACTGGAATAAGAACGCATGCGTTTTCAAAAACTAGATATCATGGTTAGTAGAGGCCGATCTTTGATCGGGCGAGCGGGGGTGCTCATAGCTGACCTTCCCCAATCGTACCCAAGTTCCCGATCCGAGACAACTTTGGTGATGACGGACACGTGGCCTTAGGCAACGAGTCAGGGTTTCCTAAATTTCCCCAAAAATAAAATATTTAGGTGGCGACTTTGTATCTGGCAAAGCAATCCATGTTTGGCACTTCTTTCTAAAAAAGCAGTTTTCCAAAACGATTTGTCAGACTTGGACTCTTTGGTGATTTATCAATCTCACATTGCACATTGTGAGGTCAGATTAAGAACCATGACAATTTGAGTCCGAACTGTGGTGAGCCCAAATGAACAGAACCGCCGGGGAGGGGGGGGATTTCCCTCTCGGGGCGTTCGGGGACGTCTACACATGCTCCCACTTCTTTCACTCTTTGAGTGCCTTTAAGGGTTGTGCATTATTGCCTTGTTTGTGGACCAATGCCTATGCATGCTTGCCTAGACTCTTGAGCTCCCATCTCAGCATATTTTGGTCTTTGTTTTGACCTATTTGAGCTCTACTTGTGGCTGGTTCATTCATTTGTGCCATGCATTGCATGCCTTTTGTGTAGTCCCTTTTGGTAGCCTTGTGTTTAAGGGCTCTTGCATGCCATACTTGTGTTGTTTGAGTGGTTTGGCACCATTTCATACATGATTTCAGCGCATATAGTGTAGTTTCACTCTTGCGTTTGTCACTTCTTGCTCATGTTTGAGAGTTGTGCTCTTATGCTTAATTCATGGGCCAACGCATGAGCATGCATTTTCTTGTTTTCCATACTAGCATTTTAGCATTATGACCACTGTTTTGGCATGATTGAGGTCTGTCCATATTTGGTTTAAGTCCATTGAGCATGCTGTTTGAATGTCGTTATTTGCATTGTGTTTGCATGTTGTTTGCATGTGCATGCATTGCATTGAGTTTGCATGCCATTAGCTTTGTTAAGTTGATCATGTTTCATTGCATTGTGTTTGGGTAGGGTGTTAGTCCAAACACAAGAAACGAGGGACGTTTTATACTTGAAGTAATGAAACGTGCCTCAATTCTCGGTCCCTGACCCTCTTGATCATGCATGATAGAGGTTAAGGCTTTATGTGTTATTTGTGCATTCATTTGCATTGATTCATGCAATCTTTGCTTCTCGGCCATCGTGCATTGCAATGCTGGTTGGTGGCCCGAGAGTCAAGAACTACACTCCCTTGAGCCTAAAAAATGATAGGGAGAGTAGTTGTGCACACATATCTTGCAAATACATTGCCATGCCCCTTCTTGTTCTCTGTTGCAGCAAACCAGAGTTGTGCAGAATTTTCTGGTCGGCAGACCACAAAAAGTGGCTGGCCGACCACTTTTTCTGGTCTGCAGCAAAGGTAGGTGGTCGGTAGGTGGTCTACACCACCAATAAGTGGTCGACAATGCTCCTGGAGGTTCCTATGATGGAGTAGAAGCTATCTGGAGCTTTGTGCAGTATCCTGAGAACAATTGCAAACAGAGGCAAGTTGGGGCATAGCGATGGATTTCCGAACGAGGCGACCGAACATGCATGCACTTCTTGCCCTGAGGCTCCTTTTAACTGCTTTGTTTAGCTAGCTTACACTTTAGTTCTGTGCTTAAGTAGTTAATGCATTTAGCTACTCATTTGTATTTAATTAGCTAGTGTAGTTAGCTAATTAGCTTGTTTTGTAATAATTAGTTAACTTGTTAGTTAATTAGCTTCGTTTTGTAATAATTAGTTTAATTAGCTTAAATTAGCTAGTTAGCTTATTATTCGGACTTTCCGTCGAGAGGGCACAACTGTTGTAGTAAGTGTGCGTGTGTGTGATGCATGTCTTCCAACCCCCATTTCTTTCTCCTTTTTACTTATCTGCTTTCAGTGGTTAGTTTTGGGACATCTTTCAATTAGCATCCTTATGCTTCGCATGCGTGCATTATTCATTTGTTTGGCATGCACCGGGCTCGGCGCATCATACAAACTGCATTGTATTTCAATACCAATTTGAATACATGTTATCAAGTTGCATTCACATGACATCTTAGAATAGCCGAGCCTATTTTAGTTGTATTTTTGCATGTGTTGCATTAGGCATTGTTAACATAGTTAGGATCATGTATTGATTACTAACTAGCTTCTTTTTTGGCTCGGAGTACACTGTGAGTGTTTATGCTTTAGCATACTGCATGAGATATGTATGTTGCCATGTTAGCATGTTTGCCATGAGGCTATTTGCTTAACTGCTATAACTACATGAATGCTTGTGGATGAAGGCTTCATTGCTTGAATTAGAACAATTCATCGAAATGTGAGTTTTAAGCCCACTTGAAGTGGCAAATCATGTTGTTTTCTAAGCCCACTTGAGGGTGGCAAAATCCACGTCTTAGCCTACTTGCGAGTAGCAACTTCAAACCATTTTCAAACAAGCAAACATGAGATGTTTTGTTCCGAATTGAGTGATTTAGTCTATACTTGTATACTGTGCGCATCACATAGTAATTAGATTAATAACCGAAATAAGAACACATGTGCTTTCAAAAACAACATATCATGTTAGTAGAGGCTGATCTTTTGATCGGGCGAGCAGGGGTGCTCATTTCAGGACCTTCCCCTCTTGTACCCATGTTTCCGAGCCGAGACAACTTTGGTGATGACGGACACGTAGCCTTAGGCACGAGTCAGGGTTTCCTAAATTTCCCCAAAACAAAATATTTAGGTGGCGACTCTAAAATCTGGCAAAGCAGTTCATGTTTGGCGCTTTTTGATTAAAATCGATTTTCCAAAACGATTTGCCGGATTTGGACTCTTTGGTGATTTATCAGTTTTACATTGCACTTTGTGAGATTAGATTCAGAACTGTGACATGAGTCCGAACTGTAGTAGCTAGAACTACAAATTCGCGCCCTCAAGCACGGAGCGGAGTTCGGGCGGTCTACAACATGTGATATACATTCATAAATGATCATCCTAAATCTACAACATGTGTTACAATGATAAAAGAATTAAAAACTAAACAGGTAATAATATGCCCTATAGGCTTACATTTATCCAAATCGTTGCTTGGTTACAATAAAAGTGAGCCTAGCTTAATACAATCAAAGCCCTTGGCTATACAAAAAATACAACAAAAGAAATAAGCTCTTACTCCCAAAAGTCCCTCCCCGCTATTTCCTTAGCGGAGACATGTCACCAACCTCTGAAAATAGTTTTCTCCAAATAGGGTGAGCCACAACCCAGTATGAATAATCTAACACAATATATGAGATTTAACAAAGATATAAGTACAATGTGCATATACAATACCTGTGACAAAACATTCACATTTGTATACAACCATAAAATACAAAGTTTATATCTTATTCCATTTTCCTTCAATTCATTTCAATCCATGAGTCAATTTAATTATCTTCCAACAACCCAACTAAGACTACAACTCAGTGGCTAACAAAATCAACACAATTACCACACAAACACTTCAATCTGCTATTTTACGAAAATTTCATCTGCGGGATTAGCACCCATGTATACACACGGTTTCGGGACTTTTACCCTAGACACACAGGCCAACTTAATTTCAATGAAATCCATCACTTATCTCCTCCCAAACAATAGAGTACATTCCCTTTCTCTTCCTAAATAATCATACATATACAATATATTTAAAGTTAATCATATTCAATGACAACCAATAAAAGATTAGTTTCAATTTACCTAATCCTCATGCAATTTCTACAACAATCATGGTCATCCTCCACCGATAGCCCAATGTAGATATTTCTATACAGATATTCAACCTCAAAACAAATAAATCATCTAAATTTCCATTAGTGTGAGTTAATAGTACACATCTAGCTCCACCATTTATATCATCATCTATTCAATTTCACACTTACAATGTCAATTCCATTTATTTAAACATATAAATATTTGAATAAAAATTAGGGCAAACTTCCATGTTTCCCAACTATTAACTTAAAATGCAAAAATCAACTATTTTACCACCATACAACCTCATATTCAAACCCACAACCATTATTACAACATAAACATGAAAACTCCATTTTTTTTTATTTCACACCCAAACCCTAGGTTTGTCCAAATTACACCCAAAGCCCACCATTGTTACACAATGACTAAATAACTAAGTTAAGAATCATATGAAAGTATTGAAAATCCCTACCTCAAGTGTAGAAGCCCAAAGGAGGAGTAGAGAAACTTCGAAGATGTCAAAACCAAACTCTATTCGAATGTAATGGTAGCCCTTGAGATGCTTCACCTTTTTATCAAATAGAGTAAGGTAGAGAGATCCTTAGATCCTAGTGGATTTGTAGAGAGAAGTCAAATTTTAGGGAGAGAAGAGGCTGGTCTAGGGTTTTTGAGTGAAAAGATATCAAAAAATGATGTAAAAATGAACTACTACGAACTGATATACGCGAGGCTTGCTCAAGCGCAAGCGTTATTACGTACTCCCAGAAGTTTTACAAACATACACCGTCGCTCGAGCAAAAGAAGCCTCGTTCAAGCGAAAGAAGCCTCGTTCGAGCGAAGAACACTACCCTTCCAGTATCTCTGCAGTCCTGCAAAAATACTGGAAGTTTACAAAGCTCACTTGAGTGCAAGAAGTCTCACTCGAGCGAAGAAGCAAATTTTTGGACAACAACAATTAGACCAACTAGCAACCAACTTGTTCCAAACGTGCCCAAGACACTCCAATACTCAAACTCAAAGGGGAAAGGACGCAAAAAGACATAAATAACAATATCAAACCACAAAACCCGAGTATGGAATACAATAAAGGTCGGGTCAAAACTGGAATCGCTATAATCTCTCCCCTTAAGGAATTTCATCCCTGAAATTTCAATACAAGGCAAAATCATTTTCAAATTATTTCCAACTATGATAATCTATCAATTTCAATCACCATGACCTATTCTCCGATCATCCATTCTCATTAACCAAATACACAAGTTCCAACACTAAAGTACAATTTATCTATATTCCTACAATATTTACAACGTTTAGGATAAACCCAATTTTTTCAGAATTCACACAACATATACAATGCTTCCAAGTGTGATACAACACACACGATATTCTATATTCTCAAAACATATACAGTGCTTATATTGAATCCATGTTTCCAAGACATCCACAACATATACATTGTCTTGACATTTCATTAACATAATCAAAATCTCAACATATGCTCAAACATCAACAAATAAGTCCGGATATTTCTCACGGACTTCCAATTCACGTTCCCAAGTTGCTTCCTCAACCCCGTGATGTTTCCACAAAACCTTCACCAAGGAAATCGTCTTGCCTCACAAGACTTGGCCCCGCTTATCTAAAACTCTTACCGGTCTCTCCTCATACTAGACATCCTCATCTACCTCTAGGTCGGTCCAATCCAACACGTGTGATGGATCTGGCTCATACTTCCGAAGCATGCTAATATGAAACACATCATGAATCCCGAAAAGTTGTAGTAGCAACGCCAAACGATAAACCACCTCTCCAACCCATTCAAGGGTCTCAAAAGGCCCACTAAATCGAGGGGACAACTTCCCACTGTTCCCAAATCTCATCAAACCCTGCCTGGGTGATATCTTCAAAAAGACATGATCTCCCACCTCAAAAGACAAAGGTCTCCTTATACGGTCGGTATAACTAACCGCTTACAGATAAGTGCCACTTTCTCCATCGTTTCTCGAACCAACTCTGGACCCAACAAAGGTGTATCACCCACCTCGGCCCAACACATAGGGGACCTACACAGTCGGCCATACAAGGCCTTAAATGGTGTCATGCCAATACTCGATTGGAAGCTATTGTTATAGGGAAACTCCACTAGGGGCATGTGTTTCTCCTACAACTCCTTGAAGTCAAGGACACAACCTCAAAGCATATCCTCAAGGATCTGAATGGAACACTCGGATTGCCCATCAATTTGACGGTGATACGTGATGCTAAAAGTCAATTTAGTGCCCAAGGCACTTTGCAAACTCTGCCACAACCTAGCTGTAAAACACGGATCCCTATCCGAAACAATCGTCATAGGGACTCCATGCAACCTCACTATATCCTTGATATAAAGGTCGGCAAGATGATCTACTGAGTCACTCACGCGCATAGGAACAAAGTGCGCTGACTTAGTTAACCAGTCAACTACCACCCAAATGGCATCACTACCTCGTTGAGTTCTTGGAAGGCTCACTACAAAATCCATCATGGCATGCTCCCACTTCCACTCGACTGTCGGCAAGGGTTGCAACAAACCCGCTGGTCTCTAGTGTTCGGCCTTCACTTGCTGACAAGTAAGGCACTTCGATACAAACATGGCTACATCCTTCTTCGTACCTTTCCACCAAAACTGGCGGCTAAGATCGTGATACATCTTTGTGCCTCCCGGATGCACCGCAAGGCGTGAACAGTGAAACTCATGGAGTACTTCCTCTCTGTAAGACTTCGGTATGAACAAACGGTCACGGTATCTCACACTCAAGTCAGGATACACATTCAAGCCTCTTTCTACTTCCCACTGGAGATCTTCTCCCGGAGGGATTCCACCTCAAGGTCACTCTTCTATGCTTTTAACACTCGATTCACAAGTGTAGGTTGGGCAACTATCGTAAATAAGGCTGCAGACTCAACGAACTCACTAAAATAAAAGTCAAACTCCCCAAGAGCACCTACTATCTCCCATTCCCGATGGCAATACAAGCTAAGTTGCTAATAGACTTTCTACTCAAGGCATCGGCCACGACATTGACCTTCCCTGAATGATAATGCAACTCAAACTTGTAGTCCTCTATGAACTCCATCCACCTCCTCTGTCTCAAATTCAAATCCTTCTGTGTAAACAGATACTTCAGACTGTTGTGATCAAAAAACACCTCAAATTTCTCCCCATACAGATAATGCCTCCAAACCTTCAAGGCAAAAATCACTGTCACTAACTCCAGGTCATGAGTAAGGTAGTTCCTCTCATGTGTCTTCAATTGCCGTTGAGCCATAGGCCACTACCTTCCCTTCTTGCATCAAAACACAACCCAAGCCTTCCCGTGAGGCATCGCAATATACCGAATAACCCAAACCCCTCTCCGGAATAATTAGAATAGGAGCAGTGGTGAGTCTAACCTTAAGTTCTTGAAACAACTTATCACAAGTCTCATCTTACACAAATTTGACTCCCTTCTTCGTCAGCCTAGTCAAAGGTGAAGCTAGCTTAGAGAAATCCTTCACAAATCTACAATAATACCTGGCCAACCCCAAGAAACTACGGATCTCAAAGGCATTCTTAGGTTGTTTCCAATCTTGAACTACCTCTATCTTGGATAAATCCACCATCACCCCTTTCCGGATACCACATGGCCTAAGAACTTGACCTTTTTAAACTAGAATTCACATTTCACAAACTTAGCATACAGCTAATGGGCTCTAAACAACTCAAGAACCACTCTCAAGTGTTCTTCGCGTTCCTCCTCAGAGGGTGAATAGGTCAAGATGTCGTCCATAAAGACGACTACGAAACGGTCTAGGAACTCACGGAAAATCTAGTTCATCAAATCCATAAACACAGCTGGGGCATTGGTTAGCTCAAAAGACATCACCAGAAACTCATAATGGCCATACCGCGTACGAAATATCATTTTCAGGATATCCTCCTCTCTTATTCTCAACTGGTGATAACCCGATCTCAGGTCTATTTTAGAGAAACAACAAGGCCCCTTCAACTGATCAAATAGATCATCCATAAGAGGCAGTGGGTACTTGTTCTTAACAGTTACCCAGTTCAACTTTTGGCAATCAATACAAAGTCGCAACACTCCATCTTTCTTTTTAGCAAAGAGAGCTGGTACTGTCCAAGGTGAAGTACTAGGGCGAATAAAACTCTTATCTAACAATTCCTGGAGTTGAATCTTCAACTCACTTAACTCAGCGGATGCAAACCAATACGGTGCCATAGAAATTGATGTTGTGCCAAGCACTAAGTCACTAGAGAACTCAATCTTGCGGTGAGGTGGTAAACTGGTAAGATCCTCTGAAACAACATTCGGGTATTTACAAACTACCCTTGGTAACTCTGCCCGAACCTCATCGCATTCACTACTCAAGAAGCTAGCAAGAAGGCAACTAAGTTCACTCCGCCCGCACGGATCATACACCGGTGATAAGAACCTATCCACCTGATCTCCCAAGAAATGAAAACAATCCCCGTTCAAGGTACATACAGTAACTCTCTGACGGTAGCAGTCTATAACAGTCTGATATGAAAACAACCAGTCCATACCCAATATAACATCAAAACTAGACATGTTAAGCAATACAAATGCAAAAGGAAGCCGGCGATCAACAACCTTTATGTCACAACTCCAACACCCCTGTTTCAAAATAATCTCACCCCCAATAGGTGACTTTACACAAATAGGAGATGCTAACTGTGCCAACTCTAATCGCAAAATCGATACAAATGCAGACGAGATAAATGAATAGGATGCACTCGTATCAATCAACACATTAGCATCTAAATTGCAAAACAAGAAGGTACCTCTCACTACTAAAGGCGCTGGTACAAGATCTGGCGCGATAATAGCATACACACGCCCTGTAGGTCTCTGATCTACCCGCTCACCCCTCAGAGCATAGAATTGATGCACTGAGTAAGCTGAAGAGGCTTCCTGATTGGCCCTTGAGGCTTGTGTTGACTGTGCAGGTTGGTGGCTCTATGTCTGTCTCGAATCAGACGTATCGGGTGTGCCACCCAACTGATGGCAAAATCTCTTCATGTGCCCCGCTTGCCCACACTGATAACAAGTGAGCGGCTGCCCTCTCCCCTGACTCTGGCCCTGAGAACGAGCCAAAGGCTGCACAAATCGTTGCCCTCTTCCCATTTGCAGGCAAGTTAGAGACTTGTGACCTAACTAGCCACATTTGAAACAAGTGAGATCTCCCTGACCACCTCTCCCAGAGCCTGAACTTGACACTAGAAAGATAGACCTCGATTAAGCTCCCTGGGACTACTGTAGGTTAAAACCCCTTTGCCTTTTACTATCCCCCTAATTATCTTAACTCCTCCTAGAGCCCCTCATCCTCTTCTTTTAGCCTACATAATGGTCTTAAGATGGGCCACCGCTTCCATAAGGCGCCCATAGTCCCTAATCATAGATCCGACCACTCAGAACATGAGCTCGATCCTTAACCTCTTCTCAAACTCCAGACATTGGCATTCCTCCGTTGCTACTAATTCAGGTGCAAACCTAGACCAGCTAGTGAAGGTGGCCTCAAACTCGGCCACTGGCTTGTTCAGTTGTACTAATTTAGAGAACTGATCTCTCAACTTCTTCCTAACCGTGGGAGGTAAAAACTTGTCTTGGAAGGCGTTGACGAATGCCTTCCAAGTCACCCTAATGCGTCCATGTGCATATTTCCACCACTGACCTGCATCCCCCTTTAGCTAGAAGGATGCCAAGGTCACTCTCAGTTGGTCATCCTTAATGCCAAGCATCTCAAAAGTCTTCACCATTTGCTCTAGCCACTCGTCTACCTTTTGTGGCTCCTTAGGGTCACCCAGAAACTCATCCAGATTTGACTAAAAAAACTCCTGCTTCAGAAAAGATGGCCCTACCTCAGCTACTTGGGCCTGGACTTGATTCTTAGTCTTGAGAATGTCCATGGATTCCTGCAATGCCCCGGCCATTTCACGAGCTAAGGTGCCCATGGCCTACTGAGCCACTAGTTCAGCTACTTTGGCTTAACCAACTCCATACCTGTGCCGAAATGTCATCCGGTATCAGCATCTCTTGCCGCCTAGGCCTACCACGCCTACCACCACAACCACATCCTGACATCCTAATGAAGGTAACAAAAAAAGATTAGCACATTTACAAATGTGTCGAAACTAACTCACTCGCGTCCTAATGCGATGGACAACAATAATTCACTCCATATAAGCACGTATCTACATAAACACATACGAATTTCATTTCCGAAGAAAAACCGTTCCGCGGCACTACCAGAGTTCCAATTAGAAACGACAGTGATCAAGTGCCTTTCTAACAGGGCTCTTAGGAACCCGTGGACTTGACCAATATCTTAGAAATTAAATCTCATACCCATGTAGTCATATGAACATGTTATCACATAATCATACAATACACACTAACGTCTCAACTAAGAGAGACAAACCCATTGTGCTAATTACCACTTCCCACGTATCCAAAGTATTCAAACCCGGTACGCTCTGATACCAAGTTGTAACTCCCTTAAAAAAATACATTAAATACATCCCATGGACGAAAAGATAATAAAAATAATGTCCTTTCATACATCAGAGTTCGTATATAAAAGATAACACATGTGATATACATTCATAAATGATCATCCTGAATCTACAACATGTGTTACAGTGATAGGGGAATTAAAAACTAAACAGGTAATAATATGCCCTATGTGTAATAACCCAACCCTCGCATGTGTTCCCGATATATTTTCAGTCCCTCATTATGCGTATTTATATACTTATTATGAAATGTCACGTGGAATTAAGTTTAAGTAAGTGAATCTTATGACTATGGATTCATATCTGTTGAATAAGGAGACCCTGTTGAATAAGGAGACACGTGGGTTCGTTTTTGACATTTTTATTGGTATGTTTGGAACCTCCTCATTTTATTTTGGGGTGTTGCTTGAGGTGGTAATATGATGGTAAAGTAAGATTGGACCAAAAACTTTAATTCGAATAATTCATCTACGATCAGCCGGCACTCTTTTGCCTTTTTCTTTTTCCACACTTTGAATTTGGATGTAAGGTTAGAACCATTGGAAAGCTTATCTCTGGGGCTTCAATTTGACCACAAGAATGACCTAAAACGGAGTCCGGATAAGAGAGTTATACCCGTTTGAAGTTTTCATATCTATGCTGGAAGCAGGTCCGCATGTGCGGGGATAGCGGCGCACGTGCGGGACTGTGCGGGACAGCAGCTCAAAAACGTGATTTTTGGACCATTTCTTACATTTTCTTTTCCTCTCTTCTTCCCCCTTCTCCATGTCCGAAACCCTAGCCCCCAAAACCTTGATTTCCTCCACTTTTATCAACAATCCACCATGGTTCTTGCATCAAGGATGGAGAACAAGAGAAGATCAACATTTTCTATCGATTGGATTTTGAAATTTTGGAGGAATCTCATCAAGCTTGCTTGATTTTTGAGGTATGGAATCTTGGGAGTTAAATTGATGGGTTTAAATGGTGAATTATGAATCCTAGGTGTTTAATCAATGGGAAAATTGGAATAAAAAGTAATGGGTTAATAAGTTTGAATTTGTCTTAAAATTTCAATATTTTCTTGAAACCCTAGGTTGATTAATGATGATAACCAATGATTTGGCCCAAATTGAAAGTAGAATAATGAAATTGAGATATTGAATTAGATATATACAAGTTTAATTGGAATTTGGAAATGTTTGGAAATTATGTTTAAAATTTGCGAATGAATTTTGTTATGAGCAATGTAAATCATGTTATAATGAGAAAGGAATTGGGGGGAAATGATTTTTTAATAATATAAATGACATAAACTCGGCTATGGAATGTGGAAATGGGATTTAAGAATTCCTCTTAAATTATGTTGAATTATATTTAATGATGTTGAGTTGAATCATGTTGTTTATGTTGAATTGTGGTGATTATGTGGGATGGTATTGACTATGTTGATTTTGATTTTTGTGACCTAAAATGTGGAGTTTTTCGGAATGGGTTTAATCCCAAATTATTTTGCTAAATACTTGTGGGCTTGTTTAGTTATTAAAATCAAGAGAATGATTTAATGGAGTTTCTTTATGGAGATAGGAAATGTTTGGTTTTTGGTGAAAACCCTAGACATTCAGGGATTTTTGGAAAAATGTGGAAGATGTCCATACAATTCCTTTCTATCTTGAAATCGAAGTGATTGATTATAAATTCCATACTGTGTTTGCAAGAATGATAATCTTCTATTTATATATATATATATATATATTGAGATAGAGGAAACTGTGGTATAAATGGATGCTTAATGGTGGGCTTGTGAAGAATAATGAAGGAAAGAAAAAAGAACTAATAACTAAGTTATATATGTGTACAGGGCACACTTCAGGAGGGACAAGCACTCCGTTGTAGCACTGTGAGTAGTAGTACTATAGTCGTACGTTCAATTATCGTTAATGATTTTCATTGTTAAGATTATGTTCCTTGCAAGTAACTAAGTTAACATTATGTTGATTGGGAAATCTAGAGGCATTAGTAAGCAGTACATTCTGTTTACTGTTGACGATGAATACTAACATTCTGTTATTTACAAGATAGCTTACGAACAAATGGAACGTATAAGCAATATGGAACTATGGTATCCACGTATCTCTGAACCCATTTGTAGACGCGCCCGTGGGCTTCCATCTAATAGTTCAAGGACTCGATTTGTGTCGGTTCTAAATCTGAACCAAAGAGTCCAAATTCGGCAAATCGTTTAAGAAAACAGATTTTTGAAAAGTAGTGCCAAACATGGACTGCTTTGCCAGATTACAGAGTCGCCACCTAAATATTTTTAAATGGAAAATTTAGGAAACCCTGACTCGGTGCCGAAGGCCACATGTCCGTCATCACCAAAGTTGTCTTGGCTCGAGAGCTTGGGTACGATTGGGGAAGGTCATCTATGAGCACCCCCTCTCGCCCGGTCCGAAGACCGGCCTCTACTAACCGTGATATCCGTTTTTGAAAACATTACATACTCTTGTTCCAATTATTAACCTAGAATTACTATGTTATGCGCGCAGCAAACAAGTATAGACTAGATCGCCTAAATTGGAAACAAACATTGCATATCCGTTTGTTTTGAAAACAATTTGAAATTGCTACTCGCAAGTAGGCTAAAATACGGATTTCAACGAGTTATTCTAACTCAAGTAATCCAACCTCCACCCACAGGCATTCAAACAGTTTATCTCACATAAGCATTTAGCCGCATGGTAAGCATACTGTCATGGCAACATTCACACGCATGTAGTATGCTGAAGCGTAAAATACTTACATCGTACTCCGTGCCAAAACAATAAACTAGTTAGCACACATGGATATCCTAGTTCATGTTAAGTTGGTAATGCATCGCATACAGGGATGTAATCTAGACAGGCTCAGCTACCCTAAACATGGCACATGAAATGCAGCAACTACCATGTATTCAATTTGGAATTGAAAGTACGCTGCAGTTTGCATGATGTGCCGAGCCCGATGCATGTAAACAAATGCATGAATGCATGCATGCGTAGCATAAGGTATGCTAAAATAAACGTGCCCTAATCTACCATTGTAAGCAGGTAAATAAAAGGGAGAAAGAAATGGGGGTTGGAAGACATACACCCACTCACACACACTTATTACAACTTTGCCCTCGCTCGGAGGGACCGAAAGAATATACAAATTAATTAACTACGCAAGCTAATTAAAATATTACAAATCAACTAAATTAATTAAATAAAATAATTAATCTAATTAAACAGTAAATCGCCTCGGGATGAGGGCCCAATGCAGCACGCGCTCGGGACTGGCTCGGAATCGCACTGTCATGCATGATTTGCCTCTGTTTCCTCTGCTCTCCTCCTCAGAAAATTACCAAAGTCCCAGGAGTGCCTCTCAGGGCACTGGGGATCACCACCGGCTGGGGTAGGACACCACCGGCTGAAGGAGGAGGCCACCGGCACTAGACTCATCCACCGGCTGCAAATTGACTGCCGGTCAGCACTAAACAGTGCCGGTCGGCACAAAATGCCTGCAAAACCTGCAACTCACAGCAGCAGAGGACAACAACATGCATGGCAATGTAATTCAAAGCATGTATGCACCAAACACACTCCTTATCATGTTTTTGACTCAAAGGAAGATGTGCCTCGGTTCTCGGACCACCAATCACGCATTTCGATGCATGATGGCCCAAAGAACCAAGAGTGCAATCTTGATTTTCAAATGCATGCAAACCAAATAAACATGAAAGGGTGCCAAACCTCTATCATTTTCATCTCAAGAGGCCAAGCATGCATGCTCATGCAATGCAACTCTAAGCATGTTATCTAACATGCAACATGAACAATGCAAGCAAGCTAAACATGTTAGGCATACAACCTAAGCAAAGAGGCATATAAACCAAGCAATGGAGTGGACTAAAACATGAATTAGACTACTCCTAATTGGCCTAAAATCAGTGGCCAAAGTGCCTAGAAATGGAGACTAAACACACACACACACATGCAAGTGTTATGGTCCAAACCCAAGGCATAAACATGGCAACCCCCAAGCACACTTGGAGATACCAAACAAGGACAATAAACACACATTGTAAAGCTCTGAAAATCATGCAAAACATGATGCCAAATCATGCAACAAAACAAGCCAAACAAAGCATGCAAATGGTCTAAGGTTCAAAGTAAATCAATGAGGCTTTGAACCACACTTAGCACAACCACACATGGCAATACTTAAACACTTAAAAACAGAGTTTTAACACATAAAACTAAGCCTAAGTGACCACCTAGATGGCATCTAGATGACATGAATCCAAAGGCATGCATTAAAGCCAAAACATGGAGCATTTAACACATACTCTTAAAGCATTAAAGAGGCATGCTAAGCAATCAAACAAACATGTATGAAGGACTGAAATAGCATGTAAAATGGTTCCAAACCGTCAAAAATGAAGCAAGCAAGGCATGCTACACACTCATGCTCTTAAGGCCAACAAGCCCAATGCAAAGAGGCTATATTAAACATGCTATGGTTGGCTCAAACAACATGAGACAGACCTAAAACATGGAAATATGAGCACAAAAACTTCACAAATGCAAGCCTAAAACATGCTAGAAGCTAAGGCATACAACCTAGGCATGTTAGAGGATAAAAAGGCATTACAAGGCAACTATGCTAAGCATGCATAAAGGACCTAAACCAACTCTTGGCAGTGTCATATTAGGGCATAATAAACATAAAATGCAGCCAAGACATGCTCAACAAACAATCAAACATTATGCTCTCTCAAGAGGCCAAACTTGCCCTTTTCAAGGACATTAAGGAGAGGGGGTGGCCCTCTCCTTCTTGGGACTTCAAGGCATCATCTTCACCACTGAAATCCCTCAAGATTTCAGTGGTGAAGAGATCCTAACACCAAAGTCTCGGATCTCTCACAAAATGGCACAAAGAAGGACCTTTTCAAGGCCTAAGGGTGGTCAAACTTGCTCAAACCACAAAACACTCTTAATAAACAATAAAGAGGCTTAAAAAATAGAACTTTTATGTGTTAAACACTAAGCACAAAAACAGTTCTAAGCTAGGCAAAAATGGAGTGCAAGAATGGGGTAAATAAAGTAAGTTTTGTTACCCTTGATGATCAACTCCAACAATGGGGATGTGTTGGTTTCCTTGAGCACCAAACCAGCTCCAAAGCTCCAAAACAAACCTCTGGACCTTCAAGAACCCAAGGAAGGTGAAACACTAGGTGTTGGTGAGCAAAAGTATGACACAAACACCTAGTGTACAAAACAAGAGAGAAGAAGAGAGATAGGATGTGTATCTATCCTAACCCTAAAAACCAGAGCTTGGCCTATCTAAAATGTCTAAAATTTTGTAACCCTAAGCCAAGAAGAGGAGTGGTCCTCTTATAGGCAAGCAAAGCTTGCAAAGCCTACAAGCTAAGCTAACTAAGAGGGTCATGCCTCCATACGTGTATGGAGGGAACCAAAACTATACAAAATTGTCTGAAAATATCTCATAAAGCAAGCTGCACAATGTCCGTGCAGCAAAGAGTGCCATTTTGGTAAAACTTAGTGCCGGTCGGCACAAAAGAGTGCCGGTCAGCACAATAAAGTGCCGATGACAACACCAGCCAGCCGGTGGCCTCTAGCCAGTGCCGGTGGTGTGTGGGGGTGCCTCACAAAGCATTCCCTGCCCTTCCAAGGAAAAACACAAGTGTTTGGTGCAAAACCAGACACAAGACGGTCGAGTTCGGAAGTCTTGAGGCAAGGCGCGCGAGTCGAGAACTCCGGGAACTCCAAACAAACACAAACATGGATAATCACCGAGTGTTCAAGCGGTGACGTCCAAGTCTTGAGGACGGTCAAAAATGGGGTGTCTACACCATTCAATCGGTAAAATGTGCTTACCTTTTTGTTAATAATTGTCAGGAATGTCCTGTTAAACTTAAGTCAACTATGTTAATATATATATAAACGATCAAACAAAGGTGTATGCTTCTATATGCTACCGATGAATAGATCAAGTGAACTACGCCATTCTTAATGAATAATTAGCTAAGAGCACGGATTGTTTTATACGTTAATACCTGCTAAGTATTATGATAAACAACGGATTTGTTGGAAATGGTTATAAAATTCTGGGTAAAACCAGAATTTTTTCCTAAGTTTGGTCTAATTTTTAGGTGGGCCTCGTGCATCGATTTACACGGGTCAAAGTGGTAACGCGTTCTATGCCGCGTTGTGATTCACGTGGTATATTTGGTTGCTCAAAACCATTACCGAGTGAATGGGAAATTGAAGCCAAAGTATGCTCCATGGAAATGGAGTTTTGGTGGAAATTCCTTAAAGGTTTGAATAAGGCTTGTCCCACATTAATTTGGTATGAGGTTTTGAAAGGGTTTATAAGGCATGGGTTTCATACTTGGGGTGTGCCCCAAGGGGTACCCAAGTGTTTTAGAGGGAGAGGTTATGGGCAAAATGGGCTAGACCCATTGGACCCAAAAATCACCACACATGCTGGCGCCGCCATCTTGGTCCGCGGTCAAGTGGTCAGGCTTGCAGGTGCGTGGTGTGAGGTTGGGCTTGTTCGCCCAAAATAAACTGATTTAGTTCTTGTTCATCCAAACAAGGCCCTTCCCGAAATTAAATTGGTTTCGTTTTATTGTACATCCAAACAGGCCCTTCTAAAATAAACAGTTTGGTATAAGTGCACACGAAAACATGGCCCTTCCCGTTTTTGATATCTGTTTGAAATATAATTCAATAGATTCAAATCTGTTTGAATTCAAAGCCAACAGGTTTCATACCTGTTCAATTCAAATCCTACAGCCACCATTCCATTTATAAATAGGACATCCCTCATTTGGATTTAGTGATCTTTAATTTTTTCGTCCTTCATAATTCTGAAAACATTCTCTTCATGTTGCTGCATTATTTTCTTGTCAGAGAGAGTATAAACACTTAGTGTGTTCGTTAGGCAAACAATTTGTAGTGCTGCTATTGTTTGTAGTAGATCATTTTATCCTGGGAGATAGACGTCCAAATTCGAAGCACCGTGGAGAGGATTTAATCGTCTTAAGGACACAGTGTCAAACACTGGACTTGATCAGTTTATAATTCGAAGAAATTAAATCAAGTAAGTTATTTATTTACTTTATTATGTTATTGTTAGTTTTTTAAATCAGATTTTAATTTTGTTTTTGTAACAAAATAAAATCTGTTTTTATTTATTTATTTATTATTCAAGTTTGATTTTTGTAATCAAACAAAATTTTCTCCTTTCTTTTACTTCTTTATATTCTGATTGTTGTTTAGTACACAACAGAATTTAATTTATTTAAATACAGTGAAGATTGCCCAACAGGATTGACTTATGGATGGCTTAACCCAAAGACAGAATTAAATATCGATGACCTTGTCATGTAACCCACATTATGATGTAACATGTTCTGTCTTTGCTAAGTGTACTGTAATGACATGATATAACAAGAAATGTTCTATGTTCTAATATATTACGTTTTGAAGTAATGAACAGTTGGCCATATATGTAAAGTATTCATGACATCCGTAGCACACGACCCTTACCCGAGGGTAATAATACCGTGTTTTCAAGTATGTTACAAGTTTAAGTATGTTTTCAAGTATGTTACAAGTTCAAGTATGTTTTCACGTATGTTTTCAAGTATGTTACAAGTTTACGTATGTTATAAGTTCTCAATATCGGGGGATTCCCCTCATGGAACTAACAAGTATGCTTTATATTGATTTGTTAGTGCTATCGAAGTGCCACATATAATCAGCGATTTCTGTTTATGATTCAAGTATGATGCATATGTATGAATTTGTTTCCGTTTATGGTATGACATGATATGAATGGTTTGGTCTGTAAGACCTATTAATTACTGGTATGGAACAAAGTGCTACTTGGAACTAAGTGCTGCATTGTGAGCCACCTCTAGAGTCCATGTGAGACACCTCTTGAATTCATACAACTTTTCAAGGGCTTTATGCCAACTTTTCAAGGGCTTCATGCCAATCCTTCAAGGGCTTCATGCCATATGTTCAAGGGCTTCATGCCATATGTACAAGGGCTATATGCCAACATGTTTAAAAGTTTAATGCTAATATGTTCAAAGGCTATCGCCACTTCGTTCAAGGGCTTAAAGCCATTATGTTCCAAGATATTATGTTTCAAGTCAATATGTTTCAAGACTGGGCCTTAGGCCGTTCAAGAATTAATACAGAATCAATTAACCTTATGCCTCATTATTTATGTATGCATTGATTTGTATTATAATTCAAGTTGAGCATTGAATCGTTTATGTACTATTATTCACTGAGTTTCGCTCATTTTATATTATGTCTGTTCTGTAGGTAATCACTTTGGGAGTCCGTCTTAACCCTTGAAGCTCACCCTTCAGTTGTCAACCTCAGTATGCCTAGGCTTCAGACCAAGTCTATGCATTTATGTCAAGTTTTGTTAAGATTTTGGCTTGCACTTTAATTATTTACCTAAGGTTAAAATGTATGTATATGACCCCTTTCTATACCAATGTTTGTTTATGCGGTCATGTTTGTGTATGGGTATGTCTAAAAATAAATGACTCTCACGAATGTGATCCTGGCATGTTAGGTTTAGCTCAATGGATGCTTTTCTGTGTTATTTTATTATATTAAATGCTTCCGTTCAGGCCCCATATGATATGTATATCAGGTTAAGTGTCCGTTTCTGTATGGGTCATGCCCGAACTTTTAGGGGCGAGTTTGGGGCGTGACACTATGGGCTTACATCTTTCCAAGTCGTTGCTTGGTTACAACAAAAGTGAGCCTAACTCAATACAATCAAAGCCTCTGGCTATACAAAGAATACAAAAAAAGAAATAAGCTCTTGCTCCCAAAAGTCTTTCCCCACTATTGCCTTGGCGAAGATATGTCACCAACACCTGAAAATGGTTTTCCCCAAATAGGATGAGTCACAACCCAGTAGGAATAATCTAACACAGTATATGAGATTTAACAAAGATATAAGCACAATGTGCATATACAATGCCTGTGACAAAACATTCACATTTGTATACAACCATAAAATACCAAGTTTATATTCTATTTCATTTTCTTTCAATTCATTTCAATCTATAAGTCAATTTAATTATCATTCAACAACCCAATTGAGAATACAACTCAGTGGCTAACAAAATCAACACAATTACCACATAAACACTTCAATCTGCCATTTTACAGAAATTTTGTCCGCGGGATCGGCAACCATGTATGCGCGCGATTTCGAGACTTTCATCTTGAACACGCAGGCCAACTTAATTTCAATGGAGTCCATCTCATATCTCCTCCCAAACAATGGAGTACATCCCTTTTCTCCTCCCAAACAATCATACATATACAATGTATTTAAACTTAGTTATATTCAACGACAACCAACAAGAGATTAGTTTAAATTTACCTAATCCTCATGCAATTTCTACAACAATCATGACCATCCTCCACCAATAACCCAATGCAGATATTTCTAAATAGATATTCAACCTCAAAACAAATAAATCATCTAAATTTCCATTGGTGTGAGTTAATAATACACGTCTAGTTCCACCATTTATATTATCATCTATTCAATTTCACACTTACAATGTCAATTCCATTTATTTAAATAAATAAATATTTGAATAAAAATTAGGGCAAACTTCCCTGTTTCCTAACTATTAACTCAAAATGCCAAAATCAACTATTTTACCACCATACAACCTCTTATTCAAACCCACAACCATTTTTACAACATAAACATGAAAACCTCATTTTTTTTTTATTTCACACCCAAACCCTAGGTTTGTCCAAATTACACCCAAAACCCACCATTATTACACAATGACTAAATAACTAAGTTAAGAATCATATGAAAGCATAGAAAATCCCTACCTCAAGTGTAGAAGCCCAAAGGAGGAGTGGAGAAATTTCAAAGATGTCAAAACCAAACTTTATTCGGATGTAATGGTAGCTCTTGAGATGCTCCATATTTTTATCAAATAGAGTAGGGTAGAGAGATCCTTAGATCCTAGTGGATTTGTAGAGAGAAGTTAGATTTTAGAGAGAGAAGGGGTCGGTCTAGGATTTTTGAGTGAAAAAATATCAAAAAATGATGTAAAAATGAGTTGCTGTGAACAGATATACACTAGGCTCGCTCGAGCGCAAGAGTTGTTACTCAAGCGACCAGACACAATAAGTGGCCTAGCTTGAGCGCAGAATACATACTCCCAGAAGTTTTACAGACATACACCGTTGCTATCATGGCCCCATTCCACCCCTAGTAGAATGGAGCCATGATGACCAGTAATCCGAGATTACCAAAGGCTAACTTACAAAGTTTCACACAATCAGAGTATACATATGGGGCTTACATGTGCAGAAGTAATAAATTTAAATCTAAGTAGTCCATAAGAGCTGTGCATAGATCAAATGAAATGACATACATCTTAACATGGTTTTACAACTTGAATACAAATAAAATATAGTACATGTTACATATTGATCAAAATGCTTCTCAAGTTGAAATATACAAAAGATATGAATTACAAACTAAAAAGCACAATCTTCAAGATGATGCAAAACATGAATCAAAACATCTTGCACAAAACATTTTAGGCGTCACCACCTTCTTGCTCGTCACCTATATATATATATATATAAATGGGAGGTTAAGCTTAGATACTCAGTGAATGATATAAGTAATAAAGGTTTGAATGAATGATATCCAAAATCTTTATCAAAAAAATACATATCATAGCTTGTACAAAATCAAGGGATGAACCAAGTTCATCTATCTAAGTCTTTCAAAGCTTCAAGGGATGCTTACTAGCATCAACATAATACAAGGGATGACATTTCTGACAAAATAAGGGAATAATCAACCCAGAATCGATTAGACAAACCCACCCGTACAAGACCGTCGGTGGCAAGGGAGATATCTCAAACAAGGGTACTAGTTGCATTATAGTCCCATAGTACTAAGGACTTTCCAAGAATGTCATCAAAACAAAGGTAATACTTGATACAAAAGCTAATGGATAATCATTCATACTTGATCAAATACTTTTCCAAAACAAAACAAAACAAAACAAAGCAAAGCTTTTATCTAAACATTATAACATAGCTTTATTAGAAATACCACTCACTTAGCTCTTCGAGTGTAGGGATTAAGGCAAGGATCCAAGACCTACAAATACATAATAAAAGTCCACTGGATGCACTTCAAGAAGACAAGAAGGAATGCTCAAAGATGGTTATGAAATGCACTTCCAAAACAAGCTTTACATGAGGGAAAAGATCCCAGTATTTCTTTCCAAAACCAAGTCAAGACAAAGCAAAACATGTGTTGGGAGTCAAAACACTATTTTTCTTCTAGGGAAAACATACTAGGTACTAACCAGGTCTCAGAATGGATGCACAAAGATGATCTAGGCCAAAATTGCCTAGCAGGGTGAACTCCGGAAGTCTTGGCCGAGGTCCCACACCTCTTGGCCGAGGTGTGGTCTCCTCGGCCTAGGTGTGCGGCTGCCTGCCGAGATGTTACAAGGTGCCGGCAAGGGTGTACCATGGTTGGCCTAGGTGTGTGGTGGTCGGCCTAGGTATGCATGCAAGATATGCTAAGGTGCAAGTGATCATGCAAGGTAGGCCAAGGTGAGATATGATGCTTGGCCTAGGTGTGAGGTCTAGGCAATAGTGGGTCTCAGTGACCACACTTAGGCAAATAAAGTCTAGAAATCTGGGTTTCCTCTTGAAGAACATGAAGAACATGAATGCTAAAATCATAACTTCTTATTCAAAATCTAAGATTTCATGTTATGAGTTCAAAAACATGGACCTGGGTACCCATACTTGAAGATTTCATCAAACAAACACAAAACATAGGACTTGGTATAAACTTTCGGATCAAAACATGATTTTCTTTCAAGAACACAACAACATCACTTTCTCTCTCTAAAACAAACTTTAAATCAATGCATGGCTCATGAATCATGTTAGATCATGCAATGTGATCATATCAACGTAAAGAACAACAAGAGTAGATCAAGAATCTAACCTCAAAACACAAATCAAACGATTCAAAGTATGAAGATCAAGGTTGGGAATCTAGCTCTTACTCTAAGAGCTCTTTTTTTTTCATAGAGCTTCTCTCTCTACAAGGCATGGATATGACAAATGATGTGGGTTCCCTAACTGCTAGCTGGCTTAAACCACTCCTAGGACACGTGGCATCATCTAATTAGATCTCCTCAAAAAGGTGCCAGAGTGAAAAGATAAGAGTATGACAAAGTGTGTATAACAAGTAAGGTGACAAGGGCATTCTGACAAGGCAAGGATCTCGGGTTCAAACGTAGGCTTCAAACAAGTAAGGCTTCCATGATCTAGGCTAGAAAGGATAACACATGGCCCAAATGTACCACACCTTGGCCTAGATGTGCCACACCTTGGCCTAGATGTGCCACACCTTGGCCTAGGTCATACCAGTCTCGGAACAAGATCGCTAGATGTCAGCTAAGGTGCACAATAAGGTTGCAAGGTTCTAGGATCAAAGGTCTCGAATGCCTAGATGATACACATCTCAACCTAGATAATGCACATCTCGGCCAATATGCCTAGGTAGCGGGGGAGGTCAACCAAGGTGGTTCCAAGATGGTCCTAGGTGTTGGCGCTCAACGGCCTAGGTGTAAGAGGTTCAAAAGTGTGACCTAGGCTTAAGACAGCAAGGATAGATTACCTAGGCTCAACACACAAAGCAAGGTCAAAGCATGCATATAGCACTTAGGAAAAACATGTTAGCACAAAACAAAACAAGGACCTTCACTTAGGCAAAACAAGTCAAAATCTACAAATGCAAGTTTAACAAGACAAAATCATGCAAACGCTCATGAATATGACTAAGACAAGATGAAGGTTGTTATAATCGCTCAAGCGCAAAAAGCCTCTCTCAAGCGAAGAACACTACCCCCCGAGTATTTCTACAGGCTTGCAAAAGTACTGGGAGTTCACAAAGCTTGCTCGAGTGCAAGAAATCTCGCTTAAGCGAAGAAGGAAGTTTCTGAACAACAACAATTGGACCAACTAGCAACCAACATGTTCCAAACATGCCCAAGACACTCCAATACTCAAACTCAAAGGGGAAATGAGGAAAAGAGACATAAATAACAATATCAAACCATGAAACCTGAGTCCAAAATACAACAAAGGTTGGGTCAAAACCAGAATCGCTATAGGAAGTATGAGCCAGATCCATCGCACGTGTTGGATTGGACCGATTTAGAGACAGACGAGGATGCCTCGTATAAGGAGAGATTAGTGAGAGTCTTAGATAGACGGGACCGAGTCTTGCGAGGAAAGACAATTCCCTTAGTAAAGGTATTGTGGAATCATCACGGGGTTGAGGAAACGACTTGAGAGCATGAATTGGAAGTCCGAGAGAAATATTCGGACTTGTTTGTTGGTGCTTGAACATGTATATTGAGATTTTGATTATGTTAATAAAAATTATAATTATGAGAACATTGTATATGTTGAATATGTTTTGGAAACGCAGGCTTAACATGAACATTGTATATGTTGTTTAAGTTTTGGAAAATGCAAATTTATCATAAACATTGAATATGTTTTGGAAATATGGAATGTATATTGAAATCAGTTAAAATTACGGGGAAATGTATATTGAGATGTGTATTAAGACTTGTTCATGGTGTGATGGGATTAAGTGACCGGTGAATGGGTCATGGTGCTAAAAAAATTAATTTGTAATTATTGTGGGAATTTTTTTAAACACATGGTTTTAAAATGTGATTTGTAATTTTAGGGACGAAATTCTTTAAGGGGGGAAGGTTATAGCGATCCCGGTTTTGACTCAACTCTTGTGGTATCCCAGACTCGGGTTTAATTCTTTCATATTGTTATTTACCTCTTACTTCCCTTGTGTCTCTTTGAAATTGGCTTTTGGGTTGTTGTGGTTGTGTTTGGGCAGGTTGGTCACTTGTTTTTCAAACCTTATGTTGCCTAGAATTTTGGTCCTCCGCTCGAGTGACACTTCTTGTGCTCGAACAAGCTTTGCAAACACTCAGTACTTTTGTAGGTCTACAAAAGTACTGGAAGAGTGATTTCTACACTCAAGCGGAGTTTTCTTCGCTCGAGTGAGTGGGCGCTCAAGCGGCTTTTCTTGTGCTCGAGCGTTGGTTTATTATCTGTAAAACTACTGAAATTGTGTTTTCCACGCTCGAGCGTCACTTCTTGCGCTTGAGCGGTGAGCGTCTTGTTGATTGTGTCTTGGAGCTCAAGTGGCCTTTCTTGCGCTCGAGCGGAACAATTTATTGTGTCTAACGCTCGAGCGTCAATTCTTCTGCTCGAGCGAATTGTGCATATATTAGATCACAAAAATGACCTTTTTTACATCACTTTTTCAAATCTTTTCTCTCTAAAACCTAAAGTTGAGACATTTTCTCTCTAAAATACTCTATCTCTTTACATTTTCACCTAGTTCTAGTAATTTCCTCACCCTAATCCCTTTGATAAAAAGGTAAACCATCTCAAGATCTCTATTTTGATCCGAATAGAGTTGGATTTGGGCATCCTTGAAGTTTCACTATTGCTTGGCTTGGCTTCTTTCTTTCAGGTAGGGAATCTCTACACCTCAGGCCAAGTTTGGCAACCCAAAAATAATCCATCTTTTTCTCTTTTTATCTTTTTTCCATCACATCACCTCTCTACTTTTCTGCACATCTTTTCATAAAAAAACAAAAAGTGCACTTATTTAGGTAATCCCAAACAACTCCTTAATATGAGTTTTAACTTGGTTATAGGTTGTTATGTGAAAATGGTGAGATTTAGGGGTGTTTTGAGCAAACCTAGGGTTTAGGTTCAAGTTTGAAAAGAGGAGTTTCTATGTGGGTGTTATAAAAATGATTATGGGGTTTAAATATTAGGTCATCTTGGGTTAAAATAGTTGATTTTGGCCTTCGGGTTAATAATTGAAAAATGAGGAGTTTTACCGGAAAATGTCTTGGATAGTTATTTTGTATAAGTAATGAAATTGGTATGGAAAATGTGAAATTGGGAGGATGTATACATGAATGGTGTTGTTGGATTTGTTTAAGCACTCACCTATGGAAATTTGATGATTTATCTGTTATAGAGATTATTTATCTGTTTAGAAATATCTGCTTTGGGCTATTCATGGAGGATAGTCATGATTGTTGTAGACATCGCATGTGGATTAGGCAAATTGAAACTAATCCCTTAGCCATTATCATTGAATATGATTATGAATGATATAAATTGTATATGTATGATATTTGGGAGAAGAAATGGGATGTACTCCATGTTTTGAGGAGAATAAAGGAAATAGACTCCATTGAACTAAGTTGGCCTGTGTGTCCAAGGTGAAAGTCCTGAAAATCATTTGTATACATGGGTGCCAATTGCTGCGGACGAAATTTTCGTAAAATGGCAAATAGAAGTGAATGTTTTTGTATTATGATTTCATCTGTAGGACATTTGTGAGGTGTAACCTCCGTTGATGGATTAAATGCAGTGGATGTATCTATTGAACTAAGACAAATGAATTGAGATGCGAGTTTGGCATAACATAGTTTTGGAAAGAGTTATAGAGATTTTTTCGTAGGACAATGAACATGTGCATTATACTTATATCTTGTTAATTCTTATATATTGTGTTAGTATGTTTCTATTAGGCTTTGGTTCACCCTACTTGGGAACCATTTTCAGGTACTGGAGACATCCTTCCCCAAGATAGTAGTTTGGGGAGACTTTGAGCAAGAGCTTCTTTTTTGTTTATTTATTTTGTATAGCCTAGGGCTAAGTTGTGTTGAGTTAGACTTTTCCTTTTTGCTATAACCAAGTAATGACTTAGAAAGATGTAAGCTTGTAGGGCATTTATTTTGTTGATCATTAACTGGTATTACATGCTATAGATTCATGATGAATATTTATGAATGTATATTGCATATGTTATCTTTTGTAATACGACTCTGATGAATGAAAGCATACCAATTCTATCATACTCATTTCTCTTATGAGTTGGATTAGATAGATAAATTTACTTAAAATTTAATTTATGAAGTCAAGAATCATTCATTACATTTATAATTTTGAATAATTTTTTGATTTGAAATTTTGAATAGATAGACTTTATTATGTAAAAAAAATAATGAAAGGTGTAAAATTTTGGAAACCAAGTTTAAAGGCTATTTTAGCCTCTTAAGAAAAAAATCCAAAATAGCCTTACTGTTGAGGAAATTCTATTTTCACACGCCCACTTATCTCAGTGCACACACTTAATAAAATATTATTTTAATGGCAATTATGTCCTAAACTAAAATTACCATAATGGACATACACAAAATATCCATAATATTATATGAAAATATTCTCTGTACTCATCTTTTATGCTATTGTATCTGCAGTTTTACATTACCCGACTTAGACTAGTCAATTGAGAGAGTAGAGCCCAGTAAAGTTCTTTGCTCTGACTTTAGAAATTCTTGATTTCCATACCACTTTCAGATCATGAAAAATCCCTTATTTCTGATACAAAACCAGTCACTCTCAACCATGAACAATAAAAGAAAACTAGTACCAATGGAATCGGTGTTGTTTTTTGTGGTTTTTTTCACAATGTTTCAAGGATCTTTTGGAGATTCCAAGCAGACAAAATCGAAGGCCTCTTATGGACTTGGGTCCTCTGTGGTCTTCCCTGTTAGTGGAAATGTTTATCCAAATGGGTATGTGTCGTTTGATTGTGGGTTTTTATGTTTGATTTTGGAAATGCAATCTTCAATGGAGTGCCAGGTTTTCATTTTGTTTAATAGAGTTTCTTTTCACTGTTGAAGTTTTCACTATGAACCAAAATAGAGATGGTGTTGCTCTTCAACTTTGGATTAGTCTATGGAAAGAGGGTTAGTGTGTGAAAAGAGGGTTGAGGTGGTTTGTACACAATGTATGAGTTAAGGGTATGATTGGTATAATTGGTGTGTGGAATAAGAACAAAAAATAATAATCAAACTACTAAGTATGTGCATTAAGAAAATATGTACATTGAGGTAACTATGTGTGTAGAAATAAAGGCTGTGTTTGTGTAACAACCCTCGCATCGACATCGTAACATTTGAATTATATATCGATTCTTTATTAACCGAACCGATAATGACCGATAATCGAATTAATCAAATCTTGAATAGACCGATTAACGGAAATCGAAATTGAATAAGTTATGCGTTATATTGCATATTGTATCTGTTTGATTGAATGATTATCTGCTTGCATTTATGTGGTTAAAGTGCTAATTGAAGGCCTTATCGGCGATTTAGAAACCGCTTGAAGTTTTAGACTCAAGAGAATATTTCGATTTAATGATATATTTATCTGAAAATTGATTAGGAGTGATTAAATTAGATTAAATTAAGTCAATTAAAGAGTTTGAGGTAATTACACTTTTGCCACCCTTAGTGGCCACTATCCTAGACATATTGAAGCCTTGAATTAGACACTTAGCAACATTTCCTCGGACATTTGGTTGTTCTTGCCGACTAGAAGAGAGTGAGAGGAATGTGTGAGTTCATTAAGCTCATTTGTTGAGATGGCTTGGAGACTTGAAGTACATTGAAGTGTAGTTGCATAAATTGAACTTCTAGTCAAGAAATTGAAGACTTAGGTAAGAAAATTACCATCTTCTTGTTATGTTTTAAGTCCCATCTTGCATACATCTTGGTTATAGAGAAGTTAAGACATGAATTTGCTCATTCATGATGAATTAAAACTCCATTGTTGCATGCATGCTTGGATTGATGTATTTTGAAGTTAAATTCTTGAAGAATGATACATGCATGTTCATGTCTAAGCTTTAGTCCATGTTTTCATTTGGTTTTCAAAGATTGAGCTCATTTGAGCATGATTTGAAGCTTAAAATTGTTTTGAATGCATGCATGTCATGTTTGAGCATTGTTCTTGAAAATGGTTTGAAATTGGGTTTAATTGAAACACCCTTGGGCCTTGATTTCTTAAATTGAACTTTAAAACTTGTTATTCTATGTGTTTGAAAGAGTTTTCCAGAAAATGGGCCCAAGAGGATCGAATTTGAAACATTGAAACTTGGTTTGAAACTCAGAGGTCGAATCTGGATTTTCCAGAATTTGGCCGTCCGCTTCCGAAGCGAAGTGCCGCTTCGGCGGGTAATTCATGCTCTCTCGATTTTCTTAGCATGTTTCTGATCCGCCGGCGGAGTTTTTCACGCCGGCGGAAAATCGCGCATCCAAAGATCTTTGCATCGGCCGCCGGCGTGGAAGTTGACGCCGGCGGGGACCTGTTATTTGTCCGCTCGGCGGGAAGTTTACGCTCGAGCGGAGGCCCTGTTTTCTGAAAATTCTGAAACTGATTTATGTGCGCATTTTTGCATCCTCATCCCATCCTAGGCATTCTTAGGCCTAGTTTAAGGCATCTTAATGAGGATTTAGACATAGAACCACACCGAGGAATTTAGGGATTTAATTATCATCCTTCCGATTGTGAAATTTAGTGTGTGTTCTATTTGTTAACTGTTTAGGGTTGGCTCTCGGGGACGCGCTCTAGCTACTGATAGCCCAATCACTGTGAGTAACAGATTGTGTAAAGATATGTTCAAATGGTTATATTTTGAATCTTGAAATTTGTTATTGAACTGATCGTTTATTGAATGAATGTATGTCACGTATTTGATCAGATTGTGGCATCCTTAGCACCTTGTTATTGGTATTCTGAGCTCTGTCGGTTTCCTTGTGGAACCATCTTGTTTGATGGCCATCATTATCGTTGGGTCATTAAGGCACGGGTCCTTTTGGACCCTCATGTTTATAGGCTAATGGATGTACCACATATGGTGATTGATTGAAATCTTGATTGGTGAAATCTTGAAGATTGAAATCTTGTATAATGAATTAATTTCATTACTGTGAAGGACATTCATTCATAACCTCTTTACACGTTATGTTATTCACTGGGCTTTAGCTCACTGTTTATATATATATGTAGGTTCTCA
Organism: Camellia lanceoleosa; assembly: GCA_025200525.1. Lineage (NCBI taxonomy): Eukaryota > Viridiplantae > Streptophyta > Magnoliopsida > Ericales > Theaceae > Camellia > Camellia lanceoleosa. Next base: position 11,156,724 of record CM045770.1, on the reverse strand, counting down.
GCAACCAGACCGGAGCTAGGAGCGTGGGTTTGATCCCCAGTTTTGTCAAGCCAGCCTAAGTGCCTCACTGCGAGGTTCCGAGTTGCCATGCTATGGCTTGGGGTGTTTTTGTGTCCCCCGTCGGTCTCCTCACTGTTTTGTACATTTGTATAGACCGTTCCTTTGTTTCTTTATCTTGTTGTCTAGGGATGTGATCCCGTGTTGCTTGTAAATGATTGTATAGATCAGATATGGATTGTCTTGTTTTGAACCGTATGAATGCATAAAAATGTTTTTGACATACTGATTTTCATGACTCAATGGACACTAGTTATTTCTTGTATTGGCTTCCGCCCTCTACTACTGTTTGATCGATTATCGCTCAGAGGCCTTCGTAATCTCGGATTCTTGGCGATTATGCTAAACCCATAGGGCCGGGTTTGGGTCGTGACAGTTTGGTTAGATGTTCAAACTATGATTCTATCGTTTAGTTTCAATATGGTGTTTGTTTAGAATTTTCAAAAGTTAATTCCACACCCACTTTTGAAAATTCTATCCAAGGCGGAAAAAATTTGGCTAACCCGTCGTTCTCCCAGATGTCCGATCGGTCGTCATCTTGGACATCCAGCTGTTTGATTGGTACAATGTAAATTTATTTATTTATTTATTTTATTTTTTTACAATTGGCACATGTTTTTTTATATTTTAAATACAAAAAAAATTAAATTTTTTTTAAAATTTTTTATGCGTTATGAATAGAATTTTGAGTTGTGTGTTTAGTTATGAGTTATAAGTTTTTGTATCAAATATCATATATCACATCAAAAATTCCCCACTCAATTCAAAACTTTTTTCAAAACTCATTCACCAAATAAATTTTTTACACTCAAATCATAATTCTAAAATTCACAAACTCAAAATACAACTCTATTCTCAAATCATATTTAGAAAACTCTACCAAAAGCTACCAGAATTTCCCTTACTTTTGCTCAACCCCAACCACTTGATGCACAACTGTCATCCATAGAGTGCAAAATGACACTTTTGCCCTTTTAATATTTGAGAAACCCATAGCAGGTGCCACATTAGCAAGATTTTTTTATTGGTTGGTTGTACATTTGTAAAGGGGCATTTTGGTCATTTATTTTTTCAACATTATTTCAAACACATTTTTCAATACACTAATCCAACAAAAAATTCAACCAATTTTTCTAAACACAAAAACTAAAATAGTCTATTAAAATAGTCAAAAAGCTTAAATACTTTATTATGTGAAAAAATAATATGATTGAATGACTATTGATTCACATTTTCATCAATTGGGCCACAAGGATATCCAGAGTGACATAAATGGCACTCAACTAATTTTTTTTTATTTTTTTTGAATCAAGAAAAATGTAAGAAATTTGGAGAGTACAAATATGTAACAATTCACCACATTTTCTTCGATTAAGTCACGTGGATGTCAAGAGTGATATGAATTGCGTTTAATTAATTTTTAATTTTTTTTTTTTTGAATAATCAATTTTTTTTCTTGAACCAAGAAAATGTAAGAAATTTGGAGGCCACATATAAATGAAAATAATATTATTTAATAAAATTTTTGAATTCGATATCACACATAATAAGTGAGTGTCTCATCTATCAAGACAATCAATTTTAACTTTTATCATATTTAATATGATAATGTTATTATTTATACATTCATATGATCTTCACACCTTTAATTAATTTAGAAATCACTGAAATTGTCAAAAATCTCTCCCCCTCCACTCCAAAAAAAAAAAAAAAAAAAAACACTTGTAAGTCGTAACCTTTTTTAATAGACCCATCATTATGTGATGCACACATGGCATTTGGGCCATTAGCTTTCATTGGAAAACCAATTTTATCTAAAGCTAAAATTAAGGAAAATGTATGGTAGTTAAGAGGAGATTAGAATGTTCAGTCAAATGGGAAACACAAAAAAACAGGGATAGACAAAAAGATTGAGAAAAACAAAAATCAAAAAATAAAAGATAAAACCAAAAAATAGAGGAATAGAGGAGAAGAGAGAGCAGTCTTTCTTCTCATATTTTGTTTTCCCTTCAGTATTAGATTCTGATACTGAAGGGTAAAACAACAATTTGTTACAAAATTCAAGTCCTCTCTGTGTAGAACATAACCAACACAGAAGGATTTGGACCCATTTTGTTTTGATTGTTCTGTGCCAAGGTATGTTTTTTAATGCATTTTTTAGCTTTTGTTCATTTTGAGCTATTTTATTGTGAAAAATATTTCACAAGCGATCTCTAAAATAGATTATGGTTGATAAAAAAAAGTATTTTTTTAGCATAATCTGCCATATGAAATTAATAGTCCAGATAAAATTTGGTAACTTTGTAAGCTTCCTGTTTTTTTTTTTTTTTTTTTTTTTTTTTTTTTTTTGTATATGATTATGTTTTCTTTAAATTTTTTGCAAAAAAACAAGAAACAAACAATATTTTGATTCGCCAAATTGTTCAAACTCTGTTTTTTTTTTTTTTAAATTTATTTATTTTTATAGCCAAAACTATCATCAAGTGTATTTGTTGTCTCTAATTTTCAAAATAGAAAACAAAAAGGGTAAATTACACTTTTTAGTCCTGTAATTTAATTCGAATTTCATTTTGGTCCTTATTTTAATTTGAACAACTTGAATCCTAAGTTGTAAATCCAATTCCATCTAAATTTGGTTAAAATTTTCTTCTTAAAGTGTTCCAAAATGTTTATCTTAACCTTTAATTTGAATGAAAAGATTAAATTAAAACCACACTTTAAATTGTAAGGAACAAATTCATCAATTTAAAACCATAAAAATCAAAATAAATTTGAGTCAAATTATGGAGCATGTCCATTGTTTCTTACCAAGTTTATCATCTCAACCATTTCAGGTTGACACTTCCATCATACAATAATACATAAAATCCAAACAATCCCTTAAAAATCCATATGGCTCCTCCAAGTAAGCTGAGAAAAGCCATAGGAGCCGTGAAGGACAAGACGAGTATCGGCTTAGCCAAAGTCGGTGCTGGTGCTTCCCTCTCCGACCTCGATGTAGCCATCGTGAAGGCCACGCGCCACGAGGAATGCCCAGCCGAGGAACGCCACATCCGCGAGATCCTCAGCCTCACGTGCTACTCACACGCCTACATCTCGGCTTGCGTCTCCACCATCTCAAAGCGGCTCAGCAAAACCAAGAACTGGGTGGTGGCTCTCAAAACCCTAGCCCTCCTCCAACGCCTCCTCGCGGATGGAGACCCTGCTTACGAGCAGGAGATCTTCTTCGCGACGAGGCGTGGGACAAGGCTGTTAAATTTGTCAGAGTTTAGGGACACTTCGCGGTCCAATTCGTGGGATTACTCGGCATTTGTGAGGACTTATGCTTTATATCTTGATGAACAACTTGAGTTTAGAATGCAAGGGAGGAGGGGGAAGAGAAGCGGGTTTACGCAAGATGAGGGAGAGGAGGAGGGAAGTCCGACAGCAGTGGCGGCGGTGGTGGTGGGGAGAGCGACGCCGGTGAGGGATATGAGGAATGAGAGGTTGTTTTCGAGGGTTCAGCATTTGATGCAGCTAATGGAAAGGTTTTTGGCATGCCGGCCCAGAGGTTAGTCTACTATATATACTTCATTTTAGATTTGTCCAAATGATTCAAATTGTTGACTTTGTATGGCTTAACGTGAACTACATGCTTGATTTTAGATTTGTCTAAATGTCTCAGGTTGTTGACTTTGTATAGCTGAATTTGAATATCATATGTATTACAATTAATTTATTAAAAAATTTACCAACTGCATTGATAACCTAATTAATTAGAATGTTATATTATTTTTATTTCCTTAAAAGCTTCAATGGGCTACCACGTGCATAGTTGATAAATATTTGGATAAATTAAAGAGACTCCCTAGTCTTATTAAAAATCTTATTTTGTGAGTCACTTGATTGAATTATATTGCTTGAAAAAATAATAGATAATATAATTTTAAAAATAATTTGTTAATTATTTTTCAAACAAATGTGCTCCGATCAAACAGTTTTTGATTTTTAATCAATCTAATTTTGGTATGCATGATTTTTTTTAAAAATCATACAAAATCAACAATTTAAATTATCAAGATAAATTCAAAATGAACCCACTGCAAGCCAGATTAGATAATCCAAGATGATATTATTGAAAAAGAATTCAATGTGAGTCAATTTCTAATACCACTTTTACTATAATATATTATCACATGTGTCCGTATATTATTAATGTAATGTGTCCCATCATTTATAATATAATACATGTTGTGTATTATATAGTTGAATTTATTTTAATTGTATGAATTTATAACAATAATGTTATAATTACTATTTTTTTTTTAACTATACCTTAACCATTGAATATTAATGCAATTTAAATGAATACAATTTATGTGTAGTGGGTCTCACTCATAAATGATTTGATGTATGTGTTTTTTATTTTATGTTTTTTTTGCTCCATATGCCACATCGTTAGAGCCATTGTTAGAGCTCCAAATTTGAAATTAGGAATCATTATTCTTTATATGAGATCTATTACATTAATAATTGTGATTGTGTCACATTAAATTTACATATCAAATATGACGAGCATGGCATTATTGATTTTATAATTTTGTTGTTAGACAAAAATAAATAATAAGTTATTTTGTCAGATAATTTTGAAATTTAAAAAAAAAATGTTACAAAACATTAGTTTGTTGTTCATATCAAATCGAAACATAGAACTCTCAAGAATACTCATACCAATATTTATAAGTATTTTTGTTTCGATGGTTTGAAACAGGTTCAGCACAGGACAATAGGGTTGTGCTCATGGCTCTCTACCCAGTGGTGAAAGAAAGTTTCCAGATATACTACGACATAACAGAAATACTAGGTATCTTGGTCGATCGATTCACTGGCTTAGAGGTCCCAGATTCTGTGAAAGTCTATGAGATCTTCTGTCGTGTTTTGAAGCAGTACGATGAGCTTGACGAGTTCTACGCCTGGTGCAAGCATGACGGGATTGCGCGAGCTTCTGACTACCCAGATGTTGAAAAAATTTCACAGAATAAATTGGATGCAATGGATGAGTACATACAAGAAAAGACCGTGGCGGAACGAAACAGGAAGGTCATATATTTGGATCAAAATAATGGTGAGGAGGAAGAAGGGACGAAGCCAAAAGAAGAAGAAGTTGTCGAAGAGGATATGAACACAATCAAGGCGTTACCGCCGCCTGAAGGATTTCCCGAGGAGCCAGAGGAGGAAGAAGTGAAGGAGGAGACGAAGGAGAAAGAGAAAGACAATGACATCGAGAAAGAAGTTGATTTGTTGAACTTGGGTGCAGATGCGGTGACAAGCGAAGAACATGGAGATAAATTGGCTTTAGCTTTGTTTGATGGTGGTGCACCAACAACAACAACTCCGGCATGGGAGGCATTCAAAGATACAGAAAACTGGGAGACCGCGCTCGTTCAATCTGCGAGCCATCTGTCGAACCAACAGGCATCGCTGCCTGGTGGTTTCAACATGATGTTGCTCAACGGCATGTATCAACAAGGAGCAACCGTGCAAGCAATGGCTTCCTCAGGACACGTGTCCACAGGAAGTGCCAGCAGCGTCGCATTTGGATCGGCTGGTAGGCCTGCTCCAATGTTGGCGCTGCCCGCACCTCCTAGCGCAACAGACGGTACCGTTTCAACGAGCGCTGACCCATTTGCGGCGTCAGTGGTGGTGCCACCCCCGTCTTATGTCCAAATGGCGGAGATGGAGAAGAAACAGAGGTTGTTAGTGGAGGAGCAGCTGATGTGGCAACAATATACCAGGGATGGGATGCAAGGCCAAGTTGGCTTAACAAAGATACAACAACCAAACCCTTATCCTTGCAATATGGGTGGTTACACACATACTTATTGAAAGCTATGTTAAAATATAGTTGTTTTCTTACTCAACAATTTTTTTAAATTTTTTGGTGGGGAGTCTTGGGGTGGCTTAGTGCATTGAGAAGGGGGAATGAGATCATAAAAAAATTAAACCCCTCCTTTCGCTTTTGGTAAGGGAAAGTGCACAAGTCAACATGTAAAGATAGACTTTGTAATCAATAGTGCTAAGCATACTCTTGGATATGTTTGATTCACCTTATTTGGTTTTCGAACTCAAATGCAGATTTTAATTTATATATTTTTTAAAATGTATTTAATTTAAATATATTTAAGAAATAAAATATTTATAAAAAAAATTGAAAATTTTTATTAATAATGAAAAAATAAAACAAATAAAAAAAACAAAAAACAAAAAACAAAAAATGGCACATTTCTTAAATTTTTGTTTTTAGTGAATTTTGGTTATAATTTTTTTCATAAATATTTTACATATCTAAAAATTGTAAAAATGTGATCAAAATATGATTAAAAAAAATCACTAAAATACATTCAAAAACCAAAAATATGTTTTGGGCTCTTTTCTCTTTCTTTGATCTCAACCTGTTGTTTGGATCTTTAATTTTTTGAGAAGAGAAAAATGAAGTAGAAACTTTAATTTTTTTTTCTTTCCCAAATTTTTTGTTCTTCAAAAATTCAAAATAAATGAGCAACGTTGTAGGGGTGTCTCTATTTACACACCACATTTTATCTCAAGACAAACCATTACTCAAGGCACACCTTTAATAATTTGATAAGTAAATAAAGACACCCTTGGCAGTAGGTTTGTATCCTAGCCCAAAAGCGTGGGGGTTGTGAATCAGCTCCTTGGTAACAGCGCCTCCTTGCCTGCCACTCCTGCCTAGTCCTAATCCAGGCATATGCCCCTGTTTGTTCATCATGTAGATGGACTGAGCACTCACATAGATTCCATCAGCTTCTGCCATGATAGATTGGACTACCCGAGCTTCTGTTAGTGAGAAGCCTGAGAGGAATACATCTTCTTCCCCGTGTACAATTTCCAACACTGGTGTGGCAGTTCCTTAGGGAGGGTGGATCGACGAATTACCGTACACCGTAGCAATCCCACCTTTGAAGGGGTATTTCACCAACTGATGGACTGTTAATGACACAGCTTTTATCTGATGCAGCCAAGGCCTTCGCAACAGTAGATTGAAGGTAGTTGGAACATCCATTACATGGAATTCTACCTCATGTTCGGACGGGCCAATCAGGATATGGCTCTTGAATGTTCCTATGACATCCCGGCTTGTATTGTCATAAGTTCGATGGCTTGAGTTGTGGGTGTGAAGTCAACAGCCTCAAACCTATGGCATAAGCGATTCGTGCGGACACACATTGATTGCCCTCGGCCTCTCGAGTTACATACAAGGGCGTTACGGTTGGCACCTCGGTGGCGCTCTTTATCCATGAAAGATATCACTGGCGTAACATCGCCAGATGTGACTAACGACATTAGTTGATCAGCGGTAATATCGATAGACAGTTTGGTGCGATTCATTGCCTCTAGCAATGCTTGCCTATGCTCCCGGAAAGCCATTATCAATCCCGATTGAGATATCTGCTGAATCTTCTTCAAGCTTTCAAAACCAGGTTGTCTTCACAGTCCTTCTCTCTGGTGTTATCAACCTCTTTGTTAGAAGATTTTGGTTGATCTACAGCCACAGGTTTGAAGTACTGACCACTCTGGGTCATGTGATTGATTTCGTCCATATACCACGTATCGTCGTGGGTATTGGATTTCCACCATTCGTCCGTGTATGCATGACTCAGATCATTATCTTCCTACCACTCTCCAGCAGTCATGGCCAAGCTTTTATCAGACTTTACTTGGAGCATGTTCACATCACGCCCCTCAGCAATGGTTTTGGTTTTTGGCAAGGCCTTCTTCCTTTGAATTTTTTCCATTCTCTCCTGCTAGAATTGTTCCAGCACTTGTTTTGTACTAGTAATGGATGTGGTCTCGACTTTTTCCTTCCTGACCCTTTTTGTCTGTTCCACCTCATCTAGCTCTTTGTCACCAAACCAACCGTTGTTTGTTTCCAGCTGACTTGAATCCAACCAGCCTATCTAGACACTGCTTGTTTCCTCTTCTTCAAAGAAGTAGAGGTTGGCTAGGTCTTCTTCTATGTGAACTAGATCCTCTTCCATTTTGACCAAGTCATTTCGGCCTTGTTCAGGCCAATCGTTCTGATGTTGCCTTAACTGGCCTTCCCCGATAGCATTGACACTGAGCACATCCGGCAATAGGACCACTGGTTTTGGTTGATCAATGGCCACAATGTATAAACTGGGATCATACTCTTCTACAAGTAAGGCCTCATTTTCTATGCCATAAGTATTAGAAAGCCCAGTCTTTGGTGTATTCTTTCATTTCTCTGTTCTTGCTGCCATGTGCTTGGGTTGGATTTGTGGGGTTAAGTCTATCATGCACATGTTCATGCTTTCTGGAATAACCACCTCCGGTTTTGGTAGATGGGATGAGGTAATATATGTGCTGGGGTTGAAGATAGGTGGTGGTGTTTGGATATGGTTAATATTTCTGGAGAAAGGAACTTGGTTGTGTGTAGGAAGTGGGTTGATTGCCACATTTGGTTTAGGAGGGGCGATGATTTTGTTGTCAATGAGATTCTGGATCTCATGACATAGACGAAAGCATGAATCTGTATGATGGCCATGTTGTTGGTGGAAAGTACAATATTGGGTTGGGTCGTGCCTAGCTGGTAGTAGGTCTAGGAGAGGGGGAGGATCAAGAGGCTTGAGATGCCCCTTGTCCATCAACACCTTGAGGGTGCGGGTTGGACTCATATGGAGGGGGGTAAAAGATCTTCGGTTCCAAGGTTGACTATTTTGTTCTGTTTGTGAGTTTGTGGCAGCAGCAAAGAAATCGACCATCTTGGCCGATCATGTAGCTATGGTATTGACATCTGCAGACCGCAGAATAGTGCTAGTACTAGCATTGGTACTCCGAGTGAATGGCTTTTTTGCATGTTCACTTGTTCTATGGATGATGTTCTTTTTGAAGGCGTTCTCAATTTGAACCCCTAACTCATGTAAGGAAGCAAATGTAGACAATGGTGCCACTATCATTGTCTGCAACATGTCTGGCTCAAGGTTTTGGACCACTAACCTGACTTGTTCTCTTTCAGAAGGTCTGCTCGTCATTCTGGCTGCCTTTGCCCTCCATCTTGCCACAAAGTCAATGAAGGGTTCTTTAGGGTCCTGAGTGGTTGCTTCCAGCTCACTGATTATTACTTCTATCTAAGTATTGTATGAGTATTGGTTAAAAAACCCCTCAGACAGTTCTTTCCAATTCTGCTTCGTTGAGTCCTCTAGTTTGGCGTACCAGATGGCCGCTACATCTGACAGGGTCCTCCCAAATAATGAGAGTTTTTGTGCCCTAGATAAACCCATAGGCCTCAACACATCTGAAAACAGGCGAACATGCACAATCGGATCCCCGCTCCCATCAAATCTATCGATGTGAGGCATTTTGAATTTTTCTGGCTACCTATTTGAAGACTCAGTGCACCCGTCCTCAATGTCGAGAATTGAATTGAAACCCTGGGATTTCTTCAAGGCTTTCTCAAGCCTAGCAATTTTGATCATGGATGGATCAATTTCATTCATATCGAAGGGAATGGTTCTCGTAGGAGGTTGTATCGGAGGTCTATAAGCTAAAGCTATTGGAAACATCTCCTGAGGATCTAGGACCTAAGAAGTTTCTAATGGTGGAGAGAGATCAATATTTGGCTGGGCAGTCGGGACCGGATGTACAGTAAATGCAGATGCCCCAGATGGGCATCGCAGATTAGCGATGACTTCATCTTGTGCAGCTAACCTTTGATCCATGGTTCTCAAAGTTGCCATCATGGCAGCAATTTCTTCTGTGTTCTGTGCCATTCTTATAGGTGGGTGAGATATTGGTGAATTGTGAATACGAATAGGTGTTTGTGGAGTGCTTTGTACTGGTGCTGATGCTTGTTTGTTCTTTCTTCGTCGAGTGACCGGCGGGAGAGAAACTAACACTGGCTGACCGTCAACAAGATCTTGCGTTTTACAAAGCCTACGAGAACGAGTCCAAACAACTTGGGGGATATCGAGTCTTTCTGAAGCTATGATGAAAAATTACCTAGCAAAAAGAAAGAACGAAAACATTTTTTTTTTAAAAACGGATAACACTTCGGCCCCAATTCTCAATTAATCACAACAATAGCTGAATTGTGATCCCCACTAAACTTTCTTCTCAGACTGATTGCTCATTTGTACCACTGCTATGAACCACTCCGTATATTTCACTGTAAAAGCACATACCACATAAAAAGAACCAAAACACCCCTATGAGGAGGTAGGGTTACCCTGTCCTAGATTTTGACATGATCTAGGTTGCACTATGTCAAGCAAGTGGTTTCATAACATCCTGTATGGGTAGCATCCTGTCCTAATTTGAATGGTCACTAGAGCGTACTATATGCATTAGGTCAAATAGTCACAAAAGGTACCTCAACAAGACTACCTAATATACCTCTCACACCTAACACCGAAAAGTGAAAGGAGAAGGATCAAGGGTACAGCGGTAATCCAGATCCAAGGGTTGTGTTCCCAACTTGACAGAGCCCATAACCGGTCAGCCTTTCGGCAAGTTTTGTAGGCAAGCCTCCGACAAACCGTCTAGGAATAACAGATGGCAAACACAGGGACTTAGGCGCACCAATGCAAATGCAATGCAAAGAACATATAAATGTAGATAAAAATTCACATCATGAAGTTTGAGTCAAGTTCTCTAATTCCCCAGCAGAGTTTCCAGAAACTGTAGCTCGGCTTTTCGCACTACCTTTCGGAAGAATGAAATAGCCTTTACAGTTCGAACTCTACTTGTGTGTTGGTTCTTATTTTGATTTCACAAGTGCAATGTGAAATAGTGAAAACACAAAAAGAGTCCAAATCTGGCAATTTCTTTTCAAAAATCGATGTTTGAATCAAATGCTAAAAATGGACTACTTTGCCAGATATCAGAGTCGCCACCTAAATATTTATTTTGGAAAATTTAGGAAACCCATGTGTAGACACTCCATTTTTTACCGTCCTCAAGACTTGGACATCACTGCTTGAACACTCGGTGATTATCCATGTTTGTGTTTGTTTGGAGTTCCCGGAGTTCTCGGCTACGCGCCTTACCTCAGGATCTCCAAACTCGACTGTTTTGTGTCTGGTTTTGCACCAAACACTTGTGTTTTGCCTTGGAGGGGCAGGGAATGCCTTGTGAGGCCTCCCCACACACCACCGGCACTAGCTAGAGGCCACCGGCTAGTTTTTGTTGCCACCGGCAATATATATTGCCGGCCAGCACTCTTTGTTGCCGGTCGGCAGTCATTTTTGTCAAAATGACATTTTTGGCTAGCCGATTACTGTTCAGCTGCTTTTTCAGATATTTTGAGACAGCTGTTTGGCATTTGGCTCCCCTCCATACACGTGTATGGAGGGATGCTCCTCTTGTTTGCTTACTAGTTAAGCATTACAAGATTGCCTCCTCTATAAGAGGAGGCCTTCTCTCCCTTGTTCTAGGGTTAGAGAGTTGGAAAAGAGGGTGAAGAAGCTCTGGTTTTAGGGTTCCAAATTAGTATATCTAACTTGTATCTATACCTCTCCCTCTCTTGCCATTCTAGGTGTTTTAGTCCATACTATTGCACACAAACACCTAGTCTTTCACCTTTTCTTGATTCCTTGAAGGGTCAGAGCTTGTTCTTGGTGTTCTTGGCTGGATTTGAGCCCAAGGAAGCAACAAGATCAACATTTGTGAAGAAGGTCAACAAGGGTAAGAAACTAGTACTTTTTACCCCATTTTTGCATCCTATTTCTACCTATCTTAGAGCTGTTTTTGTGTTTAGTGTATAACATAAAAAAGTTCTATTTTTAAGCCCTCTTAATTGTTTGTTAAGGGTGTTTTGTGGTTTGGGTGTGTTTGACCACCCTTAGGCCTTGAAAGGCCTCATTTTGTGCTATTTTGTGCAAGTTTCGAGACTTTGGTGTTTGGGCCTCTTCACCACTGAAATCTTGAGGGATTTCAATGGTGGAGATGGTTCCTTGAAGTCTCCAAAAGGGGAGGGCCACCCCCTCTCTTTGTTGTCCTTGAAAGGGACCATTTTTGGTCTCTTAAGAAAGCCTTTGTTCAAGTGTGTGTTGATCATGTCTAGGCTGCATTTCATGCTTATTATGCCATAATATAATCATGTTGTGTGTTGGTTTTGGTGCTCCATACATGTTTAGTATAGTTGCCATGTAATGCCTCCTTGATCCCTTAACATGCCTTAGGTTGTTAGCCTTTGTTTGAGCATGATTTAGGCTTGGACTTATGAATGTTTTGTGCTTATTTTGCCATGCTTTAGGTCTGTCCATAGTTGTTTGGATTGATTTTGGCACGCTTAGTATAGCTCCTTTGCATTTGTGGCTTGTCGGGCTTGTATGCCTCAAGTATGTGAATGTGTAGCTTGTGTTGCTTGCATCATTTTGGTGGTTTGGAACAGCCCAACATGTAATATCAGTCCCTTTGGCATGCTCATATGCTTGCCTTAGTTGCCTCTTTATTGCTTTGAGAGCATGTGTTGTATGCCTTATGTTTTGACCATTGTGCACGTCTTTGAATTCAAACCATTTTGATGCCATCTAAGTGGTCCTTTGGGCTTGATTTTGTGTGCTAAAACTCTGATTTTAGTTGCCTAAGTCTTGCCATGTTAGGTTTTGCCAAGTGTAGTTCAATGCCTCTTGGCTTGCCTCAAGTATTTGGACCAATTGCATGCTTTTGCTTCTCTTGTGTGAGTAGGTTTGGCACCACATTCTAACATGATTGCAGAGCTCAACTTGCATGCTAATTGTTTATATTTGTGCCCTCTTGAATGTGTTTAAAAGTTGCCCCATTATGCTTAAAGTTTTGGACCATGATCGCATGCATGTATGTGTGCATTTTGGCCTTCATTTTAGGCACTTTGGCCACTGATTTTAGGCCTATTTGGAGTTGCCTAAGTCATGTTTAAGTCCACTCCTTTGCTTAGTTTGCATGCTTGCCTTGGATGTGTGTTTGCATACTAGCATTCTTGTTTGCCTCCCATGTTGCATACTAGTTGACATGCTTAGAATTGCACACATAGACATGCATGCCTTGTCCCTTGATTTGGTGATGGGGATTGGGCTCTTTGATTGTTTAGTTTGCATTTCATTTGACATGAAAATTGCACACTTGATTCTTTGGGCCATCATGCATGAAAATGTGTGATTGGTGGCCCGAGAATCGAGGCACATCCTCCTTTGAGTCACAAACATGATAAGGAATGTGTTTGGTGCATACATTGCTTGAATTGAGCTGCCATGCAAGATTCTGCCCTCTGTTGCTGTGAGTTGCAGGTTCTGCAGGAATTCATTGCCGGCCGGCAGTATTTAGTGCCGACCGGCAGTCGATCAATGGCCGGTGGATATGTCTTGTGCCGATGGGCCACATCCTAGTGCCGGTGGTCATTTCCTCCAGCCGGTGGGATTCTCCAGTGTCCAGAGAGGCATCCTTGAGACTTTGGTAGATTTCAGAGGAACAAAGCAGGGAAAACAGAGGCCGGCTAGGCATGGCAAAGGTAATTCCGAAGGAATCCGAGCCATGCATTGAGCCTCGCCGAGGCGCATCGCTTTTTCTTAGATTAATTGATTTGTTAATTTAATTAATTTGTAATATTTAATTAGCTCGCGTAGTTAATTAATTTTTATTATTCTTTTGGTCCCTCCGAGCGAGGGCAAATCTGTAATAAGTGTGCGTGGGTCTGTGCATGTCTTCCAACCCCCACTTCTTTTTTCCCTTTTATTTACCCGCTTATGATGGTAGATTAGGGCACGTTTATTTTAGCATACCTTATGCAATGCATCCGTGCATCCATGCATTTGTTGACATGCACCGGGCTCGGTACATCATATAACCGCATTGCATCTTCAAATCCAACTTGAATACATGCATCAAATGATTGTATTTCACATGCCATTTTAGGGTTAGCCGAGCCTGTCCTAATCACATTCTGTACGCGATGCATTAGTCATTCTAACATGAACTAGGGCATGCATTTTTGCTAACTAGTTTATTGTTTTGGCACGGAGAACGATGTAAGTATTTATGCTTTAGCATATCGCATGCATGTGAATGTTAACCATGTGGCTAAATGCTTATATGAGATAAACTGTTTGAATGCCTGTGGGTGGAGGTTGAATTGTTTGAGTTGGAAAAACTCGTTGAAATCCGTGTTTTAGCCTACTTATGAGTAGCAAAATCCGAAATGCTTTCAAAACGAGCGGATATGTAATGTTTATTTCCAAATTAGACAATCTAGTCTATACTTGTTTGCTGCGCGCATAACATAGTAATTCTAGGCTAATAATTGGAATAAGAGCATGTAATGTTTTCAAAATCGGATATCACGGTTAGTAGAGACCGGTCTTCGGACCGAGCGAAAGGAGGTGCTCATAGCTGACCTTCCCCGATCGTACCCAAGCTCTCGAGCCAAGACAACTTTGGTGATGACGGACATGTGGCCTTCGGCATCGAGTCAGGGTTTCCTAAATTTCCCATTTTAAAAATATTTAGGTGGCGACTCTGTATCTGGCAAAGCAGTCCATGTTTGGCACTACTTTTCAAAAAAATCTGTTTTCTCAAACGATTTGCTAGAGTTGGACTCTTTGGTTCAGATTAAGAACCGCAACAAACAAAAAAGGGGAGTCCGAACTGTAGTAGTAGCCGAGGTCCCCTGCGGCCATGTTACAGTTTCTGGCGACTCTGCTGGGGATTTTAGAGAGCTTGACTCGAACTCGTGATATCCTTTTTTTTTACTACACTTATGTGTTTCTTTGCATTGCATGTGCATTGGTGCGCCTAGGACACCGTGTTGGCCATCTGCTATTCCTGAGCGGTTTGCTGGAGGCTTGTCTTGTCAAGGCATGACCATAAGGCTGACCGTTATGGCTCGCCAAGATGGGGAATACAAACCCCGGTTACCGGCACCCTTTTTCGACCATTCGACCTAGTGCATATTCGAATCCATAGTGACCATTCCAAACTAGGATAAGTTGCTTACCCGATTTTAGGTTGTTTGAAACCGTCATGCGTAGTAAAACCCTAGCTCGACAAAATAGGACAGGGAAACCCTACCCCAAGATAGGGTGTTTTGGCTCTCTTACTTGCTATGTGCTTTTAGAGTGTATCTCTACAGAACGCATATACCCGCTTTATGGCATTAGGCCCGCAGCACCAAGATAGTATTTTGAGAATCGCTTATATCTGCGTATCGATTCAGATGAAAGTGATTCTCGAGGAACAGTGATCGCAGTAGAGTGCAATTGTTCGCCACACCGTATTTGATCCGCTTAGGGTCAAATCGCTTGTTTTCCGCTTCGCCAGAGATTCAGAGGGTCGATCCAGAACAGCTAGTGTCTTCTCCTTGCTAAGGCAGGACTGAACATGACGCAGAACTCAGAAGAGATCATGGTCATGACGGCCGCGTTGAGTCAAGAAATCACCCCACAGGATGAAACTACTGTTGACATACCGCATCCACCCAGGTCGCCTGCCACACATCCAATTTGGACCCCTCAACTATATCAGGCTCGCGAGCCTACTACATTTGAACTAATGGGAATGATAGGTGATCTTCAAAGATCCGTGGCGGATCTCGCATATGGAATGTCTATTTCGCCACCAGCCGCACCATATGCCGGAGGCTTTATACCCCAAGAGCCCCCGCTACTGGGACGAATTGTAATTGAACTCAGCCAACCGGGGATGGCCTCCAGCTATGGCAACGACGCATCAAACCAAGTTCTAAATCAGGCTGAGGCCAGAGACAAAGGTAAGATGAAGGCAGATGCCGACCCTATCGAACAATTGCTGTGGGCAGTAGAGGCTTTGAAAGCCGGGGGAATGAACAAGCAACAGATATCCGCAGTTATGTCAAAAGCTGTGGAGGACGCTTTCTCCACCCCGCCTGAGGGCAATTCCAGTCAATCAGAGAATCGGGATAGGCCCCGTCATGCCAAAACAGTTCTTCCCTCTCCCAACCTTGCATACGAAAAGGATCAGAAATCTAAGGCCGCACCCGTCGATCCGTTCGCTAGTGTATCTAGCAAGAGTGCTCAGGCTCCAAAATACCTGCCCCGAGAACGCAGGGTCTTTCATGCTCTCTACATGCCATTGTCCAAGGCACTTCAGATCCTTGCCGAGAGGGGACACCTTAAACCCCTGGAGCCTCGGCCTCTCTCGAAGAATCTCCCTGATACTCATGACCCTACTCAATACTGTGCGTACCACCAGCAGAATGGCCATGCTACCGACAATTGTTTCGCCCCAAGACGAGGTGCAAGATTTGATTGACAACGAGGTTATCCTCCCCACCTCAAGAAAGTCCGCTACCACTGGGCTTGTTGGATTTTGAGGATACAGTAACAGCGAAGGTGAACCGCCAGGCAAGGCTCAGCACGTTTTTGGATGTGGCGTTTGGCACGCATTTTTAAGCATCTGTTAATATTAGTTTTGTAAAATCTGACTTGGGTGTTGAGTCAGTCTTTTGTTTTATTTTGAGTCTGTCTCATTGTATTGAGTCAGTCCTTTTGCGTATGGGTCTGTCTTTTTGTAATGAGTCAGTCCCTCTTGTATAGAATACCAGGTGATTCCGGGGTTGTTACCTCGAACACCGTTTTGCTTTATAATTGCCTCCTTTGCTTTTCCTTTTAAGTCTGTCTCTGTTGAGAAGCCAGTCGCAATCAGAGAATCTGAATGAAACAGCTGTGGCTATCACGTTCCGTATTTGTTGCTATTTGAGTTAGCCGTGCCAGAAGATGTGAATGGAACGACAATGCATTTCGCCTGCTCTCTTGTGCCTTAAACATCGTCGTAATGACCTAAGCTTTTCATAAAACCCCTTTTTGAACACTGTGGTGATGAAAACGAAGAGGAAGTAATTCCTCGGGTTTTGTAAAATTTTGATCATTTTGAGAGAAAGAGAAGCCTGCTAAGCTTTTAATGAATGAAATCATGCTTGTCGGCGTGAGTACTGAGAAGGATCCTGATCCGATCCAGACTGGTTCCACATTATCTTCAACGCGAACGATTTGTCGCTTTCTTAAAAACTTTCAAAAACGAAATGTCTTGCGCAATCTTGCGAAGACCGGTGTGGAACCGCTCTTGAGATTGTGCAGCCCAGGATCGCTCTCGGTCTCAAGTTTCAATTCATCTGCTGTAAACCGAACTGCTCAAAACATTCAACAAAGGCTATGAAACGCCTCAGGCGACCTATTTTGAGGCAAATCGAGCAAGAGGCACTAAAGTCAAATTAAGAAGATCGATCCCACTGCAAGGCTTATGAAGCACCGTGATGAACTTTTCTACAAATCAATACAATACTATTCTCCGGATAGAGAAAGGCCTCAACCTCAAAACCATTTGGCATGGGCTCGCTACACTTTTTTTACCTTTTGAGAGGCTCGCTGGGCCGAAAACCCGGAAGGGCAGCCCAGGCAAAAATTAGAGTAAAGAAAAAGAAAAGAAAAAAAGAAAATACAAAAAAGAAGCAAAAAAGAAAAGAAAAGAACAAAAAATAGCAAAAGAAATAAAAAAGAAAATACAAAGAAAAGATAAGAAAAAGAAGGAAAAAGAAAAACATAGCTCGCAAGGTCGAAAACCCGCATTGGGCACCTTGGCAAAAGTTAGAGCCTAAACAGTGAAGGTTAAAATACCCGAGTGTACCTTGACCGGAACTATGTGAGGCTTGATTCCCATGTTTGGGATACGTAGGCAACTTCATCTTGAAGTCCAGCCCCAACGCTTCCATAGCGTCTCAGTCCATGTCATGGTTTTGATCACTTGTGCCTCCTCCGAATCCGATGTTTCGATTGCAGCAACCTGGAACTACGTGATTAACTTCCTCTTGAAGTCCAAACCACCAACACCTTCCAGGTGACTGTGTCCATATATTCAAACCGTCTTCGACTCCTCCGCGCCCGAGGGTCCGATCGTCGTCAACAAGGACTGGCTTACGACGTGCCGAGGTATCATCCAAACAAGGGGCAACTTTCTGTTGCCATGCATTGCCACAAGTTGCCCTAAGTTACCATCCAAACCAGGGGCAACTTTCCGTTGCCTTTATCCCCCTTTAAGCCAGGGGCAATTTTCCATTGCCTCCGATTCGAGCTTGCATATCTCGAGGGTAAGTTCTACGCTTGTTGAGCGTTGATTGTTTGCAAAAATAGTTTTCGAAAATTTTCATTGAGGTTGACTTATTTTCTTGAAAACTGTTTCATTTTTAAAATTGGACCATGTTTGGACCCAAAAAGGAGAATTTTTAGTGCTCACAGCTTGATTCACATGATTTTCAAATCAAAAATCGAATAAGTGTGTTAATCCAACTCTCATTTTTTATCAAAACTGTTTTAGAAAACAAAAAGGGTCAAAGTGACGAACTAAGGGCACAATTGAGTCAGGCCTTCTGTCTCTTCCCCCCCGTCAACATACTCGCCGGAAGGGCACTCCATCACCAGAAGAAATAGCCGTGAACTAACAGTGTTGGGCGTGAACCCACAACCTCTCGTTTACCTGTCAACCACCATGTGAAGGGATAAAAAATGAGAGAATAAAGAATAGAGAAGAATAAGTTGAGAGAAAAGTGAGAAAAGGGTTTAAGAGAAAAACCGAGCCTGAGGACCGAGTGATGTGAGTATCACAAATCAGGAAGGGTGAGAATAATACCCGGAGGAATTGGCTCCTCCAGATTTGAGGTCTTTTCGCAAACATGTCCGTGTGTCGTGTCTTTTGATCTGTCGGTCTCGATTTTAGCTTTGAGTCTTTTTCGAGCATGTCTCGTTCTTTTAGGTTGTGTGCCTTTTGTTTCTTTGTTTGAGTCTCTGTCATTGCGGGTAGACTCGACACCCCGGTTGAAAACCCTTCTTTACTTCAAAAAATCATTCGTGCTCAGAATGCTGTGCCATCCTTTACATTCGTGCAAAGCAAGAGAAGGAAAGGGAAAATTTGGGACATCCGAGTGTGTTTCAACTGCAACCATGTCAGTTTTGTGATCTGTCTTGTCAGATTGGGCTATCTGTTCAGGGTTTGCTGTGTGCAGAATGAACCGAATGCTGTGTTATGGGCTATATGCAGATCAATCCCCAGTAGAGTATGGGCTGTATTATTCAGTTTGAGTGGTGGTTTGCATGAGTTGTTTGCTGTTAGTTGGTTGGTTATTCGATTATCATAGTACAAGTGCTCAATTTTCAGACAACAGATCAATATCATTTACATTTGAGGGGTAAATATGATGTAATATGCAATACAGTGCAAGGTATGAAATATACACAAATGTTAACACTTTTTCAGACAAAAAGTTCGTTTCATTTCAATATCAACTTTTCAAGTACATAAGTTTTGAGAAACAAAATCTGCCTGCGGCAGTACAAAGGTACCCTAACTGCTAACCAAAAGAGGAAAATGTAAAAAGAAAAAGAAAACAACAAGATCTGTATCAAATGTCAAAAATGGCTCCAGGGCCGTCAATCTGTCCTGGTCCTCTTCCTAGACGAAGGTCCAGGAGCGTCATCAACAGGGGCACCACCAGGGGCATCGCCGCCTGAGCTCGAGTCCGAGCCATCACGGCCTCTCCGCTCTGCTCTCAAACTCGTTCGAATCGAGCCCGCGAGCCAAGCTTCCCGACATGAGTACGCCCTCCTCTGGTGCGAGGAAACACTCTACCATCCCGCGTAGAGAGAGGAGGCCCAGTCGGAGCGCTACTCACCGGAGGAATCGGGAAGGGAGGCTGAAAAGCAAGAAAGGCAAATACATCGTATCATCGCGAGCGGTGAATCGCTGCGAATCGCGTATGAGTACGATCGTGAATGCCGTGAGCAGTGAATCGGTGTAAAATGCAGTGTATGAGTACAGTCTGTGAATGCCGTGAGCAGTGAATCAATGCAGAATATAGTGTGTGAGTACAGTGTATCAGATGTCGTGAACAGTTCATCAGATGTTGTGTTATGCATCAGATTATGTGAAGCAGTTTGTATATGGTTCGGGGCTGTGGTCAGGAAGAACATACCGGAATGCTGTAGGGGCTAAGAGGTCGAGTGTCTGCTGTAGCATCCCCATCATGGAGGCATTCATCTCCAATGACTGCCAGGTGTACCCGAAAGACGCCTGCAAAAGTATCAGATGCATCAATGTTCTGTGGAATATCAAATAAACTGAAATAAAATGACTATACAAAAATGCAGTAATACATACTGGAGGCAAGTCAGGGACACTGACAAGCTCGTGGTCAGCCGGTGGAGGAGCAAAGGGATCCGTAGGTCGCCCATCCCCGCCTCGGAAAGTCAATGAAGCGGCAGAAAAGGCCAATCGGACCTCGCCTCGCCGAACCCCACCTTCGCCACGACTCGCCCTCATCGGCGCCTCCTCCAACTCTCGCTTCGCCCACTACCGCACCAGAGGTCTTCGCCGGTGGCCGCCCAGGTCGTCGATAATAAAGGTCCGGACGATTTCGAGTAATCGCCTCGCCGGAATCATCCGCCTCACCGATGGTGTAGTCCGCCATCGGCTAAACCTCTCCGTATCCCGCATGTGCTCGAAGGATGCACCGACTATCTCGAGTAAGCCTAGGGTTTGGCGCAAGAAACGCCACCAGTACCAAGCCCGATGCATCGCCCTCGAGCGTAATCCAGAACGCGAGGTCTCATCAAGACCGGCGAACCGATCCTCATCATCGCAGTAAAGGAGCCCACGGCCGCCAGTGATCCGGGTTGAAATACGCTTGTTACCTATCGATATTGCAAATATGCAAAGGAAAGGCGGCTTAAATGAATTGTAAGTAAAACATACCTCGGCGGTGATGGTGTCAAGTAGCGGGCGAAGAAATGTCTCCCTCCGCGGCTCCGCGCATCTCCCATCAAAGCGTGAAGGGACGACCAGAGGGGTCTCTGCGTCAGGTACATGAGCGAGCCTAGGAAAGTAGGCGTAAACCCACAACTGCAAGATAAATACCAGTGCATTTATCAGATAAAACAGAATACAAAATAGAAGGCAAAAAACAAAGAAAGCAAAGGTTGCAGGCAAAGGTATTGCAGAGTGTACAAGGGCGTGTTGTGCAAGCAGGTTGTGCAGAGTGTACAAGCGAGCAGCAGTACAACAAGCAAAGCAAAGTATGTGTGTGCCGCGTGTACAGTATACAGCAAGTGTAAAGCAAACTACAGTGTATGCAGTGTGCAGAGTACAAAAAATAAAGAACTAAAATGAAAGGCAGAAAAAGAAATGTACCTCCCAAGCACGCCAGTAACCCCCGAGCAACTGCCCGCTACCATGAGAGGCTGAGCTCATGTATCCATAAAGGGTGGCTAGAGCGGCACCACCCCAATCAAAATGTAAGATGTCTCTGACATCCACCAGTGCACTGAGAAGGCAGAGAGGCACTGTGTTCGCCCGGTCAGCGAAGATAATCGTCCCGAACAGGAACATGAGGAAGCCGCGTGCATATCTCTCTACGGCCTCTGGGGTCATCGGGGCTGCATCAACGAGGAGGGCCGGACCCGAATCGCACTCGAACCAGAGTACGGACAAAGCCGTGGCGCGCGAGAGGCGGTAAGCCGCCAAGCAAGTAGACCCGAGCCGCGTCCACTCATCTATGTCGCTGTCAAAGGATCGGATCACCTTCACCCCGATGCCGGTGAGCATCGAGAAATCATAAGGGGTCATCGTCATGTCCCCGGTCGCAGACAAGTGAAATGAATCAGTGGTGTCCCACCACCTCTCCACAAGAGCGGCGAGGAGAGGTCTGCATGTCGTGAGCTGGAAGAGTCCCCTGCAAAAGGCGCCAAAGCCCGCCTGGTCTACGATGCGGCGAATCGCCGAAGTTCAACAGACCACTCATGAAGGACAGATTCCCATACCCGCGGATGGTATGGGAATCTCCCTGTTTTCAAACAAATAGTTATGAAGCAACATAAAATGCACAGTTTTGAAGAAGTAGTCAAAATCAGTACAAATGTGGCATGCATGCAAGTTTTTCAGATTCAAACAGATACCGGGTGTCGGTGTGCTTACAGTGAACCATAACGTGTGATGCGTCAACATGTTTGAGTGGTTCAGTACAAATTTGGCATGCGTTCAAGTTTTTCAGATTCAAACAGATACTGGGTGTCGGTGTGCTTATAGTGAACTACAACGTGTGATGCGTCAGCATGTTTGAGTGGTTCAGTACAAATTTGGCATGCGTGCAAGTTTTTCAGATTCAAACAGATACCGGGTGTCGGTGCTTACTAATGAACCATAACGTGTGACGTGTCAATGTGTTTGAGTGGTTCAGTGCAAATTTGGCATGCGTGCAAGTCTTCAGATTCAAACAGATACTAGGTACCGGTGTGTTTACAGTGGACTACAACATATAATGCGTCAGTGTGTTTGTGTGGCTCGGTGCGAATGTGGCATGCGTGCATATTTTCAGATTCAAACAGATATCGTGTCCTGTTTGCAAAGTGAAATACTGTGTGCCGTGGTTTGAGTGGTTCAAGGCTAGTGCAAGTGTAAAGATGCGAAGTCTTAAACAGATAATCAGTAAACGCGCTTTGTAATCAACTACAATATACAAGATATCGCTGTATCGTAATCCAAGCGGTTAAAGAATGCAATACTATGGCATATGGCGCTAAAAATTCTACGCGTAAAGTAAAACAGAGAAAGAAAGTTACCTAAGCGCCGAGGATAGATGGAGACGCTCACAGAAGCAAGAGCCAGTGGTCCAACGCCATGTCGGCTCTGAACCGGGCGTCGTCCGTCGGGTGGTAGAACGGGAATCGCCGGCCGGTAGGTCGCCGGGTCGAAAGGGCGCTCGCTCAACGGGAGGAGCTCGACCTCGGGATCCATCTCGTGATCTGAGGGAGTCCCGCTGCGTGGAACGTCGTCGGCCATATCGAGAATGATGGAAAATGGTCGAGGAATGAAAATAGGCTCGGAATACGAAGAGTCAACTCGAAAGTCAACCTCCGAGAGGGTGGAAAATGGCCGGAAAGGTCAGGATGGGAAAAGGGTATGGAAATGAAGAGGAAATCGAGGGGAACAAGTCCCAAAAAGGCGGAAATAGCAAAAGGAGTGCCGAAATGAAATTTCAATCGGTCGAAAATGTCCGAAACGCGATGAACCTCGCAAATCAAACGACGAAAAAGGCGCGAAAACACAAAGAAATGAGCAAATGAGGAGAGAAAAAGGCCCTAGAGAGAGAGAGAGATGGTTTTTGGCGGAAAGGAAATAAGAAAATAGGGTTTAGAAACCCTATTTTAAAAGACCCGAGGCGAAAAGTCGACCGCCTGACTCAAGAATCTTTTGCTTGCCGGGCAACATTTTGTGCCGGCCGGCATAATATTGTGCCGATGGAATTTATTTGTAGCCGGTGGACAGCTGGTGGCCTCCTAGCCCAGCCGGTGATGTTCCCACAGCCTTGTTTAGGCCATATGAGTGGTTTCTGGTCTTCATAGCCCAAGAAAGTGTAAGAAAGTGTATCTCCGACGCTCAACCGGCCTCCGTTTTGACCCCGGACTGTGTCTTCTGTGCGTGGTACTCAAATTCATGCAATGTTGTATCCTTTTGTATCCTTTTGCCATTTACAAGATTCAAAAGTTGCCCTGCGTGCGTCGCATGCATTCATCATGTTGTCCGGTGCATTGCGTCGCACCGTCATACACATCCCTCATGCATTGTCATGTATTTTATTACAAGCATTGTCACACATTGTCATGCACCTCAATACATATATCGCCTCGCACATCATTCGTGTTGTCGTTGCCCCGCACATCATTTGTGTTGCCGTGCACCTCCTTGTTTCGCATTGTCATGCATTTCAAAAAGAAAGAACGTGCGTTGTCGCACACACGAGCTCACTTGCATTGGTCTCAGATCCGTGTTGCATGCGGTCGACTTGCATCTTTATCATTCTCGCGGCACGCGTTCCGCACGGTGCCTTGTTTTACATAGGCACGTGTGCCCCGTTTTGCATAGGCACGTGTGCCTCATTCTCATAGGCACGTGTGCCTCCTCATTTTCATAGGCACGTGTGCCTCCTCATTTTCATCGACACGTGTGCCTCACTAGCATCGGCACGTGTGCCTCACTAGCATCGGCACGTGTGCCTCACTAGCATTGGCACGTGTGCCCCGTTCTCATTGGCATGTGTGCCTCATTCTCATTGGCACGTGTGCCCCGTTTTCATCGGCACGTGTGCCTCATCCCATAGGCACGTGTGCCTCACTAACATTGGCACGTGTGCCTCATTTCGCATCGGCACGTGTGCCTCGTTTCGCATAGGCACGTGTGCCTCCTCATTTTCATAGGCACGTGTGCCTCCTCATTTTCATCGGCACGTGTGCCTCACTAGCATCGGCACGTGTGCCTCACTAGCATTGGCACGTGTGCCCCGTTCTCATTGGCACGTGTGCCTCATTCTCATTGGCACGTGTGCCCCGTTTTCATCGGCACGTGTGCCTCATCCCATAGGCACGTGTGCCTTACTAACATCGGCACGTGTGCCTCATTTCGCATCGGCACGTGTGCCTCGTTTCACATCGGTATGTGTGCCTCATCTAACATCGGCACGTGTGCCTCATTTCGCATAGGCGCGTGTGCCTCACTAACATCGGCACGTGTGCCTCGTTTCGCATCAGCACGTGTGCCTCATTTCGCATCGGCACGTGTGCCTCCTTTAACATCGGCACGTGTGCCTCGTTTCGCATCTGCATGTGTGCCTCATTTCGCATCGGCACGTGTGCCTCCTCGTTTTCATTGGCACGTGTGCCCCATCTTCATCGGCACGTGTGCCTCCCCATTTCCATTGGCACGTGTGTCTCATTCTCATCGGCACGTGTGCCTCATTTGCATTAGCATGCGTGCCTCATTTGCGTTGTCTTACATCTTCCTTTTTATACACATTGCGTGCACGTGTGCATTGCTTTACTGATATGTGTTCAAGTTCCTTTTTATACACATTGCGTGCACGTGTGCATTGCTTTACTGAAATGTGTTCAAGTTCCTTTTTATACACATTGCGTGCACATGTGCATTGCTTTACTGATATGTGTTCAAGTTCCTTTTTATACACATTGCGTGCACGTGTGCATTGCTTTACTTATATGTGTTCTATTTCTTTTATTTATACACATTGCGTGCATGCGTGCATTGCTTTACTCACATGTGTTCAATCCCACCATATTGCTAACAACATTGTACCTGTTAAGTTTGTTTTCTTTTCAGGCACGATATTGTATGTACGGTTCATTTGAGGCCGGTGCAACCGGACGAGCCGCACAGGTATTGTATCCTCCGAGTGAGACGTTTTGAGAATTGCATAATTCTCTTACACCCTTTCTGCATTGTAGTGTAGGTTGGTGTATGCTAGCTTATAACTGTTGCATGTGTGCTTCGTTACAGCTTTCTTTGCATGATCATAAGTTATGCTCGGCTTCTTGCATTGTCTTGCATTTTGCCCCTGCCTTCGGGCGCATACCTTGTTTGTCTTGCATGTTTGTCCAAGTCTTCGGCCTTGTCAAAAATGGGTCGTCTCAGGGCTTTGACATTCACTCCCGTCATTGTTATGACTTTCGAGTTCTGTCAAAGAGGGGCAAATCAGAGACACCCCATCTTCGACCGTCCTCAAGACTTGGACGTCACCGCTTGAACACTCGGTGATTATCCATGTTTGTGTTTGTTTGGAGTTCGGAGTTCTGCCACGCGCCTTGCCTCAGATCTCCGAACTCGACTGCTTTTGTGTCTGGGTTTTGCACCAAACACTTGTGTTTTGCCTTGAGGGCAGGGAATGCCTTGTGAGGCCTCCCCACACACCACCGCACTAGCTAGAGGCCACCGGCTGGTTTTTGTTGCCACTGCAATATATATTGCGTGCCGGCACTCTTGTTGTTGTCGGGTCATATTTTTGTCAAAATGACATTTTTGGCTAGCCGACATCGCTCAAATTGCTTTTCAGATATTTTGAGACAATTGCTTAAGATGGTTCCTCCATACACGCAGTATGGAGGATGCTCTTGTTTGCTTACTAGTTAAGCATTACAAGATTGCCTCCTCTATAAGAGGAGCCCTTCTCTCCCTTGTTCTAGGGTTAGAGAGTTGGAAAAGAGGGTGAAGAAGCTCTGGTTTTAGGGTTCCAAATTAGTGTATCTAACTTGTATCTATACCTCTCCCTCTCTTGCCATTCTAGGTGTTTTAGTCCATACTATTGCACACAAACACCTAGTCTTTCACCTTTTCTTGATTCCTTGAAGGGTCAGAGCTTGTTCTTGGTGTTCTTGGCTGGATTTGAGCCCAAGGAAGCAACAAGATCAACATTTGTGAAGAAGGTCAACAAGGGTAAGAAACTAGTACTTTTTACCCAATTTTTTCATCCTATTTCTACCTATCTTAGAGCTGTTTTTGTGTTTAGTGTATAACATAAAAAAGTTCTATTTTTAAGCCCTCTTAATTGTTTGTTAAGGGTGTTTTGTGGTTTGGGTGTGTTTGACCACCCTTAGGCCTTGAAAGGCCTCATTTTGTGCTATTTTGTGCAAGTTTTGAGAATTTGGTGTTTGGGCCTCTTCACCACTGAAATCTTGAGGGATTTCAATGGTGGAGATGGTGCCTTGAAGTCTCCAAAAGGGGAGGGCCACCCCCTCTCTTTGTTGTCCTTGAAAGGGACCATTTTTGGTCTCTTAAGAAAGCCTTTGTTCAAGTGTGTGTTGATCATGTCTAGGCTGCATTTCATGCTTATTATGCCATAATATAATCATGTTGTGTGTTGGTTTTGGTGCTCCATACATGTTTAGTATAGTTGCCATGTAATGCCTCCTTGATCCCTTAACATGCCTTAGGTTGTTAGCCTTTGTTTGAGCATGATTTAGGCTTGGACTTATGAATGTTTTGTGCTTATTTTGCCATGCTTTAGGTCTGTCCATAGTTGTTTGGATTGATTTTGGCACGCTTAGTATAGCTCCTTTGCATTTGTGGCTTGTCTGCTTGTATGCCTCAAGTATGTGAATGTGTAGCTTGTGTTGCTTGCATCATTTTGGTGGTTTGGAACAGCCCAACATGTAATATCAGTCCCTTTGGCATGCTCATACGCTTGCCTTAGTTGCCTCTTTATTGCTTTGAGAGCATGTGTTGTATGCCTTATGTTTTGACCATTGTGCACGTCTTTGAATTCAAACCATTTTGATGCCATCTAAGTGGTCCTTTGGGCTTGATTTTGTGTGCTAAAACTCTGATTTTAGTTGCCTAAGTCTTGCCATGTTAGGTTTTGCCAAGTGTAGTTCAATGCCTCTTGGCTTGCCTCAAGTATTTGGGCCAATTGCATGCTTTTGCTTCTCTTGTGTGAGTAGGTTTGGCACCACATTCTAACATGATTGCAGAGCTCAACTTGCATGCTAATTGTTTATATTTGTGCCCTCTTGAATGTGTTTAAAAGTTGCCCCATTATGCTTAAAGTTTTGGACCATGATCGCATGCATGTGTGTGTGCATTTTGGCCTTCATTTTAGGCACTTTGGCCACTGATTTTAGGCCTATTTGGAGTTGCCTAAGTCATGTTTAAGTCCACTCCTTTTCTTAGTTTGCATGCTTGCCTTGGATGTGTGTTTGCATACTAGCATTCTTGTTTGCCTCCCATGTTGCATACTAGTTGACATGCTTAGGATTGCACACATAGACATGCATGCCTTGTCCCTTGATTTGGTGATGGGGATTGGGCTCTTTGATTGTTTAGTTTGCATTTCATTTGACATGAAAATTGCACACTTGATTCTTTGGGCCATCATGCATGAAAATATGTGATTGGTGGCCCGAGAATCGAGGCACATCCTCTTTTGAGTCACAAACATGATAAGGAATGTGTTTGGTGCATACATTGCTTGAATTGAGCTGCCATGCAAGATTCTGCCCTCTGCTGCTATGAGTTGCAGGTTCTGCAGGAATTCATTGCCGGCCGACAGTATTTAGTGCCGACCGGCAGTCGATCAATGGCCGGTGGATATGTCTTGTGCCGATGGGCCACATCCTAGTGCCGGTGGTCATTTCCTCCAGCCGGTGGGATTCTCCAGTGTCCAGAGAGGCATCCTTGAGACTTTGGCAGATTTCAGAGGAACAAAGCAGGGAAAACAGAGGCAGGCTAGGCATGACAGTGCAATTCCGAGCGGAATCCGAGCGCGCATGCATTGAGCCCTCGCCCCGAACGGTTTACTTTTTTTCTTAGATTAATTGATTTGTTAATTTAATTGATTTGTAATATTTAATTAGCTCGCGTAGTTAATTAATTTTTATTATTCTTTTGGTCCCTCCGAGCGAGGGCAAATCTGTAATAAGTGTGCGTGGGTGTGTGCATGTCTTCCAACCCCCACTTCTTTCTTCCCTTTTATTTACCCGCTTATGATGGTAGATTAGGGCACGTTTATTTTAGCATACCTTATGCAATGCATGCGTGCATCCATGCATTTGTTGACATGCACCGGGCTCGGTACATCATATAACCGCATTGCATCTTCAAATCCAACTTGAATACGTGCATCAAATGATTGTATTTCACATGCCATTTTAGGGTTAGCCGAGCCTGTCCTAATCACATTCTGTACGCGATGCATTAGTCATTCTAACATGAACTAGGGCATGCATTTTTGCTAACTAGTTTATTGTTTTGGCACGGAGAACGATGTAAGTATTTATGCTTTAGCATATCGCATGCATGTGAATGTTAACCATGTGGCTAAATGCTTATATGAGATAAACTGTTTGAATGCATATGGGTGGAGGTTGGATTGTTTGAGTTGGAAAAACTCGTTGAAATCCGTGTTTTAGCCTACTTGCGAGTAGCAAAATCCGAAACGCTTTCAAAACGAGCGGATATGCAATGTTTATTTCCAAATTAGACAATCTAGCCTATACTTGTTTGCTGTGCGCATAACATAGTAATTCTAGGCTAATAATTGGAATAAGAGCATGTAATGTTTTCAAAATCGGATATCACGGTTAGTAGAGGCCGGTCTTCGGACCGGGCGAAAGGGGGTGCTCATAGCTGACCTTCCGATCGCATCTAAGCTCCCGAACCAAAACAACTTTGGTGATGACGGACATGTGGCCTCCGGCACCGAGTCAGGGTTTCCTAAATTTCCCATTTTAAAAATATTTAGGTGGCGACTCTGTATCTGGTAAAGCAATCCATGTTTGGCACTACTTTTCAAAAAAATCTGTTTTCTCAAACGATTTGCCAGAGTTGGACTCTTTGGTTCAGATTAAGAACCGCAACAAACAAAAAAGGGGAGTCTGAACTGTAGTAGTAGCCGAGGTCCCCTACGGCCATGTTACACCATGACTCATGCCAAATGCCATTAGTCCGTCGTTACCAAAGTGTCTTGGTTCGGGAACTTAGGTATGAGAGGGGAAGGTCAATAATTGAACACCCCACTCACCCGATCAAAGATCGGCCTCTACTAATCATGATGTGATTTTTATGTACAATATATGCTCTTGTTCTATATGTAACATACAAGTATAGATTAATTTCACGAAAAGTTGGGACGTTTGATTTCATGTTTGTTTTGAAAAAAAATGTTTTGAATATGTATCACTGAAAATGGTGATCTCATATATACATGAATCAAAGTATCCCAATTCAACTGATTAGCCTTCATCCACAGGCATTCAAACAGGTATATCAAGTAAGCATTTAGCCTCATGGTAGTATGTTTGATATGACAACAATCACACTTATGCAATATGCTAAAGCATAAAAACTTACCTTATGTCCAAAGGCGAGTCAAAAGAAAGTAAATAGTTAGAAAAAATGCATGATCCTAATTAATGCGACATGGCTAATGCAACACATACAACGTGCAAGTAATAAGCTCGGCTACTAGCATGGCATGCGAGTCAATTCAAGGCATGTGATAGAGCATGTATTCGAGTAAAGAGTTTGAATTTGACATTTAAATATTATGATGAGCCGAACTTTTATGCATGTAAATGAATGGATGCAAATCATGGAAAATGCTAATTTAAACATAATATCCCTAATCTAACCATCATACGTAATGAAATAAAAGGGAGAAAGAATGGGGGTTGGAAGACATACAACTTATTACATATTTGTCCTCGCGAAGGAGGGTCTGAATGTCCAAATGTCCGAATAAATAATTATTACAAAACCGAATGAATAATAAATGAAAGGGGCTGTCTAATTTATTACAAGAATTGATGTAAGGCAAGCCTTGACACAATAAACTCGGTATAACGTCCGACCAAATTCAATTAATCATTTTGCTTCTTTTTGTCGGTTGTAATCCAATTTTAACCAATTTTATTAGCCTTTTTTATTACCTGTCCATTTCTTTATCTTTTCTCCTGTTTGTGCAAAAGTAATATTTACGTCCACTAAGTCCAAAATGCAATAAAGAGAAACAAGCATCAACTTAACCCGAGAAAATTTTCTTCGGGGGAAATTACAAAGGAAGAGTCAAACTTATTTACAAGCGATAAGGGATTCCAAGTCAAACTCAAGATGTGCAACAAGGACTAGCCAAACTCAAAAGAGTGATAATGACTTGAAATCCAAACTTGATAGTAAGTGATAATGACACTTTCCTTGGTGATTTCCAATGGTCAATCAGTCCCTTAAAAGTAAACACACTGATGATTAAAGAGAAATGAAAAATAAAAGATTGTGCTTTAGTATAAGAACATGTATACATTTGGGGTAGTGAACCTTCAAAGAATTTAAACCATTAAGTATAGAACGTTTTATGCTTTTGGTAGTAAATCCCCTAAGAGATTAAATCAGTAAGCATAGAACATTGTATACTTTTCGTAATGAATCTTTGTAACTGTGAACGTTGAAGAAAAAGAGCTGTTGGGAAAAACACTGACCGACCTACTAGCAAATTCTACTGTCGGAACTGAGTCTGACAACTTGGGGGATAGTTTTACTATCTCAATAATCTAGAATAAACCAGAAGCGGATTTCTCTAAACTTATTGTGGATGCATCTGAGGCTCTACACCTAATCTGGAAATTTGAAAAAGGCATCATCAGCAGTTCTGAATCAGATAATAAGTCCAAATCTGATTCCATCGAGTCTGTAGAGTCGGAGTCAGATTCGAGTTCTTCTGAGTTTGGTACTTCTAGAAGTGGTAACCCGAATGCCAAAGTCCTGTCAATGTCTTCTTTTAGTTTTTCTTACTTTCCTAATGGGAATGTCGTAGAGTTTGCTTACTTCTCTGTGCCTTTAGTTTGTTGCATTAATCTCGATTTTGAAAATTTTAACTTAAACGAAGAGGAAGAAATTCCTCGGGCTTTGAAAAATTTGGTTAACCAAGAGGAGGAGAGGTGCATTAAGCCGTGCACAGATGAAATCACTATAATTAATGTGGATACTGAGGAGGATCCCCGTTTGGTCTAGATCAAATCCACGTTGTCTTCGGAGGAACGTGAGCGTTTAATCACTTTATTAAAAGATTTCAAAGATGTTTTCACGTGGTCCTACGAAGACATGCCTGGAATAGATCCTGAGATTGTACAGCATCGGATCCCTCTTAATCCCGAGGCCCAACCAGTCAAATAGAAACTGCGCAGAGTTCGCCCAGATTGGGCATTAAAGATCAAAGAGGAGGTCAGCAAATAGATTGATGCAGGTTTCTTGATGGTATCTGAATACCCGACTTGGTTGGCTAATATCTTTCCAGTTCTAAAGAAGGACGGCAGAATTAGGGTATGCGTCGACTTCCGGGATCTAAATAGAGCAAGTCTGAAAGATGATTTTCCATTGCCACAAATCGATGAACTGGTAGACTTCACAGCTAGCCATACTTTGCTTTCATTCATGGATGGGTTTTCTGGGTATAATCAAATTTCAATGGCATTGGAGGATAGAGAGAAAACTGCTTTCACCATACCGTGGGGTACCTACTATTATAGAGTTATGCCTTTTGGACTGAAAAATGCTGGGGCTAAATATTAATGTGCTGTAACCACCATTTTGCATGACATGATCCACAAGGAGGTTGAGGTGTATGTGGACGATATAATCGTCAAGTCTAAATAGCGAGAAGGTTGCTACACCGCACTGGAAAAATTCTTTGAGCGGATCAAGGAGTATAGACTGAGGTTAAACCCACAGAAAAGCACCTTCGGGGTAACTGCAGGAAAAATGTTGGGTTTCTGATTACACAAAGGGGAATTGAAGTTTTTCCCTCCAAAATCAAGGCCATTGTAGAAATGCCATCACCAAGGACTGAAAAGGAGGTGCGCGAATTTTTGGTTACGGTGCAATTCATAAGACGGTTTATCTCAAAATTAACCTTGACTTATGAACCACTGTTTGGTCTGTTGAAGAAAGGAAAGAAATTCTAATGGGATGATCGGTGTCAGTTCACCTTCGAGCAGATTAAGCAGTACCTTCAGAATCCTCCTGTATTGTCGCCGCCAGAACCGGGGAAACCATTGATCTTGTATTTATCAGTAACAAATTCAACCATGGGGTGCATGCTAGGGCAAGAATCAAAAGCAAAGGTGGAGAAGGCCATCTATTATCTAAGCAAGAAGATGCTAGAATATGAAACTCGCTACACTCCTCTCGAGAAAGCTTCCTTAGCTTTGGTTTGGGCAACAAGGAAGTTGAGACACTACCTGTTAGCTCATTCTGTAATTCTGGTTTCGAGCTTAGATCCCATCAAATATCTCTTTGAGAAACCAGCACTTACGGGTAAGCTAGCTCGTTGGTTGCTTCTTCTCTCCGAGTTTGACCTCAAGTATGTTACACGCAAATCAGTCAAAGGGAGAGCTGTAGCGGAATTTTTGACGGATCACCCAGTAGAAGGAGATGATGAAGCAATGGAGTATCTATTCCCAAATGAAGACATCCTGCAGATAGAAGAGGAACCATGGACAATGTACTTTGACGGAGCGTCTAATCAGTATGGCTATGGGATCGGTGTGTTGCTCATAACACCCAATGATTCACACATATCTCTAGCCTTCAAACTCTGGTTTAAAGTATCCAACAATGAAGCAGAATACGAAGCGTGTATTGCTGGTTTGGAAGCTGCCCTAGAACTAGGGGCAATCAGATTGGATGATATCGGAGACTCAAATTTGGTTGTGTCTCAAGCTAACGGAGATTGGCGGGTTAAGGAAGAGAAAATGAAGGTTTATCATCAGGCCTTGGATGTGTTAATTCTGAGGTTTAAGAAATTGACATTCATGCATTTGTCTAGAGAGAATAACCGATTTGCTGATGCGTTGGCAACTTTATCCTCCATGGTGGACATTCTGCTTGGAGTGAAGATGCGCCCGCTCATCATTGAACAGAAGTATACACCGGCGTATAAGACAATCGCCGTGATAGATAAGGTTCAAGACACGAACCCTTGGTATTATGACATCTGAAATTTCCTAGACAAAGAGGCGTACCCACCAAGGGCAAGTGCCAAGGACAAAAGGGGAATATGGCGTCTGGCCATCCAATTCATCATCTGCGGAAACAAGTTGTACAAAAGAGGCCATCTGGGAATGCATAAGTTGTGTGTTGAGGAAGGAGAATCAAGGCGCCTTATGGAAGCTATCCACGGAGAAGAGTGCGGAGCTCACATGAATGGTGTGATGCTAGCTCGGAAAATCCTTAGACAAGGCTACTACTGGTCAACCATGGAGGAGGACTATATTGGCTTTGTACGGCGATGCCACAAATGTTAGATCCATGCCAATCGCATGAACATTCCACCGTCGAAACTCTACAATATAACTTCACCATAGCCTTTCTCAATCTGGGGAATTGACGTTATTGGTGCAGTCATGCCAAAGGGGTCAAACGGGCATGAGTTCATTTTGGTAGCAATCGACTACTTCACAAAGTGGGTGGAAGCCCAATCCTATGCCGTTCTAAAGGCGTCGCATGTGGCTAAGTTCATCCAAAACAACATCATCTGTCGGTATGGGGTACCCAACGAGATCATCTCAGATAATGGCTCGTATTTCAAGAAAGAGGTGATAGACCTGCTTGAGAAATATAACGTGGCTTTCTGTAAGTCATCAACATATAGGCCGCAGACCAATGGAGCTGTTGAGGCTACAAACAAAAACATCAAGAGAATTTTGCAGAAAATGGTTGAAACCTACAGGGACTGGCCGGAGAAACTTCCATTCGCACTCTGGGGTTACAGAACGTCGATCTGAATATTTACAGGAGCAACCCCTTATTCTCTTATTTATGGGATGGAAGCTGTTCTGCCAATCGAGATTGAAGTGTCGTCGCTAAGAATTATGGTTGAGTGTCAAATAGCGAAGCCGGACTGGCAACAAAGTAGATTTGAAGAATTGATGTTGTTTGACGAGAGGAGGTTAAAGGCATTGTATCATATCCAAGGTGTAACAACGCCCGCGGGGGACCTCGCTACAGTTCGGACTCGATTTTGTTGCGGTTCTCAATCTTGAACCAAAGAGTCCAAATCCGGCAAATCGTTTTGAAGGAAAACAGATTTTTTGAAAAGAAGTGTCAAACATGGACTGCTTTGCCAGATAACAGAGTCGCCACCTAAATATTTTAAAATGGGAAATTTAGGAAACCCTGACTCGGTGCCGGAAGGCCACGTGTCCGTCATCACCAAAGTTGGCTCGGGAACTTGGGTACGATTGGGGAAGGTCACATCGTGAGCACCCCCGTTCGCCCGGTCAAAGATCGGCCTCTACTAACCATGATATCTGTTTTTGAAAACTTTGTGAGTTCTTATTCCGGTTATTAGCCTAGGTTACTATGTGATGCTCATGACAAACAAGTATAAAGGCGAGTCTCTGAATTGGGCCAGACATTTCATGTTTGTTTGTGAAAGATGGTTTGCTACCAGTAGGCTTAAAATACAGATTTTGCCACAATCTAGTGGGCTTAACAAACAATCGATGAATTGTCCCAATTCAGATAACCCAACCTCCACCCACAGGCATTCAAGGCAGTTATGTCACATAAGCATATAGCCTCATGGTAAGCATGCAATCATGGCAACACTCACACGCATGCAAGGATGCTAAAGCATAAAACTCACCTAGTACTCCAAGCCAAAACAAAAGCTCATTAGAAATCCATGCGTGATCCTAGATGTGCTGAAATGCCTAATGCAACACATGCAAAATGCAACTAAGATAGCAGGCTCGGCTATTCTAAACATGGCATGTGAGATGCAACAGCTATCAAGTACTCAACTTGGAATTGAAATACAAATGCAGTTAGTATGATGTGTCGAGCCCGATGCATGCAATACAGATGAATGATGCAAATATGCTGTCATACTGTATGCTAATTTAAATATGCCCTATATCTAACCATCCAAAGCGGGTAAATAAAAGGGAGAAAGAAATGGGGGTTGGAAGACATACATCACACTCACATACCCATATTACAATTATACCCTCGCGCGGAGGGTCCGAATGAATAATAATACAGACCCGAATAAAAGAATATACAGTCCGAAATAATACAAATTCTAATTAATTAACAAATTAATTACAAAAGAACTAAAACTGGCGTGCAAGCCAGGGACTGCCTCGCTTCTGATAGATGTTGTATGTTAGGCTGCTTGGCGTGGAAATCCACTGGAATGCCCCAATTAGCCTCTGTTTGCAGTATTTCTCGAAATGCGCGCTGGACTCCGAAAAGTTGTTGGTCCTCGGTTTTGCTGTAACAGAGAGCAGGAAAAGGGCATAGCAATGTATTTCACGAATATATGCATGCCTCGATCCTCGTGCCACCAATCACGCATACCGATGCATGATGGCCGAGGAATCGGATTGCACAACTCAATATAGGGATGAATGCGTATGAATGCGACAACAAAACCTAACTCCATCATGGGTAATCCGGAGTGGTGGTGACTTGGGAATTGAGACTCATTCCGTTACTCGGAGTACAAAACGTGCCTCGTTTCCCGTGCGATATGCATGATATGCATGAAATGCAACTAATATACAACCTAGCATGCGCAATGCTACGAAAATGAGATGAAAATAAGATGCCTCGAAAAGCGTGCGCGCGGGCACGCAAACCGAGGCGATGACAAAATGAGAAAACTAGATAAAATTGAAGTGCCTCGAAATGCGTGCCCACAGGTGCACAAATCGAGGCGATGATGGAAGATGAAAATCGGATAAAACCGAAGTGCCTCGAAAGCAGCGTGCCTGGTAGCGCCGTCGGCGATGATGAAAGAATGAAAATCGGATAAAACCGAAGTGCCTCGAAGCTGCGTGCCTGAGCGCGCCGTCGAGCGATGATGAAAGAATGAAAATCGGATAAAACCGAAGTGCCTCGAAATGCGTGCCCACAGGCGCGCAAATCGAGGTGATGATGAAAGAATGAAAATGACACACGGAAAGCCGCGATGGACTTACACCAACATGGAAGAGCCTCAGCTCACTCACATAGGAGGCCGTCGGATAAAAACGAAGGTGCCTCGAAATGCGTACCCGTGGGCACGCAAACCGAGGCAAAGCATTAAGGCACAAAATGACATGGGAAATGATATGCAAGCATGCAAACCACTAAATGAAGGGGAGAACAGTCCCGAAATGATGCGAAATGACAACCAAAGCATGCAATCATCCCGAAAATGTGAAATTAAGCCCCGAAATGGCCTATAGCCATGCTATACATGCAAAATATGATCATGGCAGCAATAACAGTAGCAAGGCAGTCCCAAATACAGCATATTTCAGTAACGATCATGGCCAAAAAGGGGACATAGATATGGCAACAAAATCATACAAGATTAATGGCCAAAAGAGCATTACAATGGGAGGTGGTATATACAAACATAAAATGGACAAACTTTCTTCTACAACATGAAAGAGGGCCCAAAAATAAGCATATATGCAGTTTATGGCAGCCTCTAAATCATAAGACAAACATGCTAGAAATAGGAGGCAAAATGGAGCCACAAAAGGGTATAACATAAGACATGCAATCTATACATCAAATGACCAAACCTTCTTCAGGAAACATGTAAAGGGGGTCAAAAAGAGACTAAAACCAGTATGGGTCGAAGTCCCAAAAACAAACACAAATAGGTCAAAAATTGCATGCAAAAATGGGCACACTTGATGAAATTAGAAGGAAGTGGTAGATACAAAGGTCAAATGAAGTTGAGCTCCTCTACAATGTTGTAGAGGGGCTCAAAATAAGCAAGAAAGAAGTAGGGGTCGGACCCCTAAAAACCAACACAAATAGGTCAATTTTAGCATGCAAAAATGTGACAAACTTGGTGAATATTGAAGGAACTAGTATATAGAAATACCAAATGAAGTTGAGCCCTTCTACAATGTTGTAGAGGGGCTCAATATGAGCACAAAAGCAGTAGGGGTTGGACCCCTAATTCTC
Organism: Camellia lanceoleosa; assembly: GCA_025200525.1. Lineage (NCBI taxonomy): Eukaryota > Viridiplantae > Streptophyta > Magnoliopsida > Ericales > Theaceae > Camellia > Camellia lanceoleosa. Next base: position 11,119,350 of record CM045770.1, on the reverse strand, counting down.
AACCAATTAGAGTATATAAAAAGATCAAGAAAAAGCCCTAAAAGTTGGTTTTGAATACTTACCCTTGAAGACTTGTCTTTCTTTGCTTCTTGGCTTTGATTTGTAGCTTCTCAACCTCTGAAATTCACTTCCTAGCTGCTGGAATCAAAGTTGGAATGGTGAGGCTAGGTGTTGGTGAAGGAATCAAGCATCACTTGAAGAAATTTTGGAGCTTTTGGCTATGGAAATTAGGTTTTTTGCTTAAGTGTTCTTGAGACCATTTTTTCTAACCTTGAGGAAGGAGCTCTTGGTTCCTTTAAATAGGCACAACAAGGGTGTAAAAGGGGAGGGAAAAGCACCCAAGCTTTCCCTCCCAAAATATCCCCCGGATGGGGAGATATTTTGACAAAAATATCCGGACAGCTGGAACAGGCTGGAAAGCAAGAATCTGGCCGGCCAGGTAGTTTTCTGGAGGTGGCTGACCACCCCACCTGGTCGGCCAGCCACTCATCATGGCCGGCCGGCCACCCCAAGAAAATGAACAGAAGATTTTCTGGTTGATCAGTATACCAAAGTGTCCTCCCATGTGTGTAGAACAAGGCCCCAAGGTTGGAATTTGGCAACACTGAACCATGAGTCACAACATAGAGCTTGAAGGAGAGGCCCAAAAATGAAACCAACAATTGCTGGCCGACCACCATACCAAAGTGTCCTCCCAGATGTGTAGAACAAGGATCCAAGGTTGAAATTTGGCAACACTGAAGCAGGAGCCACAACATAGAGCTTGAAGGAGAGGCCCAAAAATGAAACCCAGTTTGGCCGACCCGGTAGCTTTTAGGGTCCTCCCATGTTCCCTCATCACAAATATGTAACTTTGGCTGGAAGAAAATACCCCCAAGGTGTTCAACATTGGCCCGGAAGTGAGAAAAACGGGCTCCGGAGGAGCGAAACTGGTTATCTGGGATAATTGCTGGCCTCCCACCCCCCCAGTGATGTTCCTGGTGTTGAAACAGAGGTACCTGCCAAGTTTGAACAAAAATCAATGAGAAATGAACGTTCGGGGCCAAAACCGAGCAATTCGGGATCCCGAAAATGGGCTGCAGGTGCCGGAAGTGGCATACGGCAGCGAAGTGGATATCTGCAACTCCAGTGTCCCTCGGAATGACAAAACAGAGGTTCCTGCCAAAAATCAGAGAAAACTGATGCAAAATGAATGCTCGGGGCTAACTGCGTGCGATTCGGTCCCGAAATGGGCCGCCGCACCAAGTGGTGTTCGTTGCGAGGTGGGTTTCAGAGACCCCGGTGATCCTCGGAACTATAAAACAGAGGTGCAAGCCAAAAACCGGAGAACTTCGGAGATGGTTGGGCGGTCGAGCCGAGGCACACCGGCCTAATGGTCCCGAAACGGAACCTCCGAAATGAGCAGAATGGCTGCGGCCACGAAAAAGTAGCTCACGGCCACCGGAGATAGTCTCTGAGACCCTTCCTCAGAAAGAAAAACAGAGAAAACCGAGTCTGTTCGCAAACCGAGACAAGGTAGAAGAGGGTTCTAAGTCCGGAGGCGGTATGCCACGACTCTGAGACTTCGGAACGAGCACAGTATGCAACATCACCGAGCGCTCAATCGGTGACGTCTGAGTCTTAAGGTCGGTCAAAAATGGGGTGTCTACACAAGGTTACCAGCATAGAATTACGAGGGCTTTTAACAAGAAAGTCAAGTCCAGAAATCTCAAGGAGCAGACATGGTGCTCAAAGACAACCGAGCCCCCATCCATGACCCTAGGGGCAAGTTCAGACCCAATTGGACTTTCCCTTATATCATCAAGTCATTCTGATCCGGAGGAGCAATTATTCTTATGGATTTGGATGGCCTGGAGTTTTCTCAACTGATCAACATGGACAAGTTGAAGAAATATTATCCCTGAAAGGCTCGCTAGGTCGAAAACCCGAAAGGGCGACGTAGGCAAAAGTTAGAGCATATAAAAAAAAAACAAACAAAAAAAAATTTGGTGGTGTTTAGGAAGCAAGTTCCCAAATTTTTTTCTTATTTTTTCCACTAAAAGACAAAAGTTTTGCAAAACCAAAAAAAATACATCCAAACAAAATATTACATCCAACCCCATAATCATTTCACTTTTTCTCTCACAAACATCACATCCAACCACATAAAAACCCAACTATCTTCCCAAACACCAAAATTTTTTTTATCTCATAAAAACCTACATCTAATAAAATCTACATAAAAACTCACTTCCCAAACACCATCTTTATAAATAAAGAAAAACTGAGCTCGCAAGGCCAAAAACCCGAAATGGCAACCTTGGCAAAAGTTAGAACGCAAAAGGAGAGAATAAACACTCGAGTGAACCCTCTCCGAACTACGTAAGGCCTGATTCTCATCTTTGGGATACGTAGGCAACTTCATCCCGAAGTTTGGCCATCAATATTTTTCAACCCAACTGTCCTGTTGATCAGGTTTAATCAATCCATTATTCTCCACCGTTAGTCGACTTGGTTATGATCTTTTGATTTGGGGCTATACAGCCTTAGGATTAATTCCATATGTATCCGGTGGTGACCATTACCGAGGAAAACAAAAAAAACAAAAAAATTGTTTTGAAAAATTTTTAATTCAATTTTTGTTTTTCTTCTCAAAACTTTACCGTTTACAACACAAAAGGAAACTTTTCATTACTCACTTTAATTTTATTGATTTATCACAAGTACATTCTCCAAACCAAAGTTGATTTTCTATAAAAACTTGAAAAGAAAAGACAAAGCAATAAACTTGGGGCATAGATGAGTCAAGTGTCAATTTTTCGTCTCTTTTTCGTACCTGTGGAAGTTTTTGTAACCGAGGTCGGCCTAATCTGTTCCTCATCCTCGAGCCAAACCAAGTATTCATTAGGAAGGATGGAACTGAAAGTAAGGGCAGGGGCCAAGAATTCTCTCGTATTCCAAGCACTGAGGTACCAAGGCAAAATCTTAACCACGAACGGGAAATGAAGCTGGGTACTTTATCCCTTCATTCGGACAAATCTGATCATGTCCAAACTAGCGTCTGAACCTGAATTAAAAATAGAATACACAGTGTGTAAGGCCAATCAATTGTATACCCGGTCGCCGGGACATGCTGTAACTCATCTTAGCCAAGTTAAGCCAGGGGCTACGCCAAGCAATGTCAGCCGCAAATCTGTTGTGCATCCAGTCACACCACATTCCCTCTGAGGAGAACTCCACTAGCTGTGTACGAAGAAAGTAAGTCCTGGCCGAGTACTCGGGGCAAGGATCCACCACTTTCAGCTTATCCATCAACCATATCTGGGGAAAGGGATGAAAAATAAGAGAGATAAAAGAATAAAGAGATGTACGTTGAGAGAAAAGTAAGAAAAAGGGTTTTGAGAGAAAAAAAAAAAAAAAAAAAGAGATTGAATGTCGAGTGATGTAAGGATCATAAATAAAGAGGGTAAGAAACAATACCTGGAGAAGTAATGGACTCCCTGCAAATCGAATAGTCTCTCCCCGTTGAAAAGCATCCAAGCCCGTCAAAGTCTCGGCCAACACTAAGCCCATACAACTCTTACCCTCCTTGAGGCATTGGGCTACTTCAATCAGTATAATGCTAACTCCACCGCGACTAGGGGCAAGAAGGAAGTGTGCGAGTAAGCATAAGCAAAGGGCATGTTGACGATAACCTCGCCAAAGGAGGTCGTCTTTGTCACCGGTGATGGAAAACCGACGAATCAAATCTGGAATATCTAGTTCCCCATTATGAGCCAAGGATCGAGCTTCGTATAAGGTAAGCCCACACATTTGTCCTAAAGCTTGAGCATGGCCAAAGTAGGGTTGAAGCATGATTTCTTTATCATGTTGAGATTTCATCAATGCTTGAAATTCTTCGAGTGTCGGACACATCTCTTGTGAACCGAAACGAAATATGTATGTGATTGGATTCCAGCACCGAGCAGCAGTATGGAGAAATGGAAAGCAAAGTGAAGTGCGGCTTAATGGAAAAAGAGCATTTAGGCCAAAACCTCGAAAGTTCATCTTTTCCAAGCCATCCAAAGTGGTTATCCAGTCTTGGAGCCTATTGGTGGGCAACATCTCCATGTTGAGAGCAAAATGTAAACCTTGCTCTTCTGCCAGAAACAAGATTATGGGAGTACCATTTATAGAATTTAGATGGAGTAATGATGAGAGCCTTTAGTGGTGGGTGGGCCAAACATTGTGTTGTAGTTGTGGATTTGTCCTCTTGTGTCCTTTTGTCCTCTTATGTTGTGGTTGTATTTTGAGTCTTGTTTGATTACCAAGTCTTTTGTTTTAGTATGTTCAAGTTGTTTTCATTATGTTTCTTTTGTTATCAAGTTGTAGTTTTTTTATTTTGTCTGGTTGATATTATTATCCAATTCATGAACCAATTCAAGCACAAGTGTTCTTCAAAGATTATCATGCAAATGTTATCCAGTCATCATATGCAAACACAGTACACGATATTTGCAAGAAGAGATCATCCACAATAAAACTTGATAAAACTAGCGGGTCTAACCCCGATCATTGTTTTATAAAATAAAAAACAAAAGAGAAGTCTTTCAAAAAGAAAAGAGTCGATCTGAAGCTAGTGTTTAAACTATAAAGCAAATATAAAAATAAAATAAAATAAAAAAAGTGGTTTGGTTCAGTGGTTTGGCTCAATGGTTGAGGACTAGGAAACTAATATTATAAAAGAAAAAAAAAAATTATGTCAGTCAGCCCTTGGCTGCCGTCATCCAAGCACATAATGCATATATATATTATATTAGATATATATTATATATTATGTAATATTTATATTATTATATTATACTTTTTTGTTTATAAAAGGGAGAGGCCAGGATGAAAAAGAATGAGGCTAATCAGGAAAGAAAAAGAAGGGGAGTCTGAAGAAAAAAAAAAAAAAAGAGGAGAAGCCCAGCAAAAGGAAAAGGTGGAAATCAGGTAGAGAAAAAAAAAGAAGTGGTGCGGGAGAGTTTGGGAAGAGGGAGAGGGAAAATAAAATATTTTCTTTGATATTTTTATTTCTATTTCATCAATACACCATTCAAAAACCGACCACTAAAGCTGTAATTTCAAATTTTGGACTGAGAATTGAGAACACATTCCACAGACTTGAGAGTAATCAAAAGAAAGTTTGTAACTCAGAAAATTCATCATTTTCCCAAAAGTTGAGCTTTCGAAAATTTTCATTTAATTTAAAAATGTGATATAATTTGTTTAAATACTTCATTTACTTCTTTTCATAACTATTTTTTTTTTATCGCTTTAATGGGATGGCTACACCACCTATCTACTGTAATTTAAATATTGTATATAAACTGTTGTAATTTATTACTTGAAATAAGTCACCCCGTCGGATGAATAGTAACCTCCGGCGGTGAATAGTAACTTCCAGCGGTCAATGTACCTCCGGCGGTGAATAGTAACCTCGACGACGAATAGTACCCTCGACGACGAATAGTACCTCCGACAGTGAATAGTAACCTCGGGCGATGAATGGTACCTCCGGTTATTTAATTCTGCTTGCTTTCTATAGCTTAATTTCAGCACTATTGTATGCCATTTAGGAGGCTGTTTAATTTATTTCAATGATTTATGTTTTAAATATCAAGTTTGTTTATACTAACCAATTAATCAATTTTGCATAATCATCTCTACAACCTCCCTCTATTCTTTGCTTATTTCGATTGAAAAGTTGTGAAAAATTAAGATTGTGGTTCAAGTATAAGAAATGAACTCTTCCATGCTTAATGGTTTAATCTTTTCGGAAGTTCATTACCAAAAGTATAAAACGTTCTATGCTTAATGGTTTAATATCTTTGGAGATTCATTATCAAAGGCATAAAACATTTTATGCTTAGGAGGTTCATTACCAAAGGTATAAAACGCTCTATGCTTAATGGTTTAATCTCTTTGGAGATTCACTACCAAAGGCATAAAACGTTTTATGCTTAGGAGGTTCATTACCAAAGGTATAAAACGCTCTATGCTTAATGGTTTAATCTCTTTGGAGATTCACTACCAAAGGCATAAAATGTTTTATGCTTAAGAGATTCATTACCAAAAGTATACAACGTTCTATGCTTTCTGATTTCATCTCTTAGGGGATTTACTACCAAAAGCATAAAAAGTTCTATACTTAATGGTTTAAATTCTTTGGAGGTTCACTACCCTAAATGTATACATGTTCTTATACTAAAGCACAATCTTTTATTTTTCATTTCTCTTTAATCATCAGTGTGTTTACTTTTAAGGGACTAATTGATCCTTGGAAATCACCAACGAAAGTGTCATTATCACTTATTATCAAGTTTGGATTTCAAGTCATTATCACTCTTTTGAGTTTGACTAGTCCTTATTGCACATCTTGAGTTTGACTTGGAATTCGTTATCGCTTGTTAATAAGTTTGACTCTTCCTTTGTAATTTCCCCCGAAGAAAATTTTCTCGGGTTAAGTTGATGCTTGTTTCTCTTTATTGCATTTTGGACTTAGTGGACGTAAATATCACTTTTGCACAAACAGAAGAAAAGATAAAGAAATTGACAGGTAATAAAAAAGGCTAATAAAATTGGTTAAAATTGGATTACAACCAACATAAAGAACCAATATGATTAATTGAATTCGGTCGGACGTTATACCGAGTTTATTGTGTCAAGGCTTGCCTTACATCAATTCTTGTAATAAATTAGACAGCCCGTTTCATTTATTATTCATTCGGTTTTGTAATAATTATTTATTCGGACATTTGGACATTCGGACCCTCCTTCACGAGGACAAATATGTAATAAGTTGTATGTCTTCCAACCTCCATTCTTTCTTCCTTTTATTTCACTGCTTATGATGGTTAGATTAGGGACATCATGTTTAAATTAGCATTTTCCATGATTTGCATCAATTCGTTTACATGCATAAAAGTTCAGCTCATCATAATATTTAAATGTCAAATTCAAACTCTTTACTCGAATACATGCTCTATCACATGACTTGAATTGACTCGCATGCCATGCTAGTAGCCGAGCTTATTACTTGCACGTTGTATGTGTTGCATTAGCCATGTCGCATTAATTAGGATTATGCATTTTTTCTAACTATTTACTTTCTTTTGACTCGCCTTCGGACATAAGGTAAGTTTTTATGCTTTAGCATATTGCATAAGTGTGATTGTTGTCATATCAAACATATTACCATGAGGCTAAATGCTTACTTGATATACCTATTTGAATGCCTGTGGATGAAGGCTAATCACTTGAATTTGGATACTTTGATTCATGTATATATGAGATCACCATTTTTAATGATACATATTCAAAACATTTTTTTTCAAAACAAACATGGAATCAAACATTCCAACTTTTTGTGAAATTAGTCTATACTTGTATGTTACATATAGAATAAGAGCATATATTGTACATAAAAATCACATCATGATTAGTAGAGGCCGATCTTTGATCGGGTGAGTGGGGTGTTCAATTATTGACCTTCCCCTCTTATACCTAAGTTCCCGAACCAAGACACTTTAGTAACGATGGACTAATGGCCTTTGGCACGAGTCATGGGTTTCCTAAATTTCCCAAAATAAATATTTAGGTGGCGACTCTGATATCTGGCAAAGCAATCTATTTTTTGGCATTTGATTCAAACATCGATTTTCCAAAAGAAATTGCCGGATTTAGACTCTTTTTGTGTTTTCATTGTTTCACATTGCACTTGTGAAATCAGAATCAGAACCAACACACAGGTGGAGTCTGAACTGTAAAGGCTATTTCATTCTTCCGAAAGGAAGCGCGAAAAACCGGGCTACAGGTAACAACTATAAGCACACGGCAAAGTGAGAAATATTATGCCAAGAATATAGGGAATACAAAATAACTATGGATAGTTAGTTAGGCCAAAACATTTATATAACTCAATTTGGTAAATAAATCATTTAAATGGCAGAAACTGAAATACAAAAATTATGTAAATAAATAACCATAACCATGGTACAGAAAAAAATAGAACAGAACAAAGGTCACAGAAATGAAAATCAGAACAGGGGTCAATGGATCCATAACAAACAGAGGACCACAAAGTGGCCAAACAGGCCAATGGTTATTTAAGTCTCCCAAGGCGTGGGACTCTCGTAGTGGTACTTACAAAATATAATTGTTTATAAGGTCATAGTCAAATATTCTTTAAAATTTAAACAAACATATCCATGTGTTTCATTTTAAACAAATAGAGTTCAGAAATTAACCCACATAACTGAAATATTAATGTAATTTATAAAATATAACTTATATTAATATAACTCATAAAATATAATTTGTATAAAATAAATTATGGTAAGTCAAAACATACATAAAATATATTATAGTGACTCAATGTATAATATAACTCACTTTAATATTGACCCTTACTATTTCCTTTGATTTTTCGATTTTTCCTTTACTTTTCTACCGAAGCCCTTTTCTCTTGGTTTTTTTTTTTTTTTTTTTCCTTCTGCTGGTACCAACATCACAACCCCCTTCTATTTATATACTAAGTTGGGTGATGACTCACCATTTACTTAATGACCCTAAGCGATGACTCACCACCCTTAGATGTACAGATGGCTCCACCTCACTACCTTAGTAATATTTGCAAATCCTTTCATTTAACAACAAATGTTGAAATAGATTTTTACTTGATTTGTCTAATTAATTCTATTCCGTCCAATCTTCTTACACTAATAATTCTCTTCATCACATATTTGATAATCACAATAGTAAATTAATTTACATAACACGTATAGCTTAGCTATTTTATTATTATGGTTATGATTATTAATTTATTTATTTATTAAATAATATATTATCACATACAACCATAATTATATATAACTATAAATATTTTTGTGGTATTTAATTAAACACTTAGGGTGTCGCATTTCTTCCCTCCTAAAAGGAAGTTTGTCCCCAAACTTGACGTACCTTAATTTTTGAAGAGGTGTGGGTATTTGGCTCGCATTTGACTTTCTGTTTCCCATGTAGCTTCTTTGATACGATGATTTCGCCATAAGACTTTTACCAGCGGTATGGTCTTGTTTCAGAGAACTTGATTACGACAATCGAGAATCTGCACTGGTTGCTCTTTGTAAAAGAGATCATCTTGAAGTTCCAGGTTCTCATAATCAACAACATGTTCTGAATCTCGAAGATACCGTTGAAGCATTGAAATGTGAAACACATTGTGGACATTGGGTAGTTCAGGTGGTAATGCAAGGCGATAGGCTACAGGACCAATCCTTTCCAGTATCACGAATGGCCCGATGTAACACGGGTTTAACTTTCCTCGCTTTCCGAATCGGATAAATCCTCTTGTTGGTGAGATCTTAAGGAACACATGATCCCCTACTTGAAATTCCAAGTCCTGTCTCTGTGTATCTACATAACTTTTCTGGTGGCTCTGAGCAGTGCGAATTCATTGTTGGATGAGTTGGATTTTCTCACTTGTGACTTGCACGATCTCAAGGCCTATCAGTTTCCTGTCCCCAACTGCCGTCCAGCACAGAGGTGATCGACATCTCTTTCCATACAGAGTTTCATACGATGCCATTCCAATGCTTGCTTGATAGCTGTTGTTATAAGCGAATTCCACTAAAGGTAGGTGCTCATCCCAGTTACCTTTGAGGTTCAACACGCATACATGTAACATGTCTTCCAATGTCTAGATTGTTCTTTCGGATTGTCTATCAATTTGTGGGTGATAAGCAGTGTTAAACTTTAGTGTGGTTCCTAACGCATCTTGCAATTTGTTCTAGAAGTGAGACGCGAAGTGGAGGTCTCGGTCAGATACGATTGAAACTGGGATACCATACAAACGAATAATTTCCTTGATGTATAAAGTGGCAAACTTATTAAGGGAGTACATGATTTTGAGTGGTAGAAAATGCGCCGACTTCGTCAATCAGTCTACTATAACCCAAATTGCATCATTCTTCGAAAATGACTGTGGTAGTCTGACCACGAAGTCCATAGTGATGTGTTCCCATTTCCATTCAAGAATGAGGAGCGGTTGCAGCAGTCCTGCAAGTCTCTGATGTTCTGCTTTAACATGCTGACAATGCAGACATTTAGAGATATGACTTGCTATGTCTCTTTTCATTCCTATCCACCAATAGTGTTCCTTTAGATCATGGTACATATTGGTATTGCTAGGGTGGACTGTAAATCTCGAACTATGAGCTTCCACCGGTATCTTCTTCTTGAGTTCCGGAATGTCGGGTACGCAAATTCGATTTCGAAATTTTAGTATCTCATTGCTTATAGTGAAATCAGGATCAGGTGTACTCCTTTGCTCATTGTACTTTTTCTTCAAAAGTTTATCTTCACATTGGCACACTCTAAATTCTTCAATCAATGTAGATTCCACAGTTATGTTAGCGAGTAGTCCATTGATCCTGCAAAAAACAAGAGTACATGCCAAACCTCTAGTCGTCTTTCGGCTCAGTGCACCATGTTAGCTTTGCTTGGATGGTGATGGATCTCTATATCATAGTCTTTCATAAATTCTAGCCACCATCGTTGCCTTATATTTAGTTCCTTCTGTGTGAACAGATATTTAAGACTCTTGTGATCAATGTAAATCTCGCAAGTTGCACCGTAGAGATAATGACGCTAGATTTTGAGGGCAAAGATTACCGTAGCCAATTCCAAATCATGAGTTGGGTAGTTCTTCTCATGAGTCTTTAATTGTCGCGAAGCATAAGCAATGACTTTTGCATAATAACACAACCCAAACCATTGTATAAGGCATCACTATAAATTACGAACCCATCTACTCCTATAGGGAGTCTTAGTACAAGAGCTGACACAAGTTGACTTTTTAATTCTTGAAAGCAATGCTCTTGTTTATCAGTCCATTCAAAGGGTGTGTTCTTCTAAGTTAGCTGGGTCAAGGGTGATGCTATCTTTGAGAAATCTTGCACAGAGCGGCGATAATAGCCAGCTAGACCCAAGAAATTTCGAATTTCTGACACATTAGCAGGTCGTGGCTAGTCCACGATTGCTGCAACTTTTTGGGGGTCAACCGAGATGTCATCTTTGTTAATGACGTGACCGAGAAAGTGTGCACTAGTTATCCAGAATTTTCATTTCTTCAACTTGGCATAAAGTTTGTGATCACGTAGTGTTTATAGAACCGTTCGCAAGTGCTGCTCATGGGCCTCTGGTGACTTAGAGTATATGAGGATGTCGTCTATGAAGATGATGACGTACTCATCAAGATAGGGTTTGAATACTCGGTTCATGAGATCCATGAAGGCTGCTAGGGCATTTGTGACACCAAAAAGCATGACAAGAAACTTGTAGTGCCTGTAACGGGTTCTGAAGGCAGTCTTTTCGATGCTTTTCGTTTTGATTTTTAGTTGATGGTAGCTAGAAAGCAAGTCGATTTTAGAGAATACTTGGGCGCCTTGAAGTTGATCGAACAAGTCTTCGATTCGTGGCAGAGGGTACCGATTCTTGATGGTGACCTTGTTCAGCTCCCGGTAATCGATGCATAATCTCATTGTGCCATCTTTTTTCTTCATGAACAATACTAGAGCTCCCTAGAGTGAGGTACTAGGTCGAATGAAGCTTTTGTCCAGTAGTTCCTGGAGTTAAGTCTTCAGCTCTTTCAATTCTGTCATCGACATACGATAAGGAGCTTTTGATATTAGTTGTGTGCCAGGTTGGGTTTCAATGGTGAACTCGATTTCCCGATCAACCTGGATACCGGGTAGATCTTCAAGAAAAACATCTGAGAATTCTTGTACTACGGGGATCACATCCACGATGGGGGCCTCGTTTTGTGTATCGATCACATAACAAATATAACTACCACAACCCTTTCTTAGAAGTCGTTGGGCTGTCATGAAGGATATAATACAGAAAGGGTTAGAAACTCCAATCCCATCAAAGACAAGCTCGGGTTAGTTTGGTAACTTGAAGGAGACCTTTCTGGCTTTATAATCAATAGAGGCGTAGTTGGCAGCCAGCCAATCCATACCTAAGATTACATCAAAGTTCCCAATGCGGAGGGGAATCAAGTCTACATATAAGGTTTTGCCTTTTAAGGATATAGTACATGATTTGTACACATCAGTACTATAAACAAACTTACCAGAAGGGAAAGACACAAACAATATATATCCTAATGGTTCGGGAGTTGATGCCAACTTGGCAGCAAAGTGTGGTGTAACAAAAGAATGAGTTGACCCAAAGTCAATAAGGACATGAGCTAAATGACCATAGATAGAAAGTATACCTGACACAACGTTTTCGGTAACTTCTGGTTTTCTAGGTAGCAAGGCGAAAGCCCGTCCTTGGCATTTTTGTCTTCTTCAAGTCCTGCGGGTTTTCTGATTGGACCAGAGGAGCTCGCTGTAGGATTAGTCAGCTTTGGACAATCCCTCAGCAAGTGGCCAACTTGACCGCATTTAAAGCATACTCCCGTGTCTCGATGATATTGTCCCCAATGAGCCTTCCCACAAGTAGGACAAATTAGAATAGTGCCACCTCGAGGGTTGGTAGGACCTTGATTGCCTGAACTAGTTGTGCCCATATTCACCTTTTTGGGAGGCGCAGCACTGGATCTCATGTTGTCTTTTTTCCAAAATCGCTTCTTTTGGCTTGGTTCCCCAGAACGCGAGACTTTAATCCCCTTTTCTGCAATGTCGCCCGATCTACCATTTCTACGCATGGGTTGGCGGTTTCAAGACCTCAAGCCTATCTTTAATTTCAACATCAATCCTACTTCAAATTTTCTTGCTTTTCGAGTTTGATTGGAGATGACATATATGCATAAATCGTCGAGTTGTGTGAAGTTGCTCTCATATTCAGCCACCATCATGGTTCCTTGCTTTAAATGTATGAATTCGATGCCTTACATTTCCTGATGAATCTGGAAAGTATTTTTCATAAAATACTTCCAAGAATCTTGCCTAAGTCGCAATTTCTTCTTTCTTCAGAGTGAAAAGCCACCATTCTTATGCATTGTCTTTGAAAGTGAAAGTGGCGAAAGTTACCTTCTGTCTTTCGGTGCAGGGAAGTGTGCGAAAAATCTTTTCCATGTCTTTAACCCAAGCGTCTGCTACCATTGGGTCTGGGCCACCGGTAAATGTCATGGGTTTTAGATCCTGGAACTATTTTATGGTAACCGGCTCTTCTCGCTGTTCCGACATCCCATTGTTGATGTTAGTCTGTAAGGTTTGCAAAAAGCTAGTAATCGCTCTTTCCATTATTCTTTCCATCGATTCAGTGCCACTGACTGATGACTCGCTTCCGTTACCATTATTAATAAACGAGGCATTACATTCACAACACAGCATATATGTAAGCATGCGTAGCGCAATCTATATCTATATAAAATGTCAACTTTACTATTTTTTCAATTAATATTATATCTTTGTTTCAAAAGTCAGAATATGTTAGTGTCTCATCCCTGTGGTAAACAAAAACAAAAAGACAACAAAAAAGAGATTAGAACATATCATGGTTAGCATACAAAAAGGTTTTCTTCTATCAAATCTAGAGTGGTGGGTCAAATGGGCCAAACAACCATGGGAAATAGTGTTGCATAAAATGCTCAAATTCTCATCCTAACTGGATTACACCAAAACACATCCACGTTGCCTGGACTGTGAAAATGGGGACAGACTATATGTATCCCAAAAATGCTCGATCGACAATCCAGCCGGGTGTCTTGATATATGACAAGTCATTATTAAAGTCAACATTTTGAATATTAATTATCTCCAGCGAGTTAGAGACAGTGATGAAAATATAGTCCTCGGGGTACATGTTTCCCTTTCTGGCCACAAAATCTGGGAGTAGAGGGCCTATGATCTAGTGCGGGCGGTCATATCCCAAAGCAACACCGAGGACATGAGTGGGTCCAAGAAAATGTCCGCGTGTATAGGCATGGCTCTGCCTCCATAGTAAATGTGGGACATCGATAGGATCAGCCTGTATATAGATTGGCCGAACCATCAATTGGGCAAGGCCTGGGTGCAATCCTCTGATTATATCCTCTGAATCTCCCTAACCCTCAAGTGAGGTGGGGCGGGGTGCTCTACTAAAATCTCATCTAAATTAATGGCCCGAGCTCATCCCAAAACGCATCATCAAGGTTAATCTCATACATTCCTACATCACCATAATAAACGTGAGATTTTGCATAAAAAGACTAACGGTGCAGTTAAATATTTATTATTTTTTTATTTTATTTTATTTTATTATGTTTATCTAGCTATATAATTTTATTTATAGATTTATTTATAACTTTTCGAACTTTCTGATCAAATTAAAATAACATTTTTTTTGAACCATTGCTCTGATACTACCTTTGTCACGACCCAACCCCAGGGGCTTAGGGTTGGAATCGCAACTTACTAACTTATTCTATTTGTAGCAAATTAAAGCACAAGCGAAATAAAAATAATTAAATGAAAATTACTCAATTTTACTATTTTAATAAGAGAAAATAGATCTATAGGGCTTTTATTATTTTATTATTCAAAGGACCTACGAATAGAAATAAAAGGGAGCAAAAATATAAAAGAAGAAAAGAAAAGACAAGGAAGACAAAATAGTGGTTCAACATCAATCTTCGTACGGGTTCTATTACGTGAGGTTATGAGTTCTCTCTACATCTTGTCACCTGAAAGGGTAACAGCTATAAGCACACGATAGAGTGAGAAATATTATGCCAAGAGTATAAGGAATACAAAATAACCATGGATAGTTAGTTAGGCCAAAACATTTACATAACTCAATTTGGTAAATAAATCATTTAAGTGGCAGAAACTGAAATACAAAAATTATGTAAATAAATAACCATAACCATGGTACAGAAAAAAACAGAACATAACAGAGGTCACAGAAGTGACAATCAGAACAAAGGTCAATGGATCCATGATAAACAGAGGACCACAAAATGACCAAACAGAGGCCAACAGTTATTTAAGTCCCCCAAGGCGTAGGACTCTCGTGATGGTACCTACAAAACATAATTGTTTATAAGGTCATAGTCAAATATTCTTTAAAATTTAAACAAACATATTCATGGGTTTCATTTTAAACAAATAGAGTTCAGAAATTAATCCACATAACTAAAATATTAATATAATTTATAAAATATAACTTGTATTAATATAACTCATAAAATATAATTTGTATAAAATAAGTTGTAGTAAGTGAAAACATACGTAAAATATATTATGATGACTCAAGGTATAATATAACTCACCTTAATATTGACTCTTACTATTTCCTTTGATTTTTCGATTTTTCCCTTACTCACTTTTCTGCCGAAGCCCTTTTCTCTTGGGTTTTTTTTTTTTTTTTTTTTTTTGGTACCAACATCATAGCCCCCTCCTATTTATATACTAAGTTGAGTGATGACTCACCATTTACTTAATAACCCTAAGCGATGACTCACACCACCCCTAGATGTATAGATGGCTCCACTTCACTACCTTAGTAATATTTGCAAATCCTTTCATTTAACAACAAATCTTGAAATAGATTTTTACTTGATTTGTCTAATTAATTCTATACCTTCCAATCTTCTTACACTAATTAGTGATTAATTTAGCCCCCAAATAATTCTCTTCATCACATATTTGATAATCACAATAGTAAATTAATTTACATAGCACGTATAGCTAAGCTATATTATTATTATGGTTATTATTATTATTAATTTACTTATTTATTAAATAATATATTATCACATACGACCATAATTATATATAACTATAAATATTTATGTGGTATTTAATTAAATACTTAGGGTGTCATAGTAGGTGAGTTCTCATTTGGCTTAGATTTTAGGGTTTTGTGTACTTATTTCCATTGCCATGAAATTTGTATTTGAATGAGTCAGTTTCTGAACCATTCGACACTGGAATTTCAAACCCCAAACATCTATATGGTCGATTTGTGTCGGACAGCAGTTGTTCGACACCTGACTTTTGAACCATAGCAGTTTGTTCGGTTTGTTATTATCGAACATGTTCGATATCTTAGTGTCGAACCTTAAGTAGTAATTCGGATGTAGATTGCCGAACACTAATAACATGTTCAAATAGATACTGTCGAATAGTATCGATTTTTTTTTTTTTTTTGTGTCTTATTGATTTCTTTGTTGTGAACATTAGCTAGAGGGCGGACAAAAGCAGTGAATGATGTCTCATAAGACAAGAAACGAGTCATGTCTTGTAACTACAATAGATTGGCTAGAAGAATATGTTATAACTCAGTGAGCTGGATAGATGCTTACAACAGGTGCATGTCCATACCAAACAGGATACATTTAATCAAATGTTTCTGTTGAAACTGAATGGTGTCAATGATTTTAAGATCTCCACATTAGTGCCATAGAAAAGTAATTTTTCAATAAATATCAGAATAATACTAGGCATCATGAAACAAATATCATGAAATACTTCATGAAACAAGATAATACTGAGTTTTGTGCTCAATAATGTAAAGGAAATTGGGCCATGGACACCTTACAAAAAGAGAAGTTGTAACAACCTAGATTTTTAATTATTCTGTAGAATTTATACTAATATTATTTAATTACAGTTGAAAAAAAAGTATATGATTTATTTTGTATTAATATGTATTATTTTGTGAAATAATATAATTTATTAGTCAAAGTATAAAATAACTAAGTTTTGACAAGTTTGACTTCATTTAGATAAACTTGAGTTAAAGAATGAATTGGAGCGTGGCACGTGGCAGCCGTGGCTTGGTGCCCACGGTTGCCTTTTCTATAAATGGGAAGGAGAAGTTGACTCTGTGGAAAAAGAAGAGAAATGAGAGAAAAGAAAGGAAGAGAAAGGAAAGGAAAAGTAATGGAAGCTAAGAGGGTCTTTGATAGTAGAAAAGAAGAATAAGGTATTAAAGTTAAGGTGAATTATATTATACCTTAAGTTACCAAAATGTATTTTACTTATGTTTTGACTTACCAAAACCTATTTTACAGAAGCTATGTTTTATTAGTATATTAATAAAAGTTATGTTTTATAAAGATTTCAGTTACATGAATTGTTTTATGAACCCTATTTGTGAAGGTGAAATCCATGGATATGTTTGTTTTGCTTTTAAAGAATATTTAGCTATGACCTTATATGAAAATATGTTTTGTGAACACCACCACGGGAGCCCCACGCCTTGGGGGACTTAAATAACCATCGGCTTAGTGATTAATCACTCTGTGGTTCAATGTTTGTCGTGGATCCATTGACCGGTGTAGTGCTTGGCACTTAGTGATGTACCGTGGTTATGGTTGTATAGTGATTTCCGTATTACGTGATCCGAGGTATATGCCAAATGATTTCCGTACTCTATATGTTATATATCAAGCTCTTTTAGCCAATAACGATCCATGGTGAATTTTATGCCCTTATACTCTTAGTATAATATTTATCACCCTACCATGTGCTTATAGTTTTTTTTTACCACTTTCAGGTGACATGTCAAGACCAGCGTGTGGGGTAGGCACAAAGCACTTTTATTGATGTATTTTTTATATATAAATATCGGCCTTTTTTGTCAATAAATTTTGTAATAAAAATAGAAACTCCAATGATTATTTTAGTACACTTATTTAAATATTTCTTTCGCTTGCGTTTATTAATTTGTTTAAAGATTTGGCCGGAGGTAACCTCGGTTACTGGCCATCACGATGCTTAACCCTTGGGTACGGGGAGCGGGTCGTGACAGAAGTTGAGGACTCAAAATAAAAAAATGGAAATGAAACCAAGGGAAGTTAGAATTCTATTCTTCATCCCAAAAATAAAATAAATAAATAAATACAAACTCTTCTATTATTTTTTTATCAACGATTAAAAAATAATAAAATAATGGGAATGAAAACAAGGGAAGTTAGAATTCTGTCAAACAATATCTTTTTTTTTTTTTTTTTTTTGTCTTATTGATTTCTTCGTTGTAAACATTAGCTAGAGGGCCAGACAAATAGATTGTATAGCCACTATGCTTTCGTAAAATCAATTTATTATGCTTTCACATAATCAAATATAGTGTTACTTCTGTGCTATGTTGGCCATACTATAAGATCTGCTTAATTTCTGTTACTTTTTTTTTCTTTTTTTTGTAATTATTTTTTTAAAGCAAGGATATTACCCAATGTTGGTATGCAGTCCCAATCAATTTTACAAAACAAGTTACTGTGGGTTATTTTGAACTTAAAGAAACAAGAATTTGAATGATTGTGAGTGTTTTAACATAAATGATTTGTGTCACTTCTGTTAACTTTATTGTTTTCTGTTTCATTTTCAGAAATGGATGACCCTTCGCGTATTCTACTCGCTACCTCAGAGAGACGATGTCGTGCATTAACAAATCCTAGTCACAACCGAGGTCGGGGTGATGATATTATGTTAGAGGAAACACCTCAAATCTTGGAAGAGGATGTGATTGATAATGGTTTAGGGGATGATAATGATGATGCTATTGATATTGATCAGGCTGAGGAGGCACTCATTGGTCCGTTTCTTGGAGGGCCATTAGATCCATCAGTACTGAAGAGCTTCAAGGCACATATTGCAGTAGCTATATGGGAGCAAAAGGTAGTACATTTTTTTTTTCATGTTTCATTCATTTAATTATTTATTAAACCAAATTATGTATGTTAATTATTACCTACCTTGCAGGAGAGGAATCCGTTAAGGTGTTATAATCATGCGTCCAAGATTCTAGAGTGGCGGTGGTGGTCAAGAACCAACAATAGAAGATTTAGAGACATTGTGTAACAGTCAAGCCTTTCTTCTTTGGTCCATTGCACATATTGGTTCGTGAATAGGATTGTCATACCTGTATTTGTTGAGCGATGGAAACCAGAGACAAATACTTTCCATTTGACAATTGATAAGATGACAATGACATTGGATGATGTGGGTACCATTTTGGGGATCTCTATCACAGGTAGATCAATTAGTGCTGCAACTTTGACAGATCAACAGGCACATACACTTGTGGTAGCTGCCTTGGGAGTTGATGATACTGAAGCAATTGAGGAGCTATTATCTGCTAAGGGACAATCAGTAAAGCTGGAGTGGTTACGAAGCAAATTCAGTGGTTGCAAAGATTCAAACACCGAGAAATCTATAGCTTGTGCCGCCAGAGCGTATTTGCTATTTCTATTAGGATGTACATACACTGTTCAGTGACAAGAGTGAGAAGAGAGTTCCTGTTGTGTACTTACAGTTGTTCATGGATTTGACTAATATTCATACATATGCTTGGGGTGTGTAGCTCGGCTTTTCGCGCTCCCTTTCGGAAGAATGAAATAGCCCTCACAGTTTGGACTCCACTTGTGTGTTGGTTCTGATTCTGATTTCACAAGTGCAATGTAAAACAGTGAAAAACACAAAAAGAGTCCAAATCCGGTAATTTCTTTTGGAAAATCGATGTTTGAATTAAATGCCAAAAAAATGGACTGCTTTGTCAGATATCAGAGTCGCCACCAAAATATTTATTTTGGGAAATTTAGAAAACCCATGACTCGTGCCAAAGGCCATTAGTACGTCGTTACCAAAGTGTCTTGGTTCGAGAACTTAGGTATGGGAGGGGAAGGTCAATAATTGAACACCCCACTCACGTGATCAAAGATCGGCCTCTATTAATCATGATGTGGTTTTTATGTACAATATATGCTCTTGTTCTGATTATTTAATAAATCCTAAAATTTCTTATGTGAAGCATACAAGGTATAAACTAATTTGTTCAAATTGGAACAATTCAATTTCATGTTTGTTTCTCGAAAAGGGTTTGAATTTGCCACCTCAGGTGGGCTTAATTTGCCACTTAACAAAGTGGGCTTAAAGTTTGTGAATTTGCCACTACAAAGTGGGCTTAAAACGTACATTCGTTAAATCATTCCAATTCAAGTAACAAGCCTTTATCCACAGGCATTCAAACAATTTATCATTTAAGCAATTAGCCTCATGGTAGGATGCTAAACATAATAAGAAAATTATGTACAAGTGGGATGCTAAAGCATAACAACTCACATATTTGCCGACGTCCCGCAAACAAGCTACAAAACAAAGTTAGAAAATATGCATGATTCCTAACTGTACAATATGACAAATGCAACACATGTGATATGCAATTATTAGGCTCGGCTACTAATATGGCATATGAAATGATTTGATCGCATGCGGTCTAAGCATGTATTCACAGAAGTATTTAAACGACAATGCGAATTAGAATGATGCCCCGGGCCTTGGTGCATACAATACAAGTGGATGCAAACATGAGTATGCTAAATTAGACATGATGTCCCTAATCTAACCATCATAAGTTGGTAAATAAAAGGGAGAAAGACGTGGGGTTGGAAGACATATACATTATTACAAGTTTGTTTGTCCTTGTACAGGAGGGTACGAATGTCCAAGTGTCCGAACAAATAATTATTACAAAGCCGAATGAATAATAAATGAAAGGGGCTGTCTAACTTATTACAATAATTGATGTAAGGCAAGCCTTGATACAATAAATTCGGTATAACGTCTGACCGAATTCAATTAATCATATTGGTTCTTTATGTCGGTTGTAATCCAATTTTAACCAATTTTATTAGCTTTTTTTTATTACTTGTCCATTTCTTTATCTTTTCTCCTGTTTATGCAAAAGTGATATTTACGTCCACTAAGTCCAAAATGCAATAAAGAGAAACAAGCATCAACTTAACCTGAGAAAATTTTCTTCGGGGGAAATTACAAAGGAAGAATCAAACTTATTTACAAGCGATAAGGGATTCTAAGTCAAACTCAAGATGTGCAACAAGGACTAGTCAAACTCAAAAGAGTGATAATGACTTAGAAAAACCCAAACTTGAGTGATAATGACTTGAAATCCAAACTTGATAATAAATGATAATGACATCTCCCTTGGTGATTTCCAAGGGTCAGTTAGTCCCTTAAAAGTAAGCACACTGATGATTAAAGAGAAATGAAAAATAAAAGATTGTGCTTTAGTATAAGAACATGTATACATTTGGGGTAGTGAACCTCAAAAGAATTTAAATCGTTAAGTATAGAACATTTTATGCTTTTGGTAGTAAATCCTCTAGAAGATTAAATCAGTAAGTATAGAACGTTGTATACTTTTGGTAATGAACCTTTTAAGCATAAAACGCTTTATGTCTTTGATAGTGAATCTCCAAAGAGATTAAACCATTAAGCATAGAGTGTTTTATACCTTTGGTAATGAACCTCCTAAGCATAAAATGTTTTATGCCTTTGATAGTGAATCTTCAAAGAGATTAAATCATTAAGAATAGAGCGTTTTATACTTTTGGTAGAACCTCTGAAGAGATTGAACCATGAAGCATAGAAGAGTTCATTTCTTATACTTGAACCACAATCTTAGTTTTTCACAACTTTTTAATCGAAATAAGCAAAGAATGGATGGAGGTTGCAGAGATGATTATGTGAAATTGATTAATTGGTTAGTACAAACAAACTTGATATTTAAAACATAAATCATTGAAATAAATTAAATAGCCTCCTAAATAGCATATAATAGTGCTGAAATCAAGCTACAGAAAGTGAGTAAAATTAAATAGCCGAAGATACTATTCACCGCCAGAGGTACTATTCATCGTCGGGGTTACTATTCACTGCCAAAAGTACTATTCACTATCGGAGGTTACTATTCATCCGGTGGGATAGATTATTTAAAGTAATAAATTACAACAATTTATATACAATATTTAAATTACAGCAGATATGTAGGTGGTGCAGCCATCTCATTAAAGCGATAAAAAAAAAAGTTATGAAAAGAAGTATATGAAGTATTTAAACAAATTATATCACATTTTTAAATTAAATGAAAATTTGTGAAAACTCACCTTTTGGAGAAATGATGAATTTTCTGAGTCACAAACTTTCTTTTGATTACTCTCAAGTCTGTGGAATGTGTTCTCAATTCTTAGTCCAAAATTTGGAATTACAACTTTAGTGGTTGGTTTTTGAATGATGTATTGATGAAATGGAAATAAAAATATCAAAGAAAATATTTTATCTTCCCTCTCTTTCTCTAAAAAAAAAAAAACTGATTTTCTTTCTTTCTGATTGTTTTTCTCTCAAATTCTCTCGCACCACTTCGTGTTTTCTCTCCCTGATCCTCCCCTTCTTTTTTTTCTCTACTGAGCCTCTCCTTTTCTTTTTTTCTTCAAACTCTTTTTTTCTTCCCCCAGAATCCTTCTCTAAACTTTTTGAGCCTCTCCTCTCTCTTTTCTTTATAAAAGCAAGTTATAATAATATAATAATATAAATATAATAATATATATCTAATGTAATATATATATATATAGATATGCATTAGTTGGATTTGGATGTCGGCATGCCGACATCAAAAAAAATTTTTATTATTTTTCTTTTATAATATATATAATATAATTATAATAATATATAAATATATAATTTATACCAAAATACTAAACATATAATATAATAATATTAAACACATAATATAATTTGTTTTATTATTTTCTTTTATATTTATAAAATATATAATTTATACCAATTTATATAAAAATACCAAAAATATGAACAAACACATAAAATTATGTAAAATTATAAAATACTAAACTAATAAAATATTTAGTAGTTTAAAACAATTGGGCCATAATGGTGAAGGTTGGGATTAAAGTTCAAATTCCATCTCTCTTACTGAGGATTCTGCGAGAAACACATTTTAACTGTCATCATCGGGTAATCAAAAGAAAGAGCCCAAGTCTTAGGGCCGGTCAAAATGGAGTGTCTACAGGGTGCAACTGCATTGGCATATTTATACCGACAGTTGGAATTTGCTACGAGATCAGTTGTTCGACAGATGGCCGGTTACATAACATTTTTGGAGGCATGGATTTATGAGCATTTTCAGCCATTTAAACCTCACCAAAACATGGAATATACTGTACAATTGACTCACGTGCATCGATGGACGCCTCGTCGGGAATCTGGTTCAACGGTATCACACCTACAGGTGTTACGGGAGGAGCTTGACAGATTGGCATTTCATGAGGTATGCCAATTAATATTAGTTCAATTAAGTGTTTTCATTATATGTGACTCAGCAAGATTTCATTTGTGTTTCTTTCTTAGGTTACTTAGGATCCATATCGAGGTTGTCGTCAACATCACCCATGTCATGAGATCACATTCTATACCTACTGTTTGAAGTGTTTGGATGTAGTTGAACCCTATCATCCTAAAAGGGTTCTTAGACAGTTTGGTAGGGTTCAGACTATCCTACCTGCGCCACTCAACCCTGTTCGTGCTGTTAGAGGTGTCATAATAGGCCGATATAGAATGATGTATCATTATCTCGATTAGATATGAGAGAGTTAGGATAATCATGTTTTATCTGCTCGGAGGAGAAGTACCCCAGTTAGATGTCTAGCTAATTGTGTTGATGGTTACATGTAGTGGTACATAAGTATCATGCACTTATATATCCAGAACCCCACACATCGGTTTGGTTTTGACCCACGTGCACATGATAGTCGATCTGATGTGCAAAATGTTGAGGTATGACAATATTACGCACACATTGTTTACATTTTTTTTGAAGATGGCACGTGCTTATTACAATTGTATTTGTTCTTAATGCAGTGTATTGATCACACACTACGGATTGCGCATCCTATCATCGAGGCAGGCCATGATGCTGGTGTTCGTGAGCCAGATAGGTTATATGAGGCCATTGAGAGGATGACACATATAATCTTGTTTTGTTAATTTGTAATGGAAAAGAAGAACTCTTTTGATGTTTTTGTTGTTTTGTAATGAACAAGAATTACTTTACCAAAATTTTGTAATGAACAAGTATGCATGGTTTGCATTTTTGGTAATGAACAAGAAGTATTATGCCAATGCGTTTGACACACCGCAATGAACAAGTAGTACTATGTGCATTAAATTTACTAAAACCTTAATCCAACTCAACTATTTAAATGCTCATCTGCAAGAAAATGTATCGGTAACTATTTGAATTGCATAATTACAACTTAACTCACAGACATCATTATTCATCAAGGTTAATACAATCAAATGTCTCTCTAGTAGCTAACCCTAAATGAACAACTTCTTTAAAATGCTCAATTCGGCGACTATATGCATTACCCCATCCAGCTGCACAAGAATGATGAAACTTGCACCAATTGGTAGCTATCCGTAGAACTGGATAACCCGGTAACATGAACATCTACATTGACAAAGTTTTAAGTATGAGAACGATGCAGTACAAAATGATAAATGTATTACACAAATCATAATGCTATACCTGGACAAAATGATTCCCATTAACAAACCCAATAACAATCTCACGCTGTTGCACTTGTGATATTGGCACTGATTGTAGGGGGAGAAATGTAAGGCATTGTTGTGCAGATAAGTGGTACAATACCACATTATAACAAGATGCAATAAGAAAACCTATGTCAGGCATAGTCATCCAATGCTGATACCCTGGATTGGGCTTAAAGTATGATAGAATATGGGTCAGCTCTTCAATCCTGTTATGTGAACCATATAGATGAGTGTAATGGTCTATGTGTGTATGCAATTCCTGTAGGAGATCACACCTGACTTGACCACATTCAACCTCTATAAGCCCTATCAAGCCAGCAATGGCCCAAAAATCACAATTGCCATCAGCATCTACATCCTTGATAAGACGTATGTACGGCTCAATCCAACTAGAAGGGCATCAACATACGAGTCCGATATACCTATTCAATAGGAAAGGCATCAACACATGAACAACAAAACACGTAATTTATCATCAACAAAAATGTAAGTAAAAAATGATTACATGTACCTTCTCTTTGGCGGGCCATTTTTTATGTACTTTGACGAAATCCTGTGTGGGAATCTAGGTGCCCATAGGTGAGTAGCTATCACGTCCAAACTGAACCAACTCAAATGCACATGGGTCTCGACGCGTAGATACATCTATCTTTTTATGTCCCTTACCTCGAGGGTTAGGCTTCACATCTGACTTAATGAGAAAAGTACTTTGCAGATTTGTAATATCTCCTAACTTATACAGAATTTCCAACTTCATAGTATTATTAGATGCATTGAATCGCTTAAGGATGAGATCAAACTTTGGTTCACAACTCAATTCCACTTTATCATTTTTTGGCTTTTGTACTATCTTAAGAGTCCTCCAATGTGGGTTAATGCTATCAAGTGGTATTGAACGACCTTGTCAGATGTAATCCGCAATCTCATGGGCACAAGGTAACCCGTGTGTTCATCGAACAACACATCCACATACTGAAGCATCAATGCCAACATCATCCGCTCGCTTACTCTCCGCTAAGACATGATCTAATGCAGTAATAGAGATATTGCCTCGGAGCTCTCTAAAATGGGACGGTTTGAACTGGTGTTGTACAATGATTAAACTTTTCTCAAATGACACCTTAATATCAACGTGCTGCAACTCAAGCAAACTATGGACCTTGGTCCAAGAACACTCAAAATTGACTTGGTTAGAACCAAGTTGCCGTTTAAGTTTTGCATGTGCACTTTCAACCCTGTGTATAATGGAAACAATTAACATAATTAAGTTTAAATAATTAAAATCATAATGATTAATAGTGTAAGGTAGATCAAATATATATTACCTATTGGTTGTAACATTCCCGAAGTGCATACAACTATCTGTCCATACGGCAACAAACTTATCCTTATATGGAATTAACTGACTTTGTGACATGTATTGCACTGCCTCAATATATGTATCAAAATCTGCAAGTAGCATGGCAAGGCGTTTATTGTATTCAAGCTCAGTCGAGAAGATTACTAAGAAATTCCATGAAGAGATAAACTTGTCCCATTTCTCATTACTCTTAAACATTTTCTTGCATTTCGCTAGTACATTTCTACTAATATGCCATCGACATAATAAATGTCAAGATGTAGAAAATAACTTGTCAATAACATTCATTAAAGCAATCTTCCTGCCCATGACAATTACCTCAGGAATAGCAATGTCATCCAAGAGACTACGCAATGTAGTTAACACCCAAATGTAGTTATCAATCTGCTCAAATTGAACATATGCAAAGGCTACAGAGAATGACATATCAATGGATGTCACACCAACTATCTCAAAAAGAGGAAGACGATATCGATTTGTCTTATATGTGCAGTCCATGATCAGCACCTTTGGAAATGAACAGAGCAAATCTAAACTGACAAGATGTGCCCAAAATAAGTCTGTGACTGTCATTGTTTTGTTGTCACACCTATGCTACTCAATGTAATTATGCTTTTCTAAATCACCCAACAACTGTTGCATCTGTGATCTCCCAACTTTCTCAATAACTTTATTCCTATTACGTACATTGTAAATAGTTTTCATAGTGGTTACATTCAAAGCATCCTTTTTTTTTAAGGCAACCAAAATCTTTTTTGGTTTGACCATGCTATTGGACATATCTACTAATAATGATGTTTCCTCCTCAGATAATCTCCCTACAAATGAATGTCCTTCAAAATATCTTGTAGGAGCATGGTTATGCATTCTACGTGTTACATCTACCATCCAATCATCATCAGCCATCAACTTACGAGCCCTCAACTCAAAGGAACACTCGCATTTCTTTGTACCCGTTATCTTTACAATTTTTTGTTTGAATCATCTCCTTTTAATTTCTTATGAGCTCTGTATTGATCACTTCTCTCACAGGCAAGATATATCCTTTGTGTCCTATGACCACCACCATAGTCCGATGTCTTGATGACAATCACAAACCTATTTTTCCTTCCAACGTCCCGTACCCTATAACAACCCAAATTTTTAATTATTTTGTAGAATTTATACTAATATTATTTAATCTCAGTTAGGAAAAATATATAATTTATTATATATTATTATGTGTAATTTTGTAAAATAATATAATTATTATGAATCTAGGGGTCAAAATATAAATAATAATAATATTGATAATAATAATACTACTAATAGATGTGGTAGTAAAATAAATAATTAATTTTCTATTGATATACGATAATGTGTAATTTAATTAAGAATTAATTAATTTATATAATTATATTAAAATATTAGGTCAAAGGGTAATTATCTTAAATATCTATTAAGGATAAGAACGAATCTATGAATTTATTATTGAATCTATCATGTATGCGCCTTATTCCCTATAAATAGGGAAGCGCTGATCTGGGCCGGAGAAAGATAAGAGAAAAGAAAAGAAGAAAGAAAAGAAAAGAAAGGAAGAAAAAATAATGGAAGCTAAGAAGATCTTTGATATTGGAAAGAAAAAGTAAGGTATTAAAGTTAAGGTGAGTTATATTATACCTTGAGTTACCAAAATATATTTTACGTACGTTTTGACTTACCAAAATCTATTTTACACAAGTTATGTTTTATTAGTATATTAATAAAAGTAATGTTTTATAAATGTTTCAGTTACGTGGATTATTTTCTGAACCCTATTTGCTTAAAAGGAAGCCCATGGATATGTTGTTTATATTTTAAAGAATATTTGGCTATGACCTTATATACAATTATGTTTTGTAAGTACCATCACGGGAGTCCCACACCTTGGGGGACTTAAATAACTATTGGTTTCTGTTTGGTTACTTTGTGACCCTCTGTCTATCATGGATCCATTGACCTCTATTCTGTGCGGAGATAAGTGCTACACTATTGTGGGAGCCACCTCTATAGTCCGTACGAGCCACCTCTTGAGTCTGTATCTCTGTTCTAATTGTCACTCTTGTGACCTCTGTTCTATTCTGTTCTGTTCGGCACCGTAGTTATGGTTATTTATTTACATAATTTATGTATTTCAATTTCTGCCACTTAAATGATTTGTTTACTAACGATTTATTTACCAAACTGAGTTATGTAAAGTTTTGGCCTAACTAACTATCCATGATTATTTCGTATCCCTTATACTCTTGGTATAATATTTCTCACTCTGTCATGTGCTTATAGTTGTTTACCACTTTTCAGGAAACAATGCAATTCAGAAATAGCTTTTGGAAAGTCTTAGATGCGGGGCTGTGGAATAGACACACACAACACTTTTATGATATTTCTATATGTAAATATCAGCATTTTTGGTCAATATATTTTGTAATAAAAATAGAAGCTCCGATAATTATTTTGGTATCCTCATTTAAATATTTCTTCCGCTTGCGTTTATTAATTTGTTTATGAATTGGCCGGAGGTAATTTTAGTTACTGGCCATCATGATGCTTAACCCTTGGGTACAGGAAGCGGGTCATGACATACCCAACTAAGTAATTCTTCTTTACTCTTGAAAACCTACATGTCAAATTCACCAAAGTCATTAAACATGCAAAAAGAAAAAGAAAAAATACTAATTTTCGACATAAGACTACCTCATTAGTAATAAATTGACTTGTGTAGTCAACAAGACCTCCAGATCCACCATTACTACATTCCATGGGTGTACAATTTTGGAAAAAGCAAAAAAAAAAAAAAATGTTATAAGTGTTCGGCAGTACAGAGTCGAACTAAGTAGAATTGTTCGACTGTTTCTAACTGAAAAATTGGTGTTTGTTCAATACTTACTAACCGAATAATTGGATTAGGTTCGATACTATTAAACTGAACATATCCAATTTGTTCGATTGTAGGTAGTCGAACATTGATATATTATTTGACTCTGAATAACCAAACTAATACAAACGGTTTACCATTTAGTAAGTAAACGAAAACGAAAACGAAAACGAAAAAAAAAAATGAAAAATATAACATTTTCCTTGACCCATTGTTTTGAATCAGTATTGCCAGATGCATCCATCATTGAATCCAGTCAAAATCTTCAATAATATGTATATTTTGGTTATTTCTTTAAGGGTTTTTTCTTTTTGTTTTAGGATTTTTGGATTCTTCAAAGACATGATACGTAAGTAACACATTTGAGATTTTTTATGTGTATTATATCCATTATTGTCCTTTATGATAATTATACAAATGGTGTGTATCATAACTTGTTCTTTGTGGTCATTTTACCTAAAGTTAAAATTGTAATAAAAAATATACTAATTAATCGTGTGCCTTGAGATGAAATGTAGTGTGTAAATAGAACCTCACATGTTGTGGGGGTGGCAGAAGGTGCATAGACAAAAAGAAAAATAGAATTTAAGTTTATTTACATGGATGACAACATTAAGAAGAAGCATGATAATGAAACAAAAATGCAGTTATTGTGTAGCTTAGGGTCTGCGAGTGTGTTCTTTTCATATTTCATGTTCAACTCTCACTAGATATTATTAATTCATTGGGGTTATACTTGCAAACTCTGTCATAGGCTTTGTTTGGGAAGGGCTAAAGTGGCTAAATTAGTACAAAAAGATAAAATATGCTAATTTAGTTAATAAAACAAAATATTACATCAAAATTATAATCATTTAACTTTTTTTCTCATAACCATCACATTCAAATCCAAAAAAACTAAAAGTTTTATCAAACAGAGCTAATTTAGTCAAGTTAAATTAGTTAAAAGTTATATTAAATTAGCTCTTCCCAAATGAAGGCGTAGATTTGTCTGATCCATGTGGAAGGGACGCTTTGCGTGAGTTCCGAGTCAAGATGTGCAAGCCTAAACACCCGATCATTTAAAAAAATTAAACTAAATTGACCAACATGACCCAATTTATTAAAATTTAATAACTCTCACAGCCATTACATCCAAACCTAAAAAAATTAAAAGTTCTTCTCAAATGGAACTAATTTAATCAAATTAAAATTAAATTAGTCAAAAAAGTCCTGCTAAATTAACCCTTCTCAAACGAAGGTTTAGATTTGTTTAATCCATGTGAAAAGAACGCTTTATGTAAGTCTTGAGATTAGTCAAGATACGCAAACCTAAACACCTTATCATTAATAATAAAAAAAAAACCTAAATTGACTAACATGACCCAATTTATTAAAATTAATAATCACATTGTAATCCAATTTTAAAACAGAGTGCGTGATATCACATTAAAAATCAATATTTATTTATTTTCAACAATTTCTCACTTCGGCGATATATTATATGTTCCAGTTATGATATTTATAATATTGAGATATTAATATTAGTTAAAATTTATTTTAATATCAACTATGATTGATACATTAGAATTATTATTTTAATTATGACTAAAAATATATTTATGATTTAATTTTTTTCATTATGACTAAAAATAATTTGATTAACACCACAAATGTAGGACATGCTCGGTTTGTCTATCCAAACATGTTATTGGAGAAAAGTTCTAAAATCGTGTTTGATTGAAAATGTTGGCTACATATTTTGTATAACCCAATTACAATTCAACACATGGCAGAATAAGGATAATACGGAAAGACTATTTAAGTCTTTAATCATAATCACGCACATGACAGTCAGCATTGGTTATAATAGATTTGCATAAGACTGGATTGGCAAAGGGATTTAAGATGACGTGGCTCTAACGGTTATTCGTACATTTGAATTCAAAATTAAGAGGGAAGCCTAACTGCAGACATGGTGTAATGGAGTTAATTGTAAGGAAACATGATCAGTGATCATGGAGAGGCAGTTCGACGGTTAAAAATACAATTCGATGGTTGTCTTTGAAAAGTATAAATAGCAAAAAAAGACCTCAGAAAGAACGCCCAGACTTAGATCCAGAAAACTAGCCTTATCAATTTTATTTCTTTTCCAATTTTTAAATTTCATGTTCTTTACATTGTTGTACTTTAAAATTCTTGCACTGCACTTCTTTTATAGGAATAGTTTCAAGTAGATTGTTACTGTAAACCTCTACGAGGCTGAATTGGATTATTGTAAGTCTTTCATTTTTACTTAATGAAATGCTGCAAGTGTTCTTCATTTAATCATTGTTAGTTAACTCTCCTAAGTAAAGTCGCCAGTAAAGGTCTTCTTCATTGAGATTGAGAGAACTAAAACACAATCGTCTGATAATTGGTTGGCCATTAATATTCTATAAGGACTGATTGATCATTGCTGGCACGCTCACAATTACAAAAATAACTTTCGAAAACCAAAAAAGTCAACAGAAAATTAAAAAAAAATTCAAAATTACTTTTCTCTTTACTATATATTAAATAATCACTTTTTCTCACATATCTTTCCTTCTAAATTATTTTTTTTTTCTCAGGCCTATTATCAAATTATCCCAAATTATAAAATTATTTTTAAAATATACAACCAAATAAATTTTAAAATTTTTTAAACTCTCTTTTACAAAACTATTTTTAAAATAATATCTCAAAACATAATCCACACAGCGGTAATGAGCGTATAATACAAGTGAACCCGCTGGAAGTCTTCCTCCGCAAATACCCACAGTTGTATCTATAGATCGAATCGAATATATATATGTAGATCGAATATATATATAGATTTTAGGGTTCTTTTCTTCAAACGAACGCAAAGTCTCCCCATCTGATCTGATTGTTTCTTCTTCTCTGCTGGTACCTATAAATTCTTTCCCTTTTTTTTGGATCAATTCTTCACTGTTAATTTTTATTTGTATATCTATGCTAAAGATTGTAACTTTCCATCTGTTTTTTTTTTTTTGGTTGCTATTTTTATATTTTTGGTCTGTTTAGATCTTTGCTTCTCATAAGAATCTGATTTGTTGTTTAGCGTATTTA
The DNA here is from genome assembly GCA_025200525.1 of Camellia lanceoleosa. NCBI lineage: Eukaryota > Viridiplantae > Streptophyta > Magnoliopsida > Ericales > Theaceae > Camellia > Camellia lanceoleosa. Next base: position 11,087,642 of record CM045770.1, on the reverse strand, counting down.
TGGTCTTTGATTCTGTTTACTTTACCGATTACAGGTTTCAGATCTCAATATCGTGTATGATATGTTGATTTTGATTCTAATTGTTGTTTTGTTTGTTGGGTGGTCGTAATTTCTCGATTTGTGCTAAGGAATCAAGGGTCTAACATATTTCGCATAAAATTGATGAAAGTGATATGAATTGTCTGTGCAGAATTCTCAAGTCTTCTGGGATAACACAGAGCGTTGTCTGTGTGTGTGTAGGATGAGGGGCCGGTATTGTGATTTATGGGTGGAAAATTGAATTTAGGACGGTGAGGAATCATTTACTTTGTTGATCTGAACACAGTGACAAGAGATTCAGGGAATTCTTTGGCATCACAGTAATTTATAATCTGCAAGATATTTGAGAAATTATTGAAAGGAGTTAGAATTCCTTAGAGAAACTGATGGATTCGCAAAAATTCTGATTTATATCACTTGGGAGAACAGGAAAGTAGGTACTTGCAATTTGTAAATGTTTGAAATGATTTGGCAATTCTAGACATAAGGGGAAATTTTTATAGTATTTGCTAATATTTTGTGGGTTGATGAATTATCGGTGAAAAAATTGCGGCTTACTATTTGGTGGAAGTGTTGGAATAAGTGTGAGAATATAGATAACATTCTGGCTAAGAGATTGATTACCACCTTATGCATTTCCTTGGACCTGGCATTTGTTACCATGTGATATTACTACCCGTCATCAGCGCCATTAGGATTGCCTGAAGCTTAGATGGAACACATACTTGACTTCTATGTTTTAGGAGAATCAAGGTGAGTGTGTAGTGGGGTTTTAATTGTTGTGTGACTTGCATCTATTTCAAAGCATTTAATATTAGCCATACTTGATCCAATAAAATGGAATGGAACCACAAGAAGGTATTGGGTCATATATGTAAATGACATTGCAATTCAAACCAATCTTTTTACAATTGTGACCTATGTTATAAACAAGTCTTCAGGAACACGTAGATTAATTATTTGCTAGATGAACATGATCAGCTGATTTAAGATGATCAACTTGTTATGTACATTAAGGCCTCGTTTGGGAACAGGTTAATTTAGTAACTTTTTGGCTATTTGGCTAAAAAGGTAGGTAAAAAAAACTTGTATGGTTGGGATGACTTTTTGGCTAATTACGAAAAGATGTGCAAAAAGTAGAGAGAAAAGAGAATATTTGACTTTTTGGTATGAGTAGTTGGTTTTTTGGCTAATTTAGTAACTTTTTGGCTAATTTAGTCAGTCCCCAAACGGGGCCTAAAATACCTCATGAACATATCTTCTTTCCTTTTTTTATATTTATTTTTTATTTGAATGTTCACCCGACCCATCAGTTCATTCAATAAATTGATGATTTATTTGTTTTTGTGGTGGATGTTCTGACTGTATTGTCCTTGTGTGCACCACTTTTCTAATCTTCTTCATCACTGAATGGATTGTTCTGGTGGCTTTACTCATTTTGACCATTCTTGCTTAAAGTAACTCATGAACATGTCTCTTTTATTTATTTATTTTTATGAATCATTTGTTGTATGTACTTTTGATGTGAACAAGTGTTTCCTTCTCCCTTCCATTTGTACATGGTATATGAGTTAATTACATTGTACTTCTTCATTTATTTACTTATTTTTTGCATGTGTGGAAACAGCAGTTGAAAATATGTCAGAAGAATTGGAGTACCGCTGTTTCATTGGCGGCCTCTCATGGTCAACATCTGATAGAGGTTTGAAAGATGCATTTGTAAAGTTTGGCCATCTTCTAGAGGCAAAGGTAAAAAAATACCTGTAGAATTTGTTTTCAACAAAGTTGCACTATACTTTGTGGACCATTGTATGTAATTAAATCTGTTTACCTATATCTTTTCCATTTTTTATTTTTGCTTTTCTATTCTTTTAGACTCTGTTTTTAAGCTGCTTCCTTTCAATTATTTTGAAAATGTACTACCTCCCTGTTCACATGAATATATATGTATTGTTTTGTTATATTTGGCACCAGAACCACTATTGAAAATTTTATGTAATAACCTAATGGTTCGATGTCAAAAAACAATTTATGTTGTCGTTCATTGTAGCACCTTAAACAAAGTTTCCACGTGATATTTTCTTCCTTTTGGCATGCAGTATGCCTTTCGTCTCCTGTTCCTTCTTTTTTATTTATTTTTCTACTCTTTTGGGTTTTATTTTTACCTTTTTTTTTTTTTTTTTTTTTTTTTTTGTGTGGGGTGGGGTCGGGTGAGTGGGTGGAATATGGATGTGCAATATGGGATAACTTTTCGTGAGCTGCAAGCCTATGATGCATGGATAAATTGCATAGAATTTTATTTGCATTTGTAGCAGTTAACAAACTCTTTGAATACTTGTTTGGATGTCCGATATTTCATGATGTACCCATAGCTTTGATATTGTTATGTGAATGCATAGTACATACTGATCTGCATGGCTGATAATGTTTGGAACTATGGTATAAATCTTTAGGGAAATAGGTAACTAGGGTTTCAATTACTTGGACTATTACTTAAAGAAGACTTAATTATTAGGTAGGTGGTGAGGTTCGAACACGAAATCTATTGTTTGCTCTAAAACAATGTTGATTTCATCAACTCATCTAAAAGCTTAAGCTGTTAGAGATTGGGTTAACTTCAATATATTTATTCTCAATTAAAAAAAAAATTATTAGTAAGTATGAATATTTTTCTGTCCTATGCTTGGATTTGGGAGGATTTATGCAGCAAATCCCATTTGATAGGACTTGAGGTTTGGCTTGGTTTGGTTTGGTTTGGTTTGGGATGCTTGGATTTGGGAGTTAGATCAATTTGACATTTAAGCCCATATGGGTATCCACATGCATATCAAGGATGCATAAAATGAATAATTATAATCTACGTTACACAGACTTGTTAGTTCTGGCGAAGTACCCGTGTCGATACGACACAACACGAATCTGGTATGGGATACTGACGGCATGGAAGAAGTGGATACGGCATGGAAGAAGTAGATATGGCATATGGAAGTAAGAAGAAAGATGGCATACCTGGGATTAGGGCTACGAAAATTGCGATTAGGCCTTCGATCCTGCGATTAGGGCTCCGATCTTCTTTCGAACTGTCTTCTTCTCTCTCTCACTCTCACGCTCGATTGTCCTCTTCTTCTATCTCTTCTCTCACTCTCGATCATCTTCATCTCTCTCTTTTCTGTTTCGATCAACGTCGTCTCTCCCTTCTCTCTCTTTTCTTCTCTCCCTTCTCTCTATTGACCGTCTTCTCTTCTTTCTTCTTTTTAATGGGTGCGTATTATATAAATAATGTATGATATAAATTATATCATAGATAATATAATTTACCATAAATAATATATAATATAAATTATATCATAAATAATATATTGAGAACAACTTATTTTCTTCCATCTTGAAAGTTGTCACCAACCAACAAGTTAATAAATTTTCACCTTTTCACCTACCAATCAAAAGTCAAAAAAGCTACCATCTACCTATCAATTATATAATAATAAATTTAATTAAATAATATATAATAAAAAATTAATAAAATTAAGAAAATCTATAAAATACATTATCTATTTTATATTTATTTTAACATAATTTGTTATTCCTTATTTATTATATTTTTGTTATTCATAATATATATGTCAATTAAAAGTTAAAAAAAAATTATATAGATAAATCAAAAAAATTATCAATAAAAGTAATACATAAGATAAAAATAATAAATATATTTAAAAAATAACTATTTAACTTATCTTTATATAATAAATATATTTTAAAAATTAAATATTGAATATATCTCCGTATCCGTATCCTCGTTTGGATCCATATCCACGTATCCTCAATTTTTAATTTTGAAGTACTCGACCCCTAAATACATACTCGCACCCGAGTCCGTGTAACATAGCTTATAATAAATATGAATGCATGATTGTGTAAAATGTTTTTTTGCTTTATATGTTTTACGCTTTTCAAGTTTTGCATGAAAATAACTGATTATGTTATTAAAAATGTCCATTTTTTATTGGCAACAGAATTCTACCTTAGACAATATTCATGATATATTTTTTTTAGGAATTGTGATATTGGCGTTCTTATTCATATATTTTATTTCTATCCATTGACTGTGAGATAGTTTAAATGGAATGGGGTGTCATTGTTCAAGTTGTTTTCTATATAATAAATTCTTTGAAAGTCATCGCTGAGATTATTATGCGGATATTGGTGTCTTTGGCATAGGTTGCTGTTGACAGGTTCTCTGGACGTTCTCGTGGATTTGGGTTTGTTGCCTTTGATGAAAAGAAAGCAATGGAAGATGCCATTGAAGAAATGAATGGAATGGATTTAGATGGGCGAACTATTACGGTTGAGAAAGCTCAGCCTCACCAAGGTTCTGGTAGAGATCATGATAGTGATCGCCCCCGGGATAGGGACCGGGACCGTGGTCGTGAGCGTGATCGCAACCGTGACTATGGAGGTGGTCGCGGATCTGGTGGTGGAGAGTGCTTCAAGTGTGGCAAGCCAGGACATTTTGCTAGGGAATGCCCCGGTGAAGGGGACAGGGGGGGCAAATATGGTGGCAGGGATGATAGGTATGGTGGTGGTAGTGGTGGTGGAAGCCGTTATGGTCCTGATAGAAATGGAGATCGATTTGGGGGACGGAACAGGGATTCTGGTGGTCGTGGGGGAGGCGATCGATATAGTCGTGACCGCTCTGGTCCATATGATCGCCGGGGTTCAGGAGGTTTCAGGGGATAAAACGGCTGCTTAAAATTGTGGTATGCAACACTCATTGAGCTTTGCAAATGCTTCAGGTTCAGGTTGCTATGGTACTGATGGATCATTGTTCATGTTGTCTTGCAGCTGAAGAACTTGGGCGTGCAGCTGCTACTGGATGCGAAGCATTGGAGTTTCTTTTTACAGGATATGTAACTTCTTGTCAGTATTTGGGCTAGCAGAACAATGTACTTGATCAATTTTTAGAAAGTTTGGTTCTTGGCACCAATAACCTACTATTCTGTGTTCGTAAAATGTTCGATATCTTGCTCTGATGGGATCTTATGTTTGCTTCACATGTTCGAATCTGGTTTTACACTTTTGAATGTCATTATTGCTGCTGGATATCTACTTTCTTATATGGGCAATTACAGATGTCATTGTTGCCACCGGGTGCATAATGAATTTCTTGAACTAGCAGTTGCATACCTGGAAGATTTTTTTTGGTGTTAGACAGGTCTAGGACCCCAATGTTGAGGACTTTGTATGCTTGGTGGTTATACAAAATATTTTGGGGGGTCCATGATCGGGTGTCTGCTTCTTTTCGACTGGGGTGCATAATGAATTTCTTGGAACTGTCAGTTTCATATCTGGAAGGTTTTAAAACAGGTTTAGGGCCCCAATGTTGAGGACTTGGTATGTTTGGTGATTATACAAAATATTTTGGGGTCCTTGTCACATCCCCCCTTTCCTGTTCTTCTAAACAATGTTTCTTAACAAATAAATGGGCGTTAACCGGGTAATTTTTTACTTCCTTATTGTCGAACATTATACAATCCCCGTGCCAATTCTTAAATTTTCAGTTATTTCAATATTAATATTGTTAAACTTTTGGCAGGCTGTTTGGTCATTTATGGTCTGTTTGGATACATGATTATATGTTTATACATGTTAAAAATGAGAGTTTTGGGGGCAGCAACGAGCTATCTGCAAGTATTACATCATAAGCCACACCTCTGTTCTGCATGGCACAGTGATGGAAGAGTTCCATTCTTCTTAAACATGTGGGGGGTTGTTTGGAAGCTCTCGAAGAGTTCAGCAACTGCTGTCCATTGTTTTGTTTTGGTTCCCTGTTCCACAGTGCTCATCTAGGGGAGAAGTTTCTTGTAGTTCTCTGCATGTGATGCCATGGTTCTTATTGCTGAGATCCAGATGTCTTGTTTTTCTTTCAGTCAGCTTCTTGTTCATTTGTCCGCTTGTGGTTCCCATTAGCTGTTCCCTTCACCTTGAGGATGGTTATGTTCCGTCTTTGAATGTCTTGTTGTGAGACAGGCTGCCTCTTGAGTCCTGAAGTGTCTTGGAAGGAAAATGATTCTTGTGCTGATTTGAGAGTTCACATTCCCTTTTGCAGGAATTTTTTTCCCTCCCCTTTTTTTGTGGCTATTTGCATATTGGAAAGTATCCACGTGCTATTGGCTATTGGCTATTGTAAGCTTTGTGTTTATGTCTTCCACTCTGCTATATTTCAGGGGCATATCCTTCCCATTTTTTTGTTATAATGTCTGTCATAATGTTCATTGCTTCTTTCTTTTTTTAAAATTTTTTTTTTTATATATATTTTCTGTTCACTGTGACTTGTTGAAATCTAACGCACTTGACATTGCCCATTTGTGGGGCATGATATTCTTTTTTTAGCTGATGGATGGGTGTTTACTATGTGGTTCAGTTGCTGTCTTGCACGTTTGTTTGCTGTCGGAATGACATTTGCAGCTTTCTTTTCTTTTCCTTTTTGCTTACTGGTATTGCTTCTTTATGCATATGCACATGTTTCAGGTAGCAAGTACAAATGATTACATGGTATTTTTGTCTTGCTTTATAATTGATTTGATGGGTTTTCTTCATTATTGAAATTATACTACATTTGCTACATCTTTTGTCAAATTTTCAGCGGAGGCACAACTTTTCTTCCCACAAGGCTGGCAATTTGTTGAGCTCTTATTGTGTGGTATGAAATTCTGGTTAGTAGAAGCTTAGGTATTGGGCTTTTGAATTATCTTTCTAAGAACTACTATATACCTGTTCTCATATATTGTCTGAACATATGTGTGTATTCATGGACGGAACTGTTAAGTCCCAAAAATGGTTTTTCACTCAATGATGGCAAGTAGTTGGCACATTGCTTTTACAAGTTGTAAAAGGTGTTCCTCTATGATCATTTATACTTGTTTAAATCGGAGACTGGAGTATCATGTCTATTTGTTCCATTCTGCTGGAAAAGTTGAAGGGCCTGTTTCAAATTTTTTAGGAATGGTTATTTAAATCTTCATTCTTAAGATCATGAATTGACTTGACACCATTGATTTATTGGCTTTGTATTGTTGTTTCTTTTCCTTTTCCTTTTCTTGTTCTTTTTCTTTCCTTGATTTATTAGATTTATTAGCCATATGTATATTGTTGTTTCTTTTTCTTTCCTTGATGTTTATTTTCTTTTCATTTGGTTATATTAAGAATTGCTTTAGTTGCAAATCATTGTCTTCCTTTACCTCAGAATTTTGTTCCTCTGGGGCGGCCTTGACAGTTAACAATTTTGGAGATAAGGAAATAATGGTAGTAGGGCTTTCAAAGCTTATCAAATTGGGGATGATTTGGGTGATTCTAGGTGGAAGCCAATGGAAGGCCCACTCTTTCATTGTCACCACGCAGTCTCAGCCGGGTGAAACTGCTCATCCAAGGAGTATATAAAACACCCTTTTTTTCGGCTTTCGCAGCCTCCAATAGTTTGCGGGAAGGGTTATAACTATAAGCCATTTTTGGGGCTGTGTTCACCTATTTTGAGTTGGTAAGCCATCTTTAGATGGTTTTGAATATTTGGGCAATGAAAGAGCTATGTAATAGCTTATTTAACCAAACACGTTTAACTTCAAAAAAAATAAAAAAAAATTACAAAAGATTATTATTATTATAGATTTTTAGATGCTCCATCAAACATATTTAGAACTTATTATAAATTTTTTAAATTAATAATTTAAAAAATTATAATCGTAAAAACTATTTAAAACTGATAATCAAATGGGCCCAAAACTAAACGTAACTCGTTTCAGATGCCAAGTAGAGTACAACATGCAGAACAGCTACAATTCATCAAAGATCTTATATGTTAAGCTCACACTTGGGACAAATGGGGTTTTGGTAACCATCGTTAAAGGCACCATTTCAAAGTTCAACCACTAAACAAAGCATATTCAATGAATTATGATATAGCGCAGAGAAACACAAACGGACCAATGGATGCAAAACTGGATCACTATCTCAAGAAACAGACGGTGCACACTAAAATATTGACATTTCATGTTCCTCTTCAATCATGCAAATAGCAAAGAAGGCACTACAAATCAAGCTTTTTATTTGATTCAACAGAAAGTTACAAGCTATACAGTTGAGTTGAAGTTACAAAACATTATTAGCTCCAATGCACAAGTGGTACATTTCAATGAGAAACACAACCATTACAGATGTAGTATACTTTATACTCATCAAGAGTGTTTCCTGACTATATCTCCATAATGAAACAATCATGGGTCTCACAAATCTGACACAACTTTCAGCATCCGAATTTGTTACAGTAGGGATATCCAAAAGAGCACAATCTGGAATCTGAGCCACTTCTCCACTAGCTCTTCTATCCCTCATCGTGTCAGATGCATGTATCTGGTGGATATCTACCATAGCTTCTACATATTTATTGAATTTCACATCATCTGGAAAAGGAGCAGGTACATAAACCATCAATTTATCTTATGATTAGCACACATAAGAGGCATGTAATCAAGAAACCAACTCAGTGGGTGACAACCAACCAGATGTATTTGGTGCCCGTAAAGAAAAGGGAAAAAATAAAAAATAGAAGCTTCACTGGTACAATCACAAGTGTTAAAAGTCAGAGACTCGCAGATTCTCAATAGGACCACTTTTGCAGGAAAAAATGAAGAAGAAATTTCAACAAAGAAACTCATCAAGATAAAGCAGGCTCAACATGCACGCTAATTGTCTTGAGCACAAAGGAGATTGCGAGAGAGCAATAGAGTGAAAGCAACAAATCTGACAATAGCATGGGTCCAGAGCACGGCCAAGGCGCAGTGAAATAAACATGGCACAGATTTTCCGTAGTTTCAATTTAAAATAAAATAATAAAAATTAATAAAAATAAAAGAGGAGAAGAAGAATTCTTGTGTCACAACATACCACCAATTTGAGGTTGGTGGTATTTTTTATTGTTCCCACACATTCCTAAATTGCAACAAAAAATAAAAAATAAAATCAATAGCAAATGTCGGTTTTATGGAACCATGAAGGGTCTAAGTAGTGCTGAAAACTGATGATGTTAGGAACTAACTATGGAGGACAAAAAACCAACATAGATTGCTAGTTGAACCAACCCCTGATTAACTGAAAGTCCTACTCCCAATGAAAAATTTCAATGTCTACGTGGGAGCTTGTAGCCACATACATGACATCAAAGACAAAGTAAGTCATTTAAAATCTAGGCTTTTCCCTGATCTCTTGGCTGGCACAGTGATATGCATAGAAAGGCCATGAGGCAACCGTTAAATAAGTGAAAGCCACACTAACAAGAGGAAGCAATTGGTAAGCCTGTGCAAGGGACATGGCATAAGGGACTATACTGAGACTTCAGGAATTATTTTGCTGGCATCTGTGGAAGGATTTGAAGCTTTCTACGATACAAGACTCATCTCAATGGGATGATAACTGGGGCACGAAAAGTCTCCACCATGGAATGGAAGGTCATATTGTGACCAGATGACCAAGATGCGATCAGACAAGACAGTTACAAGTGCATTTGCAATTCACCATTGTGTTTTAAACCAAAATCTATGACATCTATAATCAAATTGAATTATTAAACTAATCTCTATCCAAATAAGTTATAGGTACTGACGAAAACAATGAAGAGAGGTTATAGGATGGCTAGTAGATGTGGCATGGGTTGTAAGCAGTTAGAGACAATGGATCACCTTCTTTTCTGTTGCCCAGTGAGTGACAAAGGATCTTTGAGATTCGGTATTATCTGTGTTCACCGTGTTCTGTTAAAGAGGTTTTGGACTGTTGGGAAAGCGAATATAGGAGGAAGGCTAAATAGAAGTTTTGGATGGTGGAGTTTGAGGAGGGAGAGAAAATGACTCTTTGTTGAGCCCTTTTGATCTCTTGTACATGGCTGAATCCCCTTGGGTGTTTGTGAGCCAATAATACAAATTGATCTTTACTTACCAAAAACAAAAACAAAAAACAATGAAATCTGAGGCATCATGACAACAAGAAGGTCAAATGTTTAAATGATGTCATCTATGAAGATTTTTATGGGAAACAAATCGAGAATCTCAAATTTGTATTCTACTGCAAACTGTAGCATGCCATAAAGATTACAATTAGGGAAAATACTCATGAAGAAAATAATGGAAACTTGAATATATTAAACCACAGGCAAGCAATTAAATATACTATACAAATTGTGTGCCAGCAGAAGTAGGCACAAAAGCAAGATGTGGCAGTCTTTCTTTTCTTAAATAGGATGACTTACCAACCATGATGGAAGCCCTCAACTCCAATAAGTAACAGCCAAATTTGAGAAGTGAAAATGTTTGTTGTCCCCTGCTTAATTCAGGATGGATCTCGCGATGAACCACTTTCACAAGCAGAAGCTTGCAAAGAAACAGTGCAAGACTGAAATGAAGCATCAGAGAATGTTCTGCATTCCTCTGAACAATTCAGAGGTAGTCCCACAGCTGTAGCTTTACTTTCAACATAAGAACCATCACCAAGAATTTTAGTATCACTATTTGAAATTGCTTTCAAGATAACAGGCCTCTTGCTATACTTAAACATATAGCGATCAAGCTTCCCATTGCATTTTCCATCATGCAGCGTAGCTGTATTTCCATATTGACTTTGGTTTCTAGTGTCTTCTAGATGCAACTCATACTCCAACTCATCTTGTTTATGACATGACTGAGATTCAGAAATCAGGGTATTGTAATCACAATGATTGCCGTTTCCAACAATCTGTCCATCATTTTCATGACATTCCTTGTTCTTTTTACACCTCCTTGTGTAAACCATTCCGTCCTGCTTTAAATTATCCAAACCACTTGCACAAACTGAAGGTTGCAAAGAAACAGTTTTAGACTGAAATGAAGCATCAGAGAACGTTCTACATTCCTCTGAACAATTCAGAGGTCCCGCAGCTGTATCTTTACTTTCAACATAAGCACCATCATCAAGAATTTTAGTTTCACCATTTGAAATTGCTTTCAAGCCAACAGGCCTCTTGCTATACTTCAAAATATAGCGATCAAGCTTGCCATTGCATCTTCCATCATGCCTGGTAGCGTTTCCATCACACACCATTCGACTTTGGTTTCTAGCGTCATCTGGATGCAACTCACACTCCAATTCATCTTGTTTCCAACAAGACTTAGATTCAGAAATCAGGCTATTGTCATCACCAGGGTTGCATTTTCCAACAATCAGTCCATCAATTTCCCGACATTCCTTGTCCTTTCTACACCTCCTTGTATAAACCATTCCGTCCTTTAAATTATCCAAACCAACATGAGAACCACAATCTGAAGCCATATTAGTCCATACCTCAATCTTCCTACAAACACTACGATTAGAACTCCCCTTTGAGCCAGATAACCCATTCGATGAACTACCATTACAGTCCCTTATTCTTGGAACAGTCAAACAGCCCGAATTAATCAAACCAAAGTTCTTTGAAATCCTTGGTGAGCTGTTCATTACACGATGCAATTGAAAAGCCAGGTCTGCATCATCAACAGCCATAGTAGTACTATCAGAAGCACTACTACTCATCACCGAACACTCATTCTTTGCACCATTCTCATCTTTCTTCACATCCAATTCCAACGCACCATTCCCCAATTTCGCAGCCCTTCTAGCTACCACAGCTTTTCTCAATGCATTCTCTTTAGCCTTAGCTGCAACCAAACCTTTCCTCTCCACCCCACTCTTCGCATCATTCGCCACATCCAAAACCCTAGAATTGGCCACTGGACACGATTTCACATTACTTTTCTTGATTTTCTTGAAGACCTTATTCGAATTTGCGAGCAATTCGGGTACCCAACAATCAACACAAACCGAAAACCCTAATTCGGAAAAACAATACGACCAGGGCGCAGAACAACGATACTTCAAGACACAATCACGGTGAACACGGCGTTCACAGTCTCGGCATCTGAAGCAATCCTCCTCCTGAATCTCCGAGAAGCAATACGAGCACAATTCGGCAGAGTCAACGCGGTTTATGCATTTCTTGCAGAGGAGGACGATCCGCCAAAAGCTGTCTAGGGTTTGGAGCTTGTCTTTGGGGTTTGTGGTGTTGATTCGGAGTCCACAGCAATGGCAATCGGAAAAATTGGGTAGATCTCTGGTTTTCTTACGGAACCGATCGGAAGATGAGTCCGATGACAGAGCCGAATCGGACGATGCGGCCGCGGCGGCAGAGCCCTGTTTTGGCTGCGGATCGGCAAGGAATCGCTTCCGAGAAGATGGGGTTTTGGTGAGATCTTCGCCTTTGCCTTTGTGTTTGACTAGTGGTTGTTGATCGTCTCTCATCGTCAATGGTGGGTTTGGGTTTGCAGAGAGAAAATAGGGTTTTACCAGAGACATTTGGGGGTACTCTGTTGTTCTGTTTTTTGTCCAGTTAGGGTTTTTTTTTGAAAAATGTTTTGGAGTTGTAATTTTTGAGCTCTTTATGTAGCTCTTTATGTTTGATATTTTGATTTTGATTTTGATTTGTTTTTATTTTATTTTATTTTTTTATTATCATGTCATTAGTGTTTTTTTTTGTTTTAGGGGCCGGTGAAGTTAGGGTTTTTTTTTAAAATAAACATTGGGTAATTTTTGAAGACTAGGGCTTGTTTGGGTAGTAATTTTAGTAGGTTATTTAAGTTTTTATTTTGATTATTTTAATAGGTTAAATTTTTTTGTGTTTGAAAAGATAGTTGAATTTTTTTATAATTTGATGTGATATTTATGAGAGAAAATGTAAAATGATTATGAATTTGATATGACATTTTATTTTATTAACTATTTTAACTTATTTTATATTTTTATAAATTTGAACCTAAAAAATTAAGAGATTGTTTGGGATGATATAAATAAGTGTACTTTTTATTTTTTTATAAAAAGATGTACAGAAAAATAGAGAGATGATGTAATTAAAAAAAGATAAAAAGATGGATTATATATGGGATACCAAACCACTCCTAAATTTTAATCTTTGCCAAACAAATCATAGGCAGTTAACTTCACTGGCCTAACATTTTAATTTGGAAAAATTACAATTTAGTTGAAATTTTAAAAATAATTAATAAATTTTTATTATTAAAAATATAAAATTTTTCATAATTTTGTAATAATAAATTTTCCTTTTCATTACCATTGAATAATAATTTTTCTTTTTAATTTCAATCCAGTAAAATAAAATAAAATTTGAAAAAAAAAAATTTACCCGCCTTTCCTTTTTGGAAAGGTTTTTATTTTTGAGAAAACATCATGTTATTTTTAAGAAATAATTATAAATTAGTGATAAATTTTATAAATATTAATATTACTAATTTAATTTTTTAAATTTTCATAAATTTGTAATTATTTTTAAAATTTTTACTGAATTGTAACTTTTATTTTTTATTTTTTGAATACCTAAGAATATTTGTCCAATAATAATGAACTATATTTATATTTATATTTATATGAGTCAAAAAAAAAAAACACTAGATAGGAGAATCCAACTCTCAACCAAAAAAAAAAAAAGATAAATTACTAGAAAATTAAACAAAGATAATAAATTTTGGTTCCTATATTACCAACATACTCATAAATAAACTTTTGAGAGGATGTTTTCTGTCACTAACTCCAATTAAGCTATGAAAATCAGTAGAAACTCACATAAAAATATTGATAGAATGGTGTGACTTCAAATTTAAGATAATGAGTTTCAATTACTGGATATGAATTAAAATGAGTAGACTTTACATTATTTTATAAAAATTTCAAAGGCATTGTAAATCAAATTAAAAGGCTTGGTGAAAAAATTGATGATGTGCTTGAGACAAAGAAAATCCTAACACAATAACAACTGATCAATTAGTGGCCACTTGAAATTCATGAGCAATAAGTAAGAAATGTTCAAGTTCCTTTGAACAAACTCTCCAATTTAAGAAATTTTTTTCCCCTCTTCGAATAAGAGAAGGAATAAGGGGAACATCTCAGAGGATGAGGAAGAGGCCATGCAAGTTGTAGTAAGAGCTATGGAAATTATGGAGCCTACGGAGGTGATGGAAAAAGTTGTGAAAATAGAGATAGAGGCGGAAGAAATACCAGTAAAGATAGAAGAAGTCAAAATTTATATACTATAAAAAAAAAAGATGAATAAAAATGTGAGACAATTACAACCATTTGTTCTAGGATACGAAATATTTTCATAAAGCTTTTGGAGTAGATGTGTTTAAAAGATTTAAGTTGATGCTTGGCATGGAGACTTTCGAAAATTGGTTTAAAAGGGGAGCACGTTTTTAAAAATCTTGCTGTTATGGATTAAAGTAGAAGAAAGCAAAATCTTCATTAAAGAAAGTGGAAAAGCAAATTCTTTACTAGGAAGTGTCATATTTTACATCCTAGATTAGATGGGTCTCGTTATTGCTAGCTTTATTCTCTGCTTCCGTGAGTAAAAATCGCTTTCTTCAAGTTCAATTTTATAAGGTGTTTGGTATGTATTAAATTTTTTTTATATATATATATACATATATTTATTAAGATCATATCAATTAACATCTATCAATATTTTTTCTTATTTTTTTACACATTTTTTAATAAAAAGTCAAAAAGTACTCTTATGTAGAATATCTTAAATCATCCCTAAGTGTAATGCTAAAAAAAAAGAGTTGAAAGGAATTGTTTAGAATCATTTAAATAAGTATATTTTTTAATTTTTTATGAAAAGATGTATAAAAAAATAGTGAGGTAGTGTGATAGGTGTACTTATTTAATTTATATCAAATAGTGCCTTTTTAAATTTGTGCCTTTCTAGTAATTTTTTAATTCTTTTATAAGAAAAGAAGCATGGAAATAAACAAGAGATTGAATTTTAGTATTATTTTTGTGACACCCTAAAATATATTTATTTAATCTTTGGAAAAAAAATATAATTGTAACATTTTATTGGGCCATATTGGGAATATAGGAGAATTGGTGCAAATTGTTTCAAGAAGTCTCATGAATGGCATGGTAAGCCATGTATGAAACCACATGATTACACAGTGCTACATAATAAGGATCTTCTCACTTATAAATAGGTGAGTTGTATGGTAATGAAATCATAAGATGATGGGTATCTCAAAGAGTGAGTTGAAGTCAGAAGTGAGAGTAAATGATAGTTTGAGATAAGTTGTATTATATTTTGAGCTACCATAAAATGTTTTATGTAAATTATGTTTTGCAAATTATATGAGTTTTTAAAAGTATATTATGAACCCTATTTGCTTACAAAAGGAAACCCATGGATAAAATTGTTTATTAAATGTGTTTTTGAACAATTATTTTGTAAGTATCACCATAGAGGTCCCATACTTTAGGGGACTTAAATAACTATTGGCCCTCTAAATTATCACTTCAAGTGACTTTTTGTTTGTCATGGATCCATTGACCCTCTGATTTCTAGTGTGGAGTAAAGTGCTCTGCAGAGCTAAGTGTTACACTATTGTAGGAGTCACCTCTTGAATTTGTATATCTGTTCTGTTCTATTCTCTAGAATGAAACAAAGTGTTGTGTAAAGCTGAATGCTACATTATTGTGGGAGCCACCTCTAGAATTCATATGGACCATCTCTTGAGTCCATAGATCTGTTCCGTTCTATTTTGTATCGTGATTATAATTATTTTGTTTATATGATTTATGTATTATATGTCTATTATTCAAAATGATTTTCGTATTATGTACTTTGTATTTTAATATCAAATTAAGCTCTGTTTAGCCGAAATAATTATCCATAGTGGTTTTTATACACTGATACTTTCAGTATAATATTTCTTACTCTGTCATGTACTTATAGTAGTTAAACAATTTTAGGTAGCGTGTCAGGACCAATGTGTGGGATAGACACAAGGCACTTTGTAGTTTTAGTACAACTTTGGCAATGTAAATGAATGGAAGCTTCAATATATATATTTTTTAATTAAATAAGGTTTTTGGGTATTATTTTATTTTACTCCACTGTACTATTAATTTGTTATGACTTCAGTTATTGTCTTGTCGCGACGTCAAACCTTCAGGTACCGGGTTTAGATCGTGACAAAAAGGTATTAGAGCAATGGTTTTCTTTAGAATAATTTATTTTAAAATCAAAAACATTGGAGCATATGACAGGCGCACAATTAAAAAGTAAGGTAATGAATGTTTTGTAAGGATTCACCTTGGGTAAAAATTGTCATATTGTCTCTCTTCAATCATTACTCTACTGGAAGCAAAGAAAAGCTAAGAGAATATGTTTCCTTCTTCAATCACTGCTTTGCCAAAGGCAAAGACAAGCTGAGGGGACATTTTTGTGAATTATGTGTACATTTTGTTTTGTGTAATGCTTATAATTAATATAAACCAATAAGAATTATGGATCGGCTTCATCAAAACTTTATTTTGTAGCTATGGTTCCAATAAAAATAATTGTATCAGAGAGCGCAATAGAAACGAAAAGATAATTTTCTAAATCAATTTCGAGAATGAAATTTGAAAATGAGTGAAGAATGTGACATTCTAAAATATATTTACTTAATCTTTGAAGAAAAAAATGTAATTATACATTTTATTAGGCCATGATGGGAATATGGGGGAATTGGTGCAAATTATTTCAAAAAGCCTCCTGAATGGCATGGCAAACCATGTGGCTACAGAGTGCATAATAATAAGAGTCTCCTCACCTATAAATAGGAGAGTTGCATGGTAATGAAATCACAAGAATAACAAATGAGGGGTATCTAAAAGAGTGAGTCAAAGTCAAAAGTGAAAGTAAATGATCAAGTTTGAGGTAGTTTGTATTATATTTTAAGCTACCATAAACTGTTTTATGTAATTTATGTTTTACAAATTATATGAGTTTTTAAAAATATATTATGAACTTATTTTCTTACAAAGGGAAACCCATGGATAAAACTATTTATTAAATATACTTTTGAACAATTATTTTATTAGTATCACCATGGAGGTTTCATGCCTTAGGAGACTTAAACAACAATTGACCCTCTGAATTGTCACTTTAAGTGGCACTCTGTTTGTCATGGATCCATCGACCCTTTGATTTATGATATGAAACAAAGTGTTGTGCGGAGTTAAGTGCTACACTATTATGGGAATAACCTCTAGAATTCGTACAAGTCGCCTCTTGAATTCATACATTTGTTATGTTCTGTTCTCTGGTATGGAGCACAGTGCTGTGCGGAACTAAGTGTTATAATATTGTGGCAGCTACCTTTAGAATTTATACAAACCACTTCTTTAGTCTATACGTCAGTTCCGTTTTATTCTGTACCGTAGTTATGATTATTTCGTTTATATCATTTATATATTATATGTCTATTATTCAAAATGATTTTTGTATTATATACTCTGTATTTTAATATCAAATTAAGTTCTGTTTAGCTGAAATAATTATCCATGGTGATTTTTATACCCTGATGCCTTCAATATAATATTTCTCACTCTACTATATACTTATAATTGTTAACCATTTTTCAGGTAACGTGTCAGGATTAGTGCGTGGAGTAGGCATAAGACACTTTATAATCTTAGTATAGCTTCCAATATATATGTTTTTAATTAAATAAAATTTTGGGTACCTTTTTACTTTATTCCGTTGCACTATTAATTTGTTATGACTTTAATTATTGTCTTATTACAACGCCGAACCTCCGGGTACTGAATTTGGGTCGTGACAATATTTTTGATTTTTTGGACTAATTTGACATATTTCTAAACAGGCCTTAGTGATACAATTAATTAATTAATGGGTAAATATTGAGATTTGCTAAAAATAAAAATCGTCTCATGTGATTTAAAAAATTATAAATGCTTCATTGTCAAAAATTTTCATTTAAAAAAATTAACTTAAATAATAAAATTTTTAATTGGTCTCTTATACAACGATTAAATTACTTAAATTATTAATTGAAATAAATTTATGACATTATTAAAAAAATTATTAATTACTTTAATAATTTATTAATAAAATTAGTGTAGACACCCTATTTTTGACCGCCCTTAAGACTTGAGCACTACTGACGGTTTACTTGGTGGTGAAAGTTATGCAGTGCAAGGGTTCGATTTCTTCGGCAAGGAGAGAGTCAAAACTCAACTTCATACCCCTTTTGGACCAAAACAATCTTGATCAAAAGATTTTAGATCTTGAAACCCTCTCTTTCAAAATGTTTTAAAAACAAAGTTCCTACGATGTTTTGACGCTCGCATTTCGTTAAATGTTGTATTTTTCGGTAAACCGACCAAAGACAAAGTAGAAATGAATGAAAGAGAGATGAAATCTTTGAAAAATATTTCAAAACACCTTGTTTAGGTGTTTGGATTTGAAGGAAATAGGAAAGGAGAGAAGAGAACTAGTTTGGGAGAAGTTTGGCATGACTCCGGGTAGGACCAAAACTGCGCGGCTTCACCAAAAGAGGGATATCTCTTATCATAGTTGGATTTTTGATGCAAGGCTCCCACCATTGGAAAGCTTACTTCTGGGGCTTCGATTTGCACACAAGAATGACCTGAAAAGGCATCCAGATGAAGGAGTTAGGCTTTCTTCAAGTCGGGGACTAAGGCTGATTTTTTATGCTGGCCTCTATGGAAGTGTGCCGGCCATTAATGGCCAATGCCTGCCCCATGCCGGCCAAAAATGGTAGGGTGCTGGCCAACAATGATAAGGTGCTAGCCATTGATGCCAGAAAGCAGATTTCAACATATATTTTATCTCTAGCTGGCACAGCTGTCTTGGCTGAGATATTTTCGACCAAACCTTTGCTTTTTGCTATATATGAGGCCATATATCATATATACAAGGGGAGAACACTTAGAACTTCTTGAGCAAGTTTTGAGAGCCTCTCTCTCTACACCTTTCTCTCCACATTCCTCTCTCTCAAGAACTCTTGAGCATTTGTGCTAGAAGGCTTGCATACAACCATCTTCAACCTATCAACCCTTGAGAAGAGTTGATCACCATTGGCTTGAGGTCCCTTATTCTTGCACCATTACACCACACCTCTTAGCCTAACACCTCCACCATTCATCCAAGCATCTTGGAGCTGATTTTCAGAGGTTGAAGAACTCCTTTCTTGGTCCAGAGCTTGCTGCCTTGCTGTGCTACAAGGGTAAGTCCTCATTTCTCCCATTTTTGCATTATTTTGCTTCATAACTTAGCCCTATTTGCAAGCAGTTTTGGGCTTCGACATAAACTGAAAAGTGTTTTATTTTGAGCTCCTCTTGAATTTTGATTAAGGACACTTCTCTGTTTGAAGTCATATACCTCCTTGTATGCTATTTCCCTCTTTGTAGGCTTATTTTGCTTCATATCTTAGCCCTACTTGTGAGCATTTTCAAGATTTGTCATAAACTGAAAAGAGTCTTATTTTGAGCCCCTCTTAATATTTGATTAAGGGCATTTTTCTGTTTGAGGCCATTTACTTCCTTGTATGCTTGTTTGCCTCTTGTTTTGAGCCTTGCATCTAGGCCTTTGTTGCATGCTTTGTTTGGCCTTCTAGCCATTGAAAATCAATGGCTAGCACACTGTTTTGAGAGCCAAAATCAGAGGGAGGGGGGGTGACCCCTTCTCTCATTGTCTTGTTTGTTGGCCCTTTTGGCCTTCCAAAGGGGCTCCATTTTGCATGTTGTGAAGTCACATTTCAAGCCCTATTTAGTGAGTTTTAAGGTCTTCCTTGACTCTGTCCGGAGCCCTTTTGGCCATATTTTGTGTCTATAATGCATGTGTAGAACAATCCTCTTCAAGGCCTTTCAAAGGGACTTTTCATTGCATGCTTCATTGACTCATTTCAGGCTTTTTTTGGTGGGTTTTAGGACCCTCATAAGTCATTTCCAGAGCTGGTTTTGCCATGTTAACTGTCCTTGTTGTATGTGTAGAGCAACCCCTTGAATAGCCTTCCAAAGGGGCTCATCATTCTTGCATGTGTTGACTGAGTTTCAGTGATTATTTGGGCATATTTTAGCATATCATGTTCTTATTTTTGGTTGGTTTGGTGACCTTTCTTATGCTTCATATACATGTAGTGAAAACCATGCTTACTAGCCTATGTTGCATGTTGTTTTAGCCCTTCATGTTAGCACCTTTTGGCCATGCTTAGAACTGATTTGGTGTATGTTTAGGACTGCCTTGGCTCTGTTTTCATGCCTCATGGTCAAATAATGCTTGCTTTGCATACTTGTGGTTCAATGCATTTGCCTAGTTTTGAGTTTCGGGGCTTATTTCGTGCATTGAGTGACATGTTTCCATGATTTGGGACCATTGAGCATCTTATTTCAGAGCTGGAAGTTGCATGTTTGTATGCCATCTTTCATCCCTTGCCATGCTTAGTTAGAGTTACATGTTATGCCTTAGGATCGGTCCTTTGCATTCGTCCATGTTAGCATGTGTTTCGGTCGTCTCATTTCCATAATATGGCCACTGATTTGAGTGTGGCTGAGGTCCACTCATATTGGTGTAAGTCCATCGTGCATTGTGTATGCCATTTTAGTCCATTGCATTGCGTATGCTAGGTTATTAGTCGCATTGTGTATGCCATATAAGTTTATCGCATTGTGTATGCTAGTAGCATGTTTGCATCTCATCCTTGCATGTTTGCATGGTCAGGTCGCATTGCATTAGGATTGCATGCTAGTTGCATTTGTGCATGTCATGCATATTGCATTGTGCTTGGAGTAGGAGTTAGTCCAAACACAGGAAACGAGGGGCGTTTCATACTCCGAGTGATGGAACGTGTCTCAATTCTCGGTCGCCGAAGCTCTTGATGATTCATAATAGAGTTCTAGGCTTTACTCGTTGTATTGGCGCATTCATTTTCATATTGATTTGCACAAGTTGGATCTTTGGCCATCATGCATCGGGATGCATGATTGATGGTCGTGGATCCGACTTGGCCTCTCCCTTGATGTTTTGAGGTGATTTGGAGTGGCATAGTGCATACATGCCCTTGGGAGACCCTCCATTTCCTCTGTTTTGTGCTTTGTTGTAGCCTGGTGTCACAGCACAGCAGTGGCCAGCAGTGCACCACTGATGGTCGGCAGTGCCCTGTTGTTGGCCGGCAGTGCTCCTTTCATGGCCGGCAGGCCACTGGTGAGTCCCCCAGCAGTGTTTTGGTAAGTTTCAGCAACAAACACTGGAAGACACCCTGCAAACAGAGCCTCTAAAGAGCAACCGGAAGGTGTTTCGAGGCGAAGAACCGAAGCGAGCATGCATACCTTCCTCTTCTCCAAACAGAGCTGGAATAGCATTCATTTACTGCTTACTTGTTAGTTAGTAGTTGTGTAATAATTAGTTGAAGCTAGTTATTAATTCGTTTTGTAATAATTAATTAGCTCGTCAGTTAGTTAATTAGGCGGTTTGTACTATTTATTCGGACCCTCTGAGCGAGGGCACAATTGTAATAAGTGTGCGTGAGTGTGTGTATGTCTTCCAACCTCACGTCTTTCTTCCCTTTTATTTACTAGCTTTCGATGGTTAGTTTAGGACATGTTTTGATTAGCATACTTATGCTTGCATGTTTGCATCCATTCATCTGCATTGCTTGCACCGGGCTCGGCGCATCATACTAACTGTATTGTATTTCAATTCCAAATTGAATACGTGTTAGCTGTAGCATCATCATATGCCATCTTAGAATAGCCGAGCCTATCTTAGTTGCATTTTTTGCATGTGTTGCATTAGGCATTTCTGTATAGTTAGGATCATGCATTGATTTCTAACATAATTTCTGTTTTGGCTGAGAGTACTCGGTAAGTACTTATGCTTTAGCATCCTTGCATGTGTATGAGTGACTGCCATGATAGCATGCTTACCATGAGGCTACCTGCTTATGTGATATCACTACCTGAATGCCTGTGGGTAAAGATTGGGTTATTTGGATTGGAACAATTCATTGACTGTGAGTTTTAAGCCCACTAGATAGTGGCAAATCACCATGTTTTCTAAGCCCACCCGAGGGTGGCAAAATCCACGTCTTAGCCTACTTGCGAGTAGCACCTTCAAACCATTTTTCAAAACAAACATGAAATGTTTTTGTAATAACCCCGACCCTGATTAGCGCTAATTAGGACTTAATTATGTCTAATAATAATTAAGGGAAAAATCTGGAATTTAATTGCATGTGTATTGCATGAATCTTGTATTGTTATCTATTTGGCGTCGAAATACTTGTTCGTGCTTTAAACTTTAATTCGCATATTGAACGCCTTATCGGCGTCCGATTCCGAAATTTATTAGTGTTTTGGACTAGTTAGACTCTATGTAATTTTATGGTAGATTCAATTAAAATTAAAATTGGAATGCTTTAATCTGATTAAATAACATTTTAATAATGAACCTAGTTAATTACGATTTTGCCATTTAGTGGTTAATGCTAGGCTCATTTAGTCTTGATGCTAATAAGCTTAGAAAGAGAATTGTTCAGCCCATTTCTCTGGAGCATAAATGACTAGAGAGGGAGAGAGGGAAGAGAAACTTAGCTCCAACAAGAATTTTGGCTAAAAGCTTGGAGAATTGAAGGGTGGTGTGCAAATTAGAGCCTCTAAGTTTGACATTCTAGGCTTAAAAGTGAGAATTCATCCCCTCATTCTAGTAATTAAACTAGCTCTTGCATATTTTAATGTCATATTGAAGATTGGAGTCTAGAATTGGCTTGAATTGTTGAATTGGGTAGTGTAACATACATATATGTACACATTCATGGGAATTGAAGTTGTTGGGTGTTGAATTTCTACATGCATGTGCATATTTTTGCTAAAGCTTATGAGTTCAACAAATTTCTGAGTTAAATGTTGCCTTGGATTATGATTTGAAGTCTTGAAATGGAGTTGAATTCATGCATGTGTGTTTAAACTTGGTTCTTGGGAATTTATGGACATGATGCTCAAAATTGACTCACTCTTGGGCAATGATTTTATAAATTGGCTTTTGGAACTTGATGTACCATGTGTTTAAAGTGTTTTTCAGAATTTTGGCCCAAGAGGTTGAGTTTTGGGTGGTAGAATGCTTGGTTTGAACTTGGGAGACAAATCTGGAAATTCCAGATTTTGCTTCCTCGCTCGAGCGAAGGATTCCTCGCTCGAGCGAGAACCTTTTTGTCCAGGACTCCGCTTGAGCGAGCATCGAGCGAGCATCGCGCGTAGATTTCTAGCAACTAGTACTTTTACTGTTTCATCAGACCGCTCGAGCGAAGGAAGGTTCGCTCGAGCGAAGCCCTTGATTTTGGTGAGCTCGCTCGAGCGAGCATCGAGCGACCGCCGCGCGAAAAATTTCAACATCCAGTATTTTTACTGTTTCATCAGACCGCTCGAGTGAATAGGGTCTCGCTCGAGCGAAGCCTTTGATTTTGAGATCTCGCTCGAGCGAAGGAAGGCTCGCTCGAGCGAGACCCCTGTTTTCAGCAACTTTTGAAAAATGTTTTCTAAGGCATTTTTGCATCCACATTCCATCCTAGGCATTCCTAGGCCATGATTAGGACTCCATACTAAGGGTAAGGGGTTAGATATACACTTAGAATCATGGAAGAGAGTTTTGTACGATTGAAGGGCATATTTCAAAGTGTGAATCCGTGATGTGTATTGTAGGTCACGTGCCGCAGCCTGTTTGACCTCTTTGACTTCGTTTATCTGTATCAATGCCCACTGTGAGTAATAACTTTGTAAAGTTATGTTCAGCTTTAAGTATTTTTTGACTGATATGATATGAACTGTTTTTCTGAAATGCTACTTTATGAGTTATGAATGAATGTCCAATTTTCTGAAATGTATTGTGGCACCCTTAGTTCATAAGGCCCTCGCCCGGGGGATACAATACCGTGGCATAAGGCCCTTGCCCGGGGGATACAATACCGTGGCATAAGGCCCTCGCCCGGGGGATATAATACCGTGGCCACTTGCGCGCAAGATATGGACCTTTATGGTTGTTGGTACCAACTCTGTCTGTGGTCTTTGGACCTATCTGATCGGTTAGCTAATGGGTGTACCACATATGATCTTATGCAAAATCTGAATATGGAAATGATTACGAAAATGATTTGGAATCTGGAAATGCATAAGACTCTGTTTCCGATAAGATTATGTTTCTGAGATAAACTCTGATTTCTAACTCTGTGATGGACATCATTCATTAAACCCTTTACTCTGTTTATTATTCACTGGGCTTTCGCTCACAGTTTATTATATATGTAGGTGAGCCGGCACAAGACCCTGGCCAGAGTTGATGGCCCTCTGTTTCGTTTTGTTTTGGTCAAGCCACCTGTTGCGCCTCCCGAGGAGGTTCCGCTTGAAGCCTGATGTTTGGGCAGTTTTGCACTTCATGCTAGTTGATGGTTGTGTTTGTACTATCAGATCTTGGGAGTGTTTGATGTAGATATTTTGTACATATGGGTGTATCTGACTAGCATGATTATGTATATAAATAAGTTTTAAATTTTCTGTCTCATGTATGTCATCACAGCTCATTGGACCTTGTTTATTTTACTATATTGCTTCCGCAGCCCCTTAATATTTGTTAATGTTTTCTGAGGCCGTAGGTAATCCAGGGATTACCGATTCTGATGCCAAACCTATGGGCGGGTTTGGGTCGTGATATTTGTTCCAACCGTGCAATCCAATTTATACTTGTATGTCAGGCGATCATATAGTAAATCTAGGCTAATAATCGGAATAAGAATGCATAATGTTTTCAAAACTAGATATCATGGTTAGTAGAGACCGATCTTTGATCGGGCGAGTGGGGGTGCTCATAGCTGACTTTCCCCAATCGTACCCAAGTTCTCGAGTCGAGGCAACTTTGGTGATGACGGACACGTGGCCTTAGGCAACGAGTCAGGGTTTCCTAAATTCCTCTAAAATAAAATATTTAGGTGGCCACTCTGTATCTGGCAAAGCAGTCCATGTTTGACACTTCTTTCTAAAAAATCTGTTTTCCAAAACGATTTGCCAGATTTGGACTCTTTGATGATTCATCGGTCTTGCATTGCACTCTTTTGTTCAGATTAAGAACCGTGACAATTTGAGTCCGAACTGTAGTGAACCCAAATGAACAGAACGGGATTTCCCTCCCAGGGCGTTCAGGGACGTCTACAGTTTTTGGCAACTCTGTTGGGGAGTTAGAGAACTTGACTCGAACTCATGATATCTTATTTTGATTACACTTATGTGTTTCTTTGCATTGTATTTGCATTGGTGTGCCTAGGACACCGTGTTTTCCGTATGCTATTCCTGAACGGTTTGCCGGAGGCTCGCTTCGAGAAGCGTGCCATAAGGCTGACCGATTGCGGGCTCTGCCACGACGGGAACACAAACCCCAGTAGTCACCGGGGCACCCTTTTGACCATTCGACCTAGTGCATATTCGGAATCCATAGTGACCATTCCAAGCTAGGACAGATTGCTTACCCGTTTATAGGTTGTTTGAAGCCGCTGCGTGCGTAGTGAAACCCTAGCTCCTGACAAAATATGACAGGGAAACCCTACCCCAACATAGGGGTGTTTTGGCTCTCACTTGCTTGTTATGTGCTTTTAGAGTGTGTGTAGACGTCCCCGAACGCCCCGGGAGGGTTAAGTCCCGTTCCGTTCATATTGGGGTCACTACAGTTCAAGGACTCAAATGTCACGGTTCTTAATCTTGAACCAAAGAGTCCAAATCCGGCAAATTGATTTTGAAAACAGATTTTTTGAAAAGAAGTGCCAAACATGGACTGCTTTGCCAGATACAGAGTCGCCCACCTAAATGTTTTTTAATGGGAAATTTAGGAAACCCCGACTCGGTGCCAAAGGCCACATGTCCGTCATCACCAAAGTTGCCTCGGCACGGGAACTTGGGTACGATTGGGGAAGGTCACTTGAGCATTCCCGCCTGGCCAAAGACCTCTACTAACCATGATATCTGATTTTGAAAACATTGTGCGTTCTTATTCCGGTTATTAGCCTAGGTTACTATGTGATGCGCACAGTATACAAGTATAGACTGAGTCGTCTGAATTGGAATGAAACATTTCATATTCATTTTTGAAAGATGGTTTGCTACCTGCAGGTAGACTTAAAATGCAGATTTTGCCACCCTCGGGTGGGCTTAAAACACTTGATGAATTGTTCCGATCCAAATAACCCAACCTCCACCCACAGGCATTCAAGCAATTATATCACATAAGCACTTAGCCTCATGGTAAGCATGCTATCATGGCAGTCACTCACACGCATGCAAGGATGCTAAAGCATAAAACTCACCGAGTACTCTAAGCCAAAACATAAACTACATTAGAAATCATGCATGATCCTAAGTATACAGAAATGCCTAATGCAACACATGCAAAAATGCAAACTATAGCAGGCTCGGCTATCCTAAACATGGTATATGGAATGCTACAGCTATCATGTATTCAACTTGGAATTGAAATACAAATGCAGTTAGTATGATGCGCCGAGCCCGGTGCATGTAAAACAGATAAATGAATGCAAACATGTTATCATACTGTATGCTAATTGAAATATGCCCTAATCTAACCATCATAAGCAGGTAAATAAAAGGAAAGAAAGACGTGGGATTGGAAGACATACATCACACTCACCCACACTTATTACAATTTTGCCCTCGTACAGAGGGTCCGAATAAATATAAATCCAATAAAAGAATAGTACAAATTCAATAATATACCCAAATAATGTACAAATTCCTAATTAATTAACAAATTAACTAAGAAAGTTGTAAAACTGGCATGCAAGCCAGGGACTGCCTTGATTCCGCTCCGGGTGATGAATGATGCATGTTCGGGTTGCCTTTGTGCGGAAATCCATGACGATGCCCCAATTAGCCTATGTTTTGCAATTGTTCTTGGAAAGCGCACCAAGCCTCGAAAGACTACTGATTCTTGATTTTGCTGCAACAGAGAGCAGGAAATGGGCATAGCAATGTATTTTCACAAATGTATGCATGCCTCGGTCCTCGTGCCACCAATCACGCATCTCGATACATGATGGCCGAGGATTCGAATTGCACAACTCAATATGGAATGAATGCATATGAAAACTCAACTAAACCTAACTCCATCATGGATAATCCGGAGTGTCGGTGACTGGGGAATTGAGACACGTTCCATCACTCGGAGTACGGAACGTACCTCGTTTCTCGTGCCCGGGCTAACTCCTATCCTGAACACGATACAATATGCATGATATGCATGAAATGCAACTAAGATACAACCTAACATGCATAATGCTATGGAATGGCATACACGATGCACGAGATGACATGGCATACATAATGCACTAACATACAACCTAGCATACACAATGCTATGGAATGAAATGGCATACACAATGCAATATGGACTTACAATAACATGATTGGACCTCAGCCACACTCACATAAGAGGCCATAAGATGAAAATGAGACAACTCGAAGTGCGTGCACGCAAACCGAGGACCGAACCTACGGCACGGAATGCCACTCTAACAAGACATGGCAAGACACAAAAAATGGCATACTATCATGCAAAATCAGAGGTAAAATGAGATGCAAAACAGCCCCGAAACCCGGTAAAATGAAACCCGATGCATGAAACGAGTCCCGAAACACGGGTTTTGGCGCATGAAATGGCCTATAACTATACAATGCATACATAATTTGAATATGAAATGAAAATAAAGAAGCAAGGAAACCCCAAGAAAAGAATTTTTACAGTTTAGAGTGAGGCCAAACAGTGGGCACAAGTGGGACTAAATTAGCATGCAAAAATGGCTCCGCAAGGGAGGTAATGAAGCAAGTCACAAATTATGGCCCCAAACAGGAAAGGGGACTTCTACAACATTGAAGAGGGACTAAAAATATGACTATTTTCAGTTTATGGAAAGCCCCAAAGACAGATACAAGTATGCTCAAAATGCTATGCAAGAAATAGTCCAACAAAGGGGCAAAGAAGCAAGTGGTGCATGGAGGTCTCAAAAAAGTGAGGACCCTTCAACAATGTTGAAGAGGGACCAAAAATAAGGCTTTTTACAGTTTAGAACCAGCCCCAAAACAGTATAAAAATAGGCTCAAAATACTATGCAAAATGAGGCCACCAAGAGGGCTATAACATGAAGTATACCAAGGATGTCTCAAACAGCCATAGAACCTTAATGAAACATGAAGAGAGAGTCAAAATAAGCCTCTTTTCAGTTCGGACCAAGGTCCAAAAACAGAATCTCAATAAGCTAATGAATCATGCAAAAATGGGGACCAAAGAGGGGTTCAATGGCAAGTGGTACATGGAGGTCTCAAACAGTGGTTATTCCTTCTTAAATGTTGAATAAGGGCTCAAAATAAGCTCAGTTATAGTTTATATCATGCCTCAAATTAGATTACACATAGGCCAAAAATACTATGCAAGATAATGGCATACAAAGGGATATTGAAGCAAGTGCAAGATGGGGGTCCCAAACAAGGTAAGACCCTTAATGAAATAGAAAAATGAGCTCAAAAAAATGACATTTCCAGTTATGGCCGGAGCTCAAAACAGCAAGCCAAAAGGCCTAAGAAATGTTGCAAAAAAGAGCTAGAAAAGAGGGAAATGGCACTCACCCTTGTAGACCAATCTTTGGTTGCTTCTTGGACTGAGAAATGGTGCCTCTTTGCCTCTGAAAAACTCCCCAAGCTGCTGGAAATGGAGTGGTGGTGGTGGTGCTAGGTGGTGGTATAGAAAGGGGTAGGAACTTGGATGATTTTGGTCTTGAAATGGAAGGAAAAGGGAAGGGTGTGTATGCAAGCTCCAAGAGTGAATTTTCCAACCCGCAAACCAGGTTTGGAGAGGTGGTTATATGGAAAAATGAGAGGGAGAAAGAGGGGGAAAAAGGAAGGGAAAGTGAGCCAAGTTTCCCTCCAAAAAAAGCCCCCTGGATTGCAGAATGGGGGGAAAAAGTTGCATTTCTGCAGTGTACTCCTCAGAAGGAATCTGCCGCCAACTTTTGAGTCAGCAGGTGGCCGACCACCTCCCATGGCCGGCCGGCCAGGGGTCAAAAAGGCCAAGTTGAATTAGTGGCCGGCCACCACCAATTGATGTCCTCCCAGGTGCCTTCAACACAACCCTGTGGTCCAAAATTGGCAACTGTGAACTAGGAGAGAGAACAACCCACTTTTCAAAGGGGTTCAAAAGGGTCAAATGGGATTACTGGCTGGCCACCACATATTGGTGGCCTCCCAGATGTGTACATCACAAATATGTGGTTTGGAGCTGAAGAAAGTGGCCTTAGGGTGGTCAACATTGACTTTGAAGTGAGAAAAACGGGCGTCGGAGGGTGATAATGGAATATAACTGGTCGCTGAAACAATTACTGGCCTTCCACCCTTCTATGACCTTCCTGGTGATGAAACAGAGGTCCCTGCCAAAAATGAACGAAAACCAATGCAAAATGAAGGTTCGGGGGCCGAAACGTGCAGTCCAAGGCCCCGAAAACTGACTGTTAGGCACCGGGAGTGGTGTTCGACCACGAAGTGGATCTCTCAGACCACAATGTCCCTCAAAAGGGAGTAAATAAGATGCATGCCAGAAACCAGAGCAAACGGAGGTAGTTAGGCGGTCCCGAACCGAGGCACACGGCCTGACGGCTCCGAAAACCGGGAACCGGGCTCCTAAATGGAAAGAATGGCCTACGACCACGAAATGTAGCCCACGGCCACTGAAAGATGGTCTACGAGACCTCTCCCTCCCTTTGAGAAAAGAAATAGAGAAAACCGAGCTTGGTTCGCAAACCAAGGCAAGGCACAGAAAAGCCCGGAAGTTCGGAGGCAGGGCTCACGGTTGAGACTCTGAAATCTCTGGACGAGCACGATATGCAACATCACCAAGCGCTCAATTGGTGACATCTGAGTCTTAAGGTCGGTCAAAAATGGGGTGTCTACAGTGTGTCTCTACAGGAATGCATGTATCAGTTTGCAAGTTTGGGCATCAAGCTTGCGGGCATCGGCATCAGTGTTTTGGGAATCAGTTTACCCGAGGGTATCAGATTTGAGGTAGAATTTTGAGGCAGAAATCAGTAACGAGTGCAGTCATTCAGCTATGCCCATATCTGTTCTAGTGAAATCAGGCTAAGATGCTCTCTGTTTTCTCTTTTGATAGGTAGTCGTGGAACTATAGCTTTAGAAGGCTCCAATATCCCCCGGTACATTGGGCTTGTGCTGATAGACTTTGGGCTTGTGCTGATAGACTTTGTCAAGTCAAAGATTCAGTTCAAAGGCAAATCGTTGTTCTTCACGGAAGTGGTAAAAGGCCAACAGTACGATCATCTGTTCAACGCCTTCTGGATCACCAATATTATCCATCTCACCTGTGTACAGTTGGGTTGAGATATTTGCTTTTACCACAGAGATAGATATACCAGTCAGTCAGCTGGAACAACAGAACATGGCAGGGATGGAGGAAATGGTGTGCCAACTCCAAGAAAGTATGAAACTCATGCAGAAGGACGTCATTGCTCGGAATTTGCCAAACAAAGAAGTTATGGTCATGACCCAAAGAGTGTAGCTAATTACCCGGCCATGAAGAAGTCAGCAGCATCTTCACACCAAGCTCCTCCCCCACCAAGAGATCCAATACCCGGGGAGACACCAAATGTTCAGAATATCCAGGAGGATACAGACATCCTGACAGGGCCGGCTCCACCCCCCGATTCTACCTCAACTATCCAAGGCACCTACGCCTGTCAATCAACCGAACTCTCCCTTTGAGTTCGAGGTGAACCCTACAGCATTGAAGTTGAGCAAGCTTGAAAAGATGTTCAAGAAATCTCAGGGAGTAAAGTCCATTCCGGACATTGAGGATGGGTATACTGATGCAGCTATGACGCTGCCGGACAGATTCAAAATGTCGCATATCGATCGCTTTGACGGCTCTTGAGGCCAATGGGTTTGACCATAGCTCAGAAGTTGTCTCTCTTTGGCCGAACCATGTCTGGGATAGCCGTGATCTGGTATGCGAAATTGAAGGACTTTATGAAACGGAATTGGGAAGAGCTAGCTGAGGCCTTTATTGCTCAATACTCCTACAACACATAGATCGAGGTCACAACTCGTGATCTCGAAGTTACCCGCCAAGAACCAAAGGAGGGTTTCTCAAAGTTCGTGACGAGATGGAGAGCCAAGGCCTCAATGATGACCATAAGGCCGACGGATAAAGATCAGATTCGGATGATTGTGCGCAATTGTCACGACCTAAACCCGCCCCTATGGGTTTAGCATCAGAATCGCCAAGAATCCGAGATTACCAAGGTCCGCTAATAAAGAGAACAAGAATACAGGGTATGGCAATACAAGAAATAAAACCATGTCCAATGAGTCAGGACAATCAGATGCAAAAGATTTTTCATACATATAGACATTCAGTACAGAGCAATATGCACAATATTTACAACAATGTAACAGGACCTAATCCTCTTAAACAAGATGCAAAGAAGTGCGATGCAGTGCTAACAATCTATACAGTTATACAAAACAGGTAGAGAGACAGATGGGGGAAATAAAACACCCCTAAGCCCCTAAGCCATAGCTTGATAGGCTTGGAACCTCGCAGTGAGGCACAGTGGTTGGCTTGACGAAACTAAAGCTTGCCTGACGCTCCTAGCCGCGGTCTGGTGCCTGTACACCTACATATATATATGAGCAGTGAGCTAAAGCCCAGTGAATAACACAATGCGTAAAGGGGTTAAGAAAGAATGTCATTTTAGTATTTTAAACAGTCGTTTGCCTCGGTAGATCAGTTATACAGTCGGTGGCTTATACTTCATGTCATATTAGTCATTTAGAAATCATAGTAATCGTACGTGGCACGTCCGATAGCAAAACAGTACGGTGATAGTAGCAATGTCAATACAGTGTTAGTACAGTAGTAATGCTTGATAAAGATCTGAATGGTAACGGTAATAGTACAAAGAATAGTAATGCAATAATAATAACAAGATTCTTATGGACTCAATAAGTGTCTCGCACAGATTCTAGAGGTGGCTCACACTGTAGCACTTTGGTCCGTGCAGCACTTTGCTCCAGATTTCACAGATCGGCTTAAAGCCCAGTATGGATTCAAGAGGTGTCTCGCACAGATTCTAGAGGTGGCTTACATCAGTAGCACTTAGGTCTCAGGCAAGACTTTGCTCCAGAGGTATCTGTGAGATGGCAAAGACAAGAAAGAGGGTCTTAAAAGACCGAATAAATACCGATGGCCATCAATCAAGAAATGATGAGTGGTTTCAACGAGGGAACCGACAGAGATCTCTCAGAATAAGAATAAAGAATAGTAAAATGAGTTGCTAAAGATGCCACAATATAGTTCAGAATATAGGACATACATTCATTCGCTATCAAAGAACAGCTCATAAACAGCTCAACTTCCAGAAATGCCATTCGGCCTAAACAATTCAAAAGATAATCATTTTTGAACATATCTTTACACAATTGTTACTCATAGAGTTCTGGGCTACAGCAAGCTAGAGCGTCTCCTCGGTAAGCCAACCCTACACAGTTAACAGATTGAACACACACTAAGCTACGCAGTTGGGAGATAATAACTTAATCCCTAATTTGCCTCGGTGTAATTCTACATCTATATCCTCATTAAGATGTCTTAAACTAGGCCTAAGAATGCCTAGAATGGAATGAGGATGCAAGAATGCATTCAGAAGACAATTTCAGAATTTCAGAAAATCAGAGGTCCCGCTCGAGCGCATGTTTCCCCGCTTGAGCGGACATGAAACAAAGGTCCCCGCTCGAGCACCAACTTCCCGCTCGAGCAGAACAAAAAGTACTGGATGGGTGAAATTTACGCTCGACGCCCGCTCGAGCGTGTCACCCAATCCTCCGCTCGAGTGTACATTCCTCCGCACGAGCGGACTATAAACAAAGGTAAGATGCTGAGCTCGATTTCGCCGAAAGGCATTTCCGCCGAAGTGACGACCAAAATCTGGAAATTCCAGATTTGAACTCCAAGATCAAAATCAAGTTTCATAGCATCAAAATCGATCCTCTTGGGTTGAATTTCTGGAAAACTCTTGTAAACTCATAATATTACATGATTCCAAGCTCAATTTATAAAATCAAAGCCTAAGGGTAGTTCAATTAAACTCATTTTCAAAACAATTTTCATAAACATGAAGAACATGCAATACCCATGAATTCAATCAATTCAAAGCCTCAGATGTTAGCTCCACTGAGCTCTTTTCTTCAAGAACAAAATGAAATCATGCTCTTTATCATGAATATGAACATGCATGCGAGATTTCCATGAAATCAAGCCTTACAATGCAAGGATAAACACATGCATGCATGAATTCTAGCTCAACTCAACATATGAAGCTATTACATGTCTTTGTTGAGTCAATTCTTCTTTAAAACATGGTGAAATCATGGGCTTAAACATAAATATGAGCATGTATGTAACATTTGCCATGAAAACAACTTTAAATTCCTCAATACAAGCATGCATGCAAGAGATGAGCTTCAATTCAGCATTATAAGCCATATCTTGGCTCTAAACTTTAATAATCCTTTAAACCATGCAATGAGTGATTCAATTCATAAACAAGAAGGTAATTACTCTACCTTAGATCCTCAATCACAAGACTAGAAGCTCAATTTAGCAATCTACACTTCAATTCTTCAAGTTCTCTAAGCCAATTCACCATAAAATCAAGCTATCTCCTCTCTCTCTCTCTCTCTCTCTCTAGTTCGGTTATGCTCTCAAAATGAGCTGAGGAAATGTTTGAATGAAGTGTAATAAGGCTCAAAAATATTGTAATAAAGGGGGTCCACTAACAATGGCATTAATGTAAATAAGTCTATCCCTTTAATTAGCTTATTTTAATCTAATGTAATCATACTAAATCAATTTTCAGATAAATGTGCCATAAAATCACATTAATTATGATGAACACAGAACATCAATCAATTTCAGATTTAGCCACCGATAAGGCCTTCAATTAGCGGTTTAAAGCATAAGACGAGAGCAGATAATTAGGCAGTCAAACAGATAGATTATGCATTTAAGCGATTCTGATCAATCAATCGATCTTGGATCTCGATCGATCGATTCAAGATCTCAATCAATTCAATTATCGATCATAATCAGTCTCAGTTTAACAGTAATTAGTAAGAAATCAGTAAACAGTGACGAGGGTTGTTACAGCAATCTCCAGTCCAAGCTAATGCAAAAAATGATTGTTCTCCCCTTCCCTACCTTTTCAGATCTGCATGAGATGGGGGTGCAAATCGAGGACGCTATGAGGCAGGGCCTCATTGACCAGGAGAAGGAGCAGCCCAAGAGGGCGTTTTTCCGCAGTTCGAATGCGACCACCAGTGGTGATGCAGCTGCAAGATCTTCTGAAGTGGACATGGTCACCACCACCACATCAAAAACAGCTACCCCATTCACCGATGCGTTCAGAAGTAGCTCGCAAAAAATTAAATATCCACCTCGAGTCAAGAGGGTTTTTACCTCACTTTATATGCCTTTGTCAAAGGCTTTAGATGCCTTACTCCGGAAGGGATATCTGAAACCGTTGGAACAACAGCCTCTACCCGATCCTCTCCCTCCAAAGCATGACCAAACTAAGTACTGTGCCTACCATCAATAAACCGGTCATGACACCGACAGTTGCTTTCGTCTGCGCCATGATGTACAGGATCTATTTGACAACAGGGTCATCGCCGCACCAGTCTTGCAAAGTCTATCGGCATTTGATCAGTGAACTTATGAGGGATAATGTGACTATGTAATCGAGGGATGAACCACCTACGGGCGGCACTCAGTTTACTCCAGATGTGGCATATGACAGGCACTGTTCTGAGCATTTGTAAATGCTGGTTTTTGTGCTTTCTGATTCAGGTATTGAGTCAATTTTTGTTATGTCGTTTAGAGTCTATCCTGTTGTATAGAGTCAGTCTTTTCATACTGAATCAGTTGGGTCTGTCTTGTTGTATCGAGTCAGTCCTGTTTTGTTAGAGTCGGGTGATCCCGGGGCGTTACCTCGAATATCACTATTTGTTTTGTGTTTGTCTTTTCGCTTTCTTTTGAGTCTGTTTCTGCCGAGGAGCCAGTTACACTAGTAGATCTAATTGAAACAGCTGTGGTTTTCATGCTTTTGTACTTGTTTCTACTTTGAGCCTGTTGTGCCAGCAAACTTGAATGAAACGGCAGTGCATTTCACCTACTCTTTTGTGCCTTGAATTCATTGCACCGACCTAAGCTTTTCAAAAACTCTTTTTGAACACTGCGCTAAAAACAAAGAAGAAGGAATTTCTCGGGATTTGCAAAAATTTGATCAATTGAGAGAAAGAAAGGCATGCTAAGCCCTTAACGAATGAGATCATGCTTGTTAGTGTGAGTATTGGGAAGGATCCTGGCTTGATCCAGATTAGTTCCGCACTGTCTTCAGCGCGAGCGATTTGTCGCTTTTTTAAAAGATTTCAAAAAATGTTTTTTGCGCGGTCCTGCGAAGACTTGTGTGGAATCGCTCTTGAGATTGTGCAGCCTAGGATCGCTCTCAGCCTCGAGACTCGACCCCTTGCTTTCAAACCTTGGACCTTAATTCAGAATGTTCAACGGTCAACCACAACGTGAGACCTGTGTGGCCAGATTAGAAGCAGTCCATGAACTAGGGGCGAGAATATCAGATGTGATCAAAGGAAGCTTGAGAAGCTAGATCAGGAGCACCCCTCGAACTAGGGGCAAAAAAATGTCAGATGCACTCGAAGAGTCAAAGACGACGACTGGCAAGAATGCCAAATCCCAGAAGAGAGGAAAGAAGAAAGTATTGCTGATGGACAACCGAGTTCCTATCCACAACACTAGGGGCAAGTTCAGCCCCTATTTGAATGGACTCCTGCATCGTCAGCAAACAACAGCCGTTCTCTTGGATTCAGATGACTTCGAGATCTCAAACCATTCAACATGGACAAAGCTAAACTTTTACCCTTGAGAGGCTCGCTGGGCCAAAAACCTGGAAGGGCAACCCAGGCAAAAGTTAGAGTAAGAAAAAAAGAAAAAAAAAAAAGAAAAATGCAAAGAATGAAAGAAAGAAGAAAAATGAAGAAAATGAAAAGAGAAAAATGCAAAAGAAAGGAAATGAAAAGAATTGAAAAGAAGAGAAGAACAAATCTCGCAAGGTTGAAAACCCAGAAATGGCGGCCTTGGCAAAAGTTAGAGCACAAAAGGAGAGGTTAATACCCGAGTGTACCTTAACCCCGAACTACGTAAGGCTTGATTCCAATCTTTGGGATACGTAGGCAACTTCATTCTGAAGTCCAGTCATAAACACTTTCAAATCGATTGTGTCCATGTAATGGTTTTGATCATCTTTGCCTTCTATGTATCCGAGAGTTCAGTTGTGATCGTCACTCTGAGGACTGATTACAATGCGTTGCGGTGCTATCCAAACAAAGGGCAACTTTCCGTTGCCATACAGTGTGCCGTGGTGCTATTCAAACAAGGGGCAACTTTCCGTTGCCATGCGATATCCTTCAGACAAAGAGGCAGTTTTCCATTGTTTTGGATCTGAGGTTGTGCATCTCAAGAGTAAATTCTGTGTCGGTCGAGCAGTGGCCATTTGCAAAAATAGTTTTTGAGAATTTTTAATGAGGTTGACTAATTCTCTCAAAAATTATTCCACTTTTCCAAAACTGGACCATTTCTTGGACCCAAAAAAGGAAAATATTCAGTGCTCATAATCTAACTCGCATGATTTCAAATCAGAAAATCGAACAAGCGCGTTAATCTAACTCTCATTTTGGTTAAAATTGTTTTAAGCAGAAGCCAAAAACAAAAAATGGTCAAACTAATGAACTAAGGGAGTCAGGCTTCCTGTCTTTCCCCCGTTGTCAATACATTTGCCAAAAAGGGCACCATACTTGCTGGAAAGGGCACCCTATTCATCAAGAAGGGCACAGCGGAAGCTAACAGAAAAGGACTGAAATCTCTCATATCCTCCAAGCAACGAGGTATCAAGCCAAGTGTGAAGCACGAACTGGAATGGGGCAGGATATTCCATTCCCTCATCTGGACAGATCTAATCACGTTCAAACTCCCCAGTAGAGTATCGTCAACCAATGTCAATTGCAAATCTGCTGCATGTCCAGCCGTAGTGCAACCCCTTTGCGGGAAAGTTCACTGTTGTGGGCAGAAGAAGAAGAATCTAGCGGAATGCTAGGGACACAAGCCCACAAGCCCACAACCTTATGTTTATCCATCAACCACCCAGGGGAGGGATGAAAAATGAGAGATTAAAGAATAGAGAGATGTGCGCTGAGAGGAAAGCGAGGAAATGGCTTTTCAGAAAAACTGAGCTTGAGGGCCAAGTGATGTGAGAATCACAAATGAGAAAGGGTGGGAAATAATATCCAGAGAAATAGGCTCCCTGTGCACGTCTGAGTGTCGTGTCTTTTTGTTTTATTTCGATTCTTGTTTTGAGTCGTTTCGAGTGTTACTCGATGTGTTTAGGTTGTTTACCTTTTGTTTTCCGTTGTTGAGTCGTAGTGCGCTGTGTTCAGTCGTAGGCTCAATACCCTGGTCAAGAACTCATCTCTCAATTTCAAAAATAAAATTTGTTTTGTGCTCAGAGTGTCGTACCGTTGTCCACATTTGTGCAAAACAAGATTTTGTTCTTTCAAAAACTGTAGGGTTCAACCCAGGTCACATGAGAATAGTAAAACCAGGACCTATCTGAAGCTATATAGGTTCCAGACTGCAAAGCAAAAGAAAAGAGGGAAAATGTCGGGTATCTGAGTTTGTTTCAACTTCAGTAAATTCTGAGATTGCATTCCGTGTGTACCGCTTCAGGTCTTGCCAATGCTCCGAAGTATGAGTATGCCTCTACCTCAAGCTCAAGATCAAGTCTGCTTCAAGCCAGAATGGCGATCAAGTGCTCTTCCTGAGTACCTTTTCCTACCAGAGGCATCTTGGCTGTGTTCGCAATGAGTTCCTAGGAGATCAACTGCGATGGTGGAAACTAGAGTTCGAATGGCTATTGCCTAGAACGCAAAGGTTCGGGATTTCCGAGACTAAAGTTTGGTTTAAATACCCAGAGGCGTGTCCTCGGCTTGAAATCTGTATGGAAGCCCCATAGGTTGAGATAGCATGTATGCACCTCAATTCTGGATACTGAACCAACCTAGTCTGTCACCCCGTTGGAGAATAGGGAAAGTTGTGAATATGATCAGGAAGAAAGGCAGAATCCAAAGTGTTCTACGTGAAGAACCCTTGTCAGTATTTCAGAGCCTTTGTACTGTAAGTTAAAGGTAAGTGTTCGAAGAGTACAAGAGGAGATCCCCATCGGAGAAGAGCGGTTCACCGCCACTCACCTCATGAGGTGCTTTCTAAAGCGCCGTTTTGTCCATTTATTGCTTTCCTTAAGCATCATGCATTGTAATGCATTGTACCTATCAAATTTCTTTCTCAGTCATGCACGATATTGTATGTACGGTTCATTCAAAAAAGTTCTGTTTAAGATCATTTATTTAGTGTATCAATCACACTTCATTCACTTAGTGTATCAATCACACTTCATTCACTTTGTGTGTCTATTACACTCTCACTCATTTAGTGTATCAATCACACTTCATTCATTTTGTGTATCTATTACACACATCCTCATTTTGTGTATTTATCACGCACATATTCACTTTTGTGTATCTATCACACACCTTCTCATTTTCTGTATCTATCACACTCCATTCAGTTAGTGTATCAATCACACCTCATTCATCCTTAGTGTATCTATCACACTTTCTTCATTCGCTTTGTGTATCAATCACACACTCTCGCTTTAGTGTATCAATCACACTCTGTTCATATAGTGCATCTATCACAATTTGTGTTCACTTTTAGTGTACCAATCACACTCTGTTCACTTAGTGCATCTATCACACTTTGTGTTCGCTTTTAGTGTATCAATCACACTCTGTTCACTTAGTGCATCTATCACACTTTGTGTTCGCTTTTAGTGTATCAATCACACTCTGTTCACATAGTGCATCTATCACACTTTGTGTTCACTTTTAGTGTATCAATCACACTTTGTTCACTTAGTGCATCTATCACACTTTCTGTTCACCTTTAGTATATCAATCATACTTTGTTCACTATGTGCATTTATCACACTTTGTGTTCACCTTTAGTATATCAATCATACTTTGTTCACTAAGTGCATCTGTCACACTTTGTGTTCACCTTTAGTGTATCCATCACACTTGTTCACTAAGTGCATCTATCACACTTTGTGTTCACTTTTAGTGTATCCATCACACCTGTTCACTTAGTGCATCTATCACACTTTGTGTTCACCTTTAGTGTATCCATCGCACTTGTTCACTAAGTACATCTATCACACTTCGTGTTTACATTTAGTGTATCAATCACACTCTGTTCACTTAGTGCATCTATCACACTTTGTGTCCACCTTCACTATATCAATCATACTTTGTTCACTAAGTGCATCTATCACACTTTGTGTTCACCTTTAGTATATCAATCACACTCTGTTCACATAGTGCATCTATCACACTTTGTGTTCACTTTTAGTGTATCAATCACACTCTGTTCACTTAGTGCATATATCACACTTTGTGTTCACTTTTTGTATATCAATCACACTCTGTTCACATAATGCATCTATCACACTTTGTGTTCGCTCTTAGTGTATTAATCACACTATGTTCACTTAGTGCATCTATCACACTTTGTGTTCACTTTTTGTATATCCATCATACTTTGCTTCACTTAGTGTATCAATCACATTTTATTCATATAGTGTATCCATCACACTCTCTTCACTTTTGTGTATCTGTCGCACATGCTCGCTAAGATTGCATAATCTTCTTACATCATAACTGCATGAAATGTAGTTTGATTTGCTTTCTTACTTAAAAATGTCGCATTTAGTGTGAATATTTGCTTCGTTACAGCTTTATTTACATGATCCTTACCGCATGAAATGTAGTTAGATTTGTATATGCTTGCTTAAAACTGTTGCATGATATGCTTCATTACAGCTTTCTTTGCATGATCATAGGTTATGTTCGGCTTCTTGCATTTTCAGTTGCATTTTGCCCTTGCCTGCGGGCACATCTCTTTTATCTCACCTGTTTGTTTGAGTCTTCGGCCTTGTCAAAAATGGGTTGTCTCTGGGCTTTGACATTCACTCCCGTCACGTATGACTTCCGAGTTCTGTCAAAGAGGGGCAACTGTAGACACCCTATTTTTGACCACCGTTAAGACTTGGGCACTACTAACAGTTTACTTGGTGGTGAAAGTTGTGCAGTGCAAGGGTTCGATTTCTTCGGCGATGAGAGAGTCAAATCTCAACTTCATACCCCTTTTGGACCAAAACAATCTTGATCAAAAGATTTTAGACCTTGAAACTCTCTCTTTCAAAATGTTTTAAAAACAAAGTTTCTACAATGTTCCGACGCTCGCATTTCGTTAAATATTGCGCTTTTCGGTAAACCGACCAAGGACAAAGTAGAAATAAATGAAAGAGAGATGAAATCTTTGAAAAATATTTCAAAACACCTTGTTTATGGGTTTGGATTTGAAGGAAATGGGAAAGGAGAGAAGAGAACTAGTTTGGGAGAAGTTCGGCATGACTTCGGGTAGGACCAAAACTGCGCGGCTTCACCAAAAGAGGGATATCTCTTAGCACAATTGGAGTTTTGATGCAAGGCTACCACCATTGGAAAGCTTACTTCCGGGGCTTCGATTTGCACACAAGAATGACCTGAAAAGGCATCCAAATAAAGGAGTTAGGCTTTCTTCAAGTCGGGGACTAAGGTTGATTTTTTATGCTGGCCTCTATGGAAGTGTGCCGGCCATTAATGGCCAATGCCTGCCCCATGCCGGCCAAAAATGGTAGGGTGCCGACCAACAATGATAAGGTGCCAGCCATTGATGCCAGAAAGCAGATTTCAATAGATATTTTATCTCTAGCTGGCACAGCTGTCTTGGTTGAGATATTTTCGACCAAACCTTTGCTTTTTGCTATATATGAGGCCATATATCATATATTCAAGGGGGTTAGAACACTTAGAACTTCTTGAGCAAGTTTTGAGAGCCTCTCTCTCTACACCTCTCTCTCCACATTCCTCTCTCTCAAGAACTCTTGAGCATTTGTGCTAGAAGGCTTGCATATAACCATCTTCAACCTATCAACCCTTGAGAAGAGTTGATCACTATTGGCTTGAGGTCCCTTGTTCTTGCACCATTACACCACACCTCTTAGCCTAACACCTCCACCATCCATCCAAGCATCTTGGAGCTGATTTTCAGAGGTTGAAGAACTCCTTTCTTGGTCCAGAGCTTGCTGCCTTGCTGTGCTACAAGGGTAAATCCTCATTTCTCCCATTTTTGCATTATTTTGCTTCATAACTTAGCCCTATTTGCAAGAAGTTTTGGGCTTCGACATAAACTGAAAAGTGTTTTATTTTGAGCTCCTCTTGAATTTTGATTAAGGACACT
Organism: Camellia lanceoleosa; assembly: GCA_025200525.1. NCBI lineage: Eukaryota > Viridiplantae > Streptophyta > Magnoliopsida > Ericales > Theaceae > Camellia > Camellia lanceoleosa. Next base: position 11,046,100 of record CM045770.1, on the reverse strand, counting down.
TCTCTGTTTGAAGTCATATACCTCCTTGTATGCTATTTCCCTCTTTGTAGGCTTATTTTGCTTCATATCTTAGCCCTACTTGTGAGCATTTTCAAGATTTGTCATAAACTGAAAAGAGTCTTATTTTGAGCCCCTCTTGATGTTTGATTAAGGGTATTTTTCTGTTTGAGGCCATTTACTTCCTTGTATGCTTGTTTGCCTATTGTTTTGAGCCTTGCATCTAGGCCTTTGTTGCATGCTTTGTTTGGCCTTCTAGCCATTGAAATCCAGTGGATTTTCAGTGGCTAGTACACTGTTTTGAGAGCCAAAATCAGAGGGAGGAGGGGTGACCCCCTTTCTCCTTGTCTTGTTTGTTGGCCCTTTTGGCCTTCCAAAAGGGCTCCATTTTGCATGTTGTGAAGTCACATTTCAGGCCCTATTTGGTGAGTTTTAAGGTCTTTCTTGACTCTGTCCGGAGCCTTTTTGGCCATATTTTGTGTCTATAATGCATGTGTAGAACAATCCTCTTCAAGGCCTTTCAAAGGGACTTTTCATTGCATGCTTCATTGACTCATTTCAGGCTTTTTTTTGGTGGGTTTTAGGACCCTTATAAGTCATTTCTAGAGCTGGTTTTGCCATGTTAACTGTCCTTGTTGTATGTGTAGAGCAACCCCTTGAATAGCCTTCCAAAGGGGCTCATCATTCTTGCATGTGTTGACTGAGTTTCAGTGATTATTTGGGCATATTTTAGCATATCATGTTCCTATTTTTGGTTGGTTTGGTGACCTTTCTTATGCTTTATATACATGTAGTGAAAACCATGCTTACTAGCCTATGTTGCATGTTGTTTTAGCTCTTTATGTTAGCACCTTTTGGCGATGCTTAGAACTGATTTGGTGCATGTTTAGGACTACATTGGCTCTGTTTTCATGCCTCATGGTCAAATAATGCTTGCTTTGCATACTTGTGGTTCAATGCATTTGCTTAGTTTTGAGTTTCGGGGCTTATTTCGTGCATTGGTTGACATGTTTCCATGATTTGGGACCATTGAGCATCTTATTTCAGAGCTGAAAGTTGCATGTTTGTATGTCATCTTTCATCCCTTGCCATGCTTAGTTAGAGTTACATGTTATGCCTTAGGATCGGTCCTTTGCATCCATCCATGTTAGCATGTGTTTCGGTCGTCTCATTTCCATAATATGGCCACTGATTTGAGTGTGGCTGAGGTCCACTCATATTGGTGTAAGTCCATCGTGCATTGTATATGCTATTTTAGTCCATTGCATTGCGTATGCTAGGTTGTTAGTCGCATTGTGTATGCCATATAAGTTTATCGCATTGTGTATGCTAGTAGTATGTTTGTATCTCATCCTTGCATGTTTGCATGGTCAAGTCGCATTGCATTAGGATTGCATGCTAGTTGCATTTGTGCATGTCATGCATATTGCATTGTGCTTGGAGTATGAGTTAGTCCAAACACGGGAAACGAAGGGCGTTTCATACTCCGAGTGATGGAACGTGTCTCAATTCTCGGTCGCCGAAGCTCTTGATGATTCATGATAGAGTTCTAGGCTTTACTCGTTGTATTGGCGCATTCATTTTCATATTGATTTGCACAAGTTGGATCTTTGGCCATCATGCATTGGGATGCGTGATTGATGGTCGTGGATCCGACATGGCCTCTCCCTTGATGTTTTGAGGTGATTTGGAGTGGCATAGTGCATACATGCCCTTGGGAGACCCTCATTTTCCTCTATTTTGTGCTTTGTTGCAGCCTGGTGTCACAACACACCAGTGGCCGGCAGTGCACCACTGATTGCCGGCAGTGTCACACCCTTGGCCGGCAGTGCCCTGTTGTTGGCCGGCAGTGCTCCTTTTATGGCCGGCAGGCCACTTGTGAGTCCTCCAGCAGTGTTTTGGTAAGTTTCAGCAACAAATACTGGAAGACACCCTGCAAACAGAGCCTCTAAAGAGCAACCGGAAGGTGTTTCGAGGCGAAGAACCGAAGCGAGCATGCATACCTTCCTCTTCTCCAAACAGAGCTGGAATAGCATTCATTTACTGCTTACTTGTTAGTTAGTAGTTGTGTAATAATTAGTTGAAGCTAGTTATTAATTCGGTTTTGTAATAATTAATTAGCTCGTCAGTTAGTTAATTAGGCGGTTTGTACTATTTATTCGGACCCTCTAAGCGAGGGCACAATTGTAATAAGTGTGCGTGAGTGTGTGTATGTCTTCCAACCTCACGTCTTTCTTCCTTTTTATTTACTAGCTTTCGATGGTTAGCTTAGGACATGTTTCGATTAGCATACTTATGCTTGCATGTTTGCATCCATTCATCTGTATTGCTTGCACCAGGCTCGGCGCATCATACTAATTGTATTGTATTTCAATTCCAAATTGAATATGTGTTAGCTATAGCATCATCATATACCATCTTAGAATAGCCGAGCCTATCTTAGTTGCATTTTTACATGTGTTGCATTAGGTATTTCTGTATAGTTAGGATCATGCATTGATTTCTAACATAGCTTCTGTTTTGGCTTGGAGTACTCGGTAAGTACTTATGCTTTAGCATCCTTGCATGTGTGTGAGTGACTGCCATGATAGCATGCTTACCATGAGGCTACCTGTTTATGTGATATCACTGCCTGAATGCCTGTGGGTGAAGGTTGGGTTATTTGGATTAGAACAATTCATTGACTGTGAGTTTTAAGCCCACTAGATAGTGACAAATTACCATGTTTTCTAAGCCCACCTGAGGGTGGCAAAATCCACGTCTTAGCCTACTTGCGAGTAGCACCTTCAAACCGTTTTTCAAAACAAACATGAAATGTTTTGTTCCAACCCAGGCAATCCAGTCTATACTTGTATGCTGTGCGCATCACATAGTAAATCTAGGCTAATTACCGGAATAAGAATGCATAATATTTCAAAACTAGATATCATAGTTAGTAGAGACCGATCTTTGATCGGGTGAGCGGGGGTGCTCATAGCTGACCTTCCCCAATCGTACCCAAGTTCCCGAGCCAAGGCAACTTTGGTGATGACGGACACGTGGTCTTAGGCAACGAGTCAGGGTTTCCTAAATTCCCCTAAAATAAAATATTTAAGTGGCGACTCTGTATCTGGCAAAGCAGTTTATGTTTGACACTTCTTTCTAAAAAATCTGTTTTCGAAAACGATTTGACAGATTTGGACTCTTTGATGATTCATCGGTCTTGCATTGCATTCTTTGGTTCAGATTAAGAACCGTGACAATTTGAGTCCGAACTGTAGTGAACCCAAATGAACAGAACGGGATTTCCCTCCCAGGGCGTTCGGGGACGTCTACAATTAGTTGTTTATTATATAATTAAAACTTCAAAAGGTGTAATTTTCAGAATTACAAATGACAAATTGTATTCTAATTAAATATGAGAAGATATATTTATAATTTATCCTTAATTAATCGTTTGTTTATGGAAATTAAAAGGGTAAATTACAAATATACTTTTTGAGATTTACTTAAAATACAGATGATTCCTTATAGTTTAAAAAATTATAAATATTTCCTTATTAGATTCTTTTATTTAACATAATTAACTAAAAAATGAAATTAATAATTGCTCTCTTATACAATAATAAAATTATCTAAATTATTAATTGAAACATATTTTTAACATCATTAAAAACTGTTAATTGACTTAATGATTTACTGATAAAAGAGACGATTTGTTATGAAATTAAAAATCATAGGGTTGGAATATAATTCTCAAAATTACATGGAGCGATTCGTATTTTAATCAAATCGCAAGAGATGTATTTGCAATTTATCCAAATTAAAAATTACTGTCGGCACACGCAGTGCACGTGACCATCGCCAGATCTTACGCATAGGGCACCCTCTGGTGACGCCGGTATCCAAAACCCTCTTTCCATCCATCGCTCGAAGCCGCCTCCATTTTAGCCATTCGATTCGATCTCCTCTTGTAAGCCTCCAAACCTCTTTTCTTCATCTTCTACTCAGATCTTCAACTCTCTCTCTCAACTTTGTTTCACTTCACATTGATGCTTTTTTCTGATTCTGACTTTTCCTCAAGCTCTGTAACACAGGATTAGCATCAATGGTGGGAAGTGTTGAGGTGTTTTCTGGCGATCTCAATCTCGAAAAGGTTGAGCCTTTGCCGGAGGATTTTGATCCAACTGAAGTGATTAAAGATCCTCTGCCACCGGTGGTGATTGATTGCTGCGAAGTCATCGACAATGGAAAAAGTGAAGAAAAGAAGTTGGAAAGGGAGATTGTGCTTGGGAGGAATGTCCACACAATGTGCTTTGATGTCACCGAGCCCGATGCCGACGACGAGGTCACCGGAGAGAGGGAAGGTTATATGGCTAGTGTGTTGGCTAGATATAGAAAGTCTTTGATTGAGAGGACTAAGCACCATTTGGGTAACGATTATTTGCTTTTTAAAAGAAAAAAATTGGATTGCTTTATTTTACATTTGATGATGTTTATTTATTGCTGAATTTGATGCATTTTGAATTGCCCCAATGAGTGTGTTTTGTAAGATTTTGAAGTATGACCTTGTAGTCTTGTTGGCCTTCTGGAATGGAACTGGCTCTTGGGTGTTTATGAATTTTGACTATTGATCTATAAAAGTTGCATTCATTTGATGAAGTCAGAAAATGAATTAGAAATTTATCTTAAGCTTTAGGGTATGTTCATAAAAATTACCTCAGATTGATGATTAATTTCAAAATAAAGATAATTTAGTCTCCACTTGCAATTTTGTGACTGGTAAAGTATTTGTGTATAAATTTGATGTGGGGACTGGGGTCTAAGAAACTTTTAACCGTCATTGGTGCTTGCTAGGGGCAAGCCTCAGTAACCTCGCTACTAAGCACAGTCTACATTTGGTAGCTGGAGTAGAGACCTTCTAAAGTAATAGTGCGCTTAGTGAGTGAAGTGAAGGGAATGTGATTGGTACCATCAAAATGGAATTTTTGAACCAACAGGACCTTAGGGTATATTGTCAAAGGCGTATCATTCTTGACATTATTTCTGCTTTCCCAGCATAATGTGCAAACATGAATATTTATTTATTTTAGTAGCCTTGGTTAAGTCCTTATGGATAAAAACTTGAACCATATCTGGCATTTAAATTATATCGATTGCTAATATGGTATAAAAAATACTAGAGATTCCCAACATTTTACCAAAAATTATACCAAACACTCACGTGAGTGTGGGTTCCACACCCATGTGAGTGTTGTGTCAAAATTTTGGTAGTATATTTGGTATCCCTAGCATTGCTCATAAGGTATAGCCATAGGGCTTCCATTTCTGAATAAAATATATAGTGTGTAAAAAAGCATGGCCATGGGTACAACCATACACCTAACTTAATATTGGATCCATGCTTGGATACATTGGATGTGGCTATACAATGCTAGAAACGGTAATGACTTAAACTTTTGCCATAGTTCAATATGATGATAGCAACGAATCATGTTGTAGTTTACTACAACTTTTATTGAATAGGTAAGGCTGTCAAAGCAATGGCAATATTACTCACCCATGCTATATTGTATGATGTATTTGAATAAAAATATATGCAAAACTGTTTGTTTATTTCTGTTTCAAAACTAGTCCAGCTTTATAATTCTATAGGACTCTCTTCTCGTCCTATAATGGGTTGATGTCTACTCAACTAGCCTTTATCTCAACTCAACATGGATTCATTTCCTTTAGTTGGCTCTACTAGTATTTAGTACTATACAACAACTATGTCATTTCTTATGTCTCAATTCATGTTCTGCTTGACGTTCTTCAATTTTTTTTTACCAACCCTTAACATGAATCAAATCACTCCTTACAAGTGCATTTTTTGGTTTATGTTGCATCTGGTATTTTTCCTCATTTTATCTTCAATTTGTTCCACTTCCAACTTCATGCATTTGTTTCATATTATATATTTTTTTGAATGCCACTCATCATCTCAACATTTTCATTTCTGGTACCCTGAATTTTTTAAACATGTTACACTGATTTTTTGCCCATATAAATGAAAAATGTTTAGTGTTGTCTCTATAATATAAGATAGTGTGCAAACTTTCAATAATATTTTATCTGCTCTCATTGAGAGTATAGGCCATAGCATTATTTTCATGAAAAGTAACATAAATGTTCATCAAACAAGAATAGGGATCTTGTAGCCTTAGCATCATGGCTAAAAAGCAAAGAGGATGCATTGATATGGTTTTTGCCTAAATCTAAACAATCTGGCATACATTGTAGTGTCACCAACTTTGTGAAGTAGGTCAACATGGTGTGTTGCTCTTGTGTGTTCTATTTGTGTTATTCCCAGAGGATATTTCTTTTCGTCTATTTTTGAATTGGCTGTTGTTAACTCTTTGAACAGATTTTTTTGATCTTGTTACTTGATACTTCTTGTTATTTCTCTTAGTCTTAGAAGAAAAGTACTATGAGATTTCAGTTCTGATGTGTTTCTTCCACTATGTGAACATGGGCCATCTCAGTCTCTCAAATGTGGAAATACAGTGGGATACAAGCATTTGGGAGGTTGGGGAGATGATTTGAAAAATTGATGCAACTCTCTCTCTCTCTCTCTCTCTCTCTCTCTCTCTCACACACACACACACACACAATTGTGAAATAATTTGATCGTTAAATTAGTTTTTGATAAAATTCATGCTTAATTGTTTTTAAAGTTGTATTCAGGTATTTATATCAATTGAAGTTTTAAATTTTTTTATTTTGCATCATTAAAATTTACTACATTGTTGTATCTCATCTGGAGATCTGTGTTTTGCAACAGGGTACCCCTACAATCTTGATTTCGATTATGGTGCTCTGGGACAGTTACAACATTTCTCTATTAATAATCTTGGTGATCCATTTATAGAGAGCAACTATGGAGTCCATTCCAGGCAGTTTGAAGTGGGCGTATTGGATTGGTTTGCCCGCCTATGGGAACTTGAGAAGAATGAATATTGGGGTTACATTACGAATTGTGGAACAGAAGGCAATCTTCATGGTATATTAGTCGGGTTAGTATCAATAGGCTTCATTTTGTGACTTTATTTTTATGATGTTTTGACCTATCGTGTATCTTGTCAAAGTTTAAGAAGATTATACTGATTCTGCAGGAGGGAAGTGTTTCCAGATGGCATTCTGTATGCCTCGCGTGAATCACATTATTCTGTTTTCAAAGCTGCACGAATGTACAGGATGGAATGTGAAAAGGTCGACACTTTGGTCTCAGGTGAAATTGATTGCAAGGATTTCAAAACTAAACTCCTTTGCCGCAAGAGCAAGCCAGCAATTATCAACGTAAACATTGGTACTTCCCTCCCTCTCTCTCTCTCTCTCTCTCTCTCTCTCTCTCTCTCTCTCCATGTGATGTGATGTATTGTTAACAAATAAATTTCTGCAGGTACAACTGTTAAGGGAGCTGTTGATGATCTAGATCTGGTTATACGGACCCTTGAAGAAACAGGATTCACACATGACCGGTTCTACATTCACTGCGATGGGGCTCTATTTGGTCTCATGATGCCTTTTGTAAAACGTGTAAGCTTTCAGTGCTTTTGGAAGCAAATGTTGTGCTACATACTTTGTGCACAAACAATATTGATTGGAATCCACCATTAGTTGAGTTTACCTGAAAGATAATTGGTCAAATATCTCTCCTTTTGCTGATTTCAAGATTTTTTACCACTGCTTCCTGTTCTACCATTAATTTTGTTTGGGTCTTGGTCAAATGTAATATGGAGTAGCTAGGATCCCCTAGGTTGGAGCCACTAATTTATTGGTAGATCCTGTACGTCCACTGTGTTCATTTCTTGCGTGTTTGAAACACATCTACATGGTGGTTGGAGGTGTGTGAAATGCAAATGGGGGTGAAAAAATAAAAAATTGCAGAAAAATCTTTCCACTATAACAGTTAGTTCACAATTTGTGAAAGAATCAGTACTGGTTGGTCAGGTGCGACAGATGCTTTAGTATTCTTGATGTTGCTTCATCTTTGAACCCTTTTTTTCTTGCATTATGGTTTGCTTCAATGTTTGCATAAAAGGGAGCAAAACAGTTTCCCAGTCCAATTTAATATTAGTTTTTGGTTATAGTCTACAGACTCTACACTATTATTTGAAAATGACTGTTTACATTCTCAATGTGTGTATATATTCCTTGTTCTAATTGTTCTTGTGCTGACTAGGCACCGAAAGTTTCTTTCAAGAAGCCTATAGGAAGCGTGAGTGTTTCTGGCCACAAGTTTGTGGGATGCCCTATGCCTTGCGGCGTTCAAATAACCAGATTGGAGCACATTAATGCCCTATCAAGGAACGTGGAGTATCTTGCTTCTAGAGATGCAACTATTATGGGAAGCAGAAATGGCCATGCACCAATCTTCCTCTGGTACACCTTAAACCGGAAAGGGTACAGAGGGTTCCAGAAAGAAGTACAAAAATGCCTCAGGAATGCACACTACTTGAAGGACCGCCTCATAGCAGCCGGCATTGGAGCAATGCTCAACGAACTCAGCAGCACAGTCGTGTTTGAGCGCCCACAAGATGAGGAGTTTGTTCGCAAGTGGCAGCTTGCTTGCCAAGGGAACATTGCACATGTGGTGGTCATGCCCAACATTACCGTCAATAAGCTTGATGATTTCTTGACCGAACTGATTGAGAAACGTGCCACTTGGTATCAGGATGGGAAGCTTCAATCTCCTTGTGTTGCTTCAGATATAGGTAAGGAAAACTGTCTGTGTGCACTACACAAGTGACAAGTGATGGATGTTGTGCTTTCACAGTTCCTGTGTTGCCTCTGTTGTTTTATCTGTATTAGAAGACTTTGTTCTAATCTGCTCGTTTACTATGATACTTTGGGCCTCATATTCTTCTCCATTACTTGCTTTGTTCTGTTGAGCTTTTTGAATTCTGAAATATGCTAGGTGAGATCTGATCTTACTTTCTCTAGACAATTTTGAGTAAAAAGAGAGATGTAATAAAGTTTCATCGACTTGTTTGCAGAGCACACAATTAAAGCATTATCAATATCCCTTGCATTCCTGAAGTTTGTCTTTAGTCCTCAGTTTTCCTCTAAGCAAAATGAAACTATGTCTAGGAATATTATTAGAAAACCAAACAAACTTATGCCATGTAACTAAAGGGTAATGAGACCTTGAAGCATTCCAGGTGTGAGAAGCATTATGTACTTGCATGCAGGGGAGATAGCCCATTCCACCTAATCAGCTTTTTTAGAATTAGGCTGAAAAAGAAAAGGGAGAAAGAAGTGAAATGTGAATGTAATGTAATTGCATTTTATCTATATTCAATCACCTTTTCCTTTTTAAATCCTTATCAAAACTCATGATTCAAGTATGACCTTAAACCTTTAGCAAAATAGGGACAAATGATTTATTAATAGTGTTTAGATTATGAATTTAGGTGAGCATTTAAAAAGGAAAAGCGAAATGGAATATATATATATATATATTATTCATATTTTTCTTATTTTTTTTCTTTCTTTTTAAAGTTTTATTCTAATTCAAGTTTCAAACGTAAAGGATTTAAAGGGGCCAATTATCAAAATCAAAAAAATGTACAACCAAAACGACCAAAATCTATGACAGGCAAGCATGATTGGGATGGGTGAGCACAATCTTCGTGGGGCCTTTTGGATGTGGGCTTTCTTGAATTTTTGGGCTTATTTCACGACAAGATAACTATAATTAATACAAAACATGAAAAAGCTATTAAATGTCTAGCTAAATAAAATAAAAATTTGCTAATTTAATTATTGTTTTGAGATACAGAACTCAGCCCATTAAAAAAAGAAGGATAAATTACACTTTGCCCTTTATATATTTGGTCATTTTCTCACTTTGGCCTTCAATTTATTTTATTTTATTTATTTATTTATTTTTTTCACTTTGACTATTTATGTTTCAAGTTTTTTTTTTTTTTTTTTTTTTTTTTTTTTTTCTCCAATTTACTCTTAAATCTAATTTCTATTAAAAATTAGATAGAAAATGATACATTGATAGTCATGTAGAATAAATATATTTAATTATGTATAACTTAAAATCTAATATAATAATATATTTTTATGTTATGTGGCAGTTATTGTGTTGTTTTTTGTTTAATTGTGAACAAAAAATTAGCGTTAGGAGTGAATTGGAAAAAAAATGAAATGCAAAGTGCCAAAGTGAAAAAAAAATAAATTTTAAGGGCAAAATAGAAAAGTAGCCAAATATAAAAGGACAAATTGTAATTTATCCAAAAAAAAAAAGAAAAGAAAAGAAAAGAAATTAAAAGACAGTGAGAAGTGGTGAAATTATTTACCAAAAGGTGAGAGATGCATCTTATAAAAAATTGCTCTCCCATACGTTTGTAATTATTTTTAATTTTTTATACTTATTTGTGATTTATCCAAAAAAGAACTAGGATAATTCCTTGTTAAAAACTCCAAATGAGCTAATCTTCCAACCACACTAGTACTAGTTTGGTAATACTTCCGTTTCCCACTGTTTTCTATTTTTGTTTTTGTTTTTTTGAAAATTGGAAATGAAAAGTAGTAGTTATACTAAACAAGTTTTTTACTTTTTAAAGAAAAAATCAGAACCTCATTACCTATTTTACATAAAATAGAAAAAAAGAACCCCGTGACGTTATCAAATGAATTTTTGTAATCCTCATTTAGAAGAGATAAAATATGAGTCCGAGTTTGGTAGCCACATATATTCCACTAGCATTGTTTTTGTTTTATTTTGGATCCAATGCTAAGGGTACACACAACTGGGCAGCCCTCCCTTTGCCCAGATGAAGCCATGATTCGATCCTAAGGTTTTCTTGATATCAATATTATGGAATTTTACGAAGGCATCTCTAGTCGAACCTTCGAATATTGGTATGTAAAATTTGACATCTTTAAAAAAAAAAGCATTTCATTTGATATGTTAAAATTTTCATTTATATTTTATTAAAACAACCTTGCTGGGTACACCCAGTGGGGGTTGACCCCCAGTGACGTGGGCCTCTCCCACTGGTCAGCTTTTCCTTTTTTTATTTATTTTATTTTATTTCAGGCCAATCACCCAGTGACACGTGGCACTGGGTGTCACTGGGTGTAGTGTTTACTGGGTGTATGAGGCATTTTTGTTATTAAAATTCACATTCGAAGATTTTAGAGAAACCCACTTTATTGTGGATCCCAAGAAATAAAAAAATAGAAAAAAAAAATTGTCATCCACTTACCTATATGACAAATTTGACATGGGGTGATTTGGTTATTCGATTGGAACTTGTTGAAGTGCAAAGTAAGATTTGAAGCATCAGGTCGGTTTGGAAAGTAGGTTGATTTTTTGATTTTTTAGCTGGTTAATTATTTTAGTTTGGAGTTAAAAAATCTCATTTGGAATGTACTTTTTGACTTTTGTAAAAAGAAATTATAATAATTATGAGTTGGATGTGATGTTTTATCTTATTGAATTAAAAAGTCTATTTTATTTTTTTTGTAATTATTTTGGTCAAAAAATTCCAAACCTCAACTTTCCAAACGTAGGCTCAATTAGAGATACTGCGAGCTATATAACTGGCACTTCTGTGGAATTCGATTTTGGAATATACTGTTTGTATCCTTCATACAATGCTTAATAGTATCAATTTTTAGGTCTTGTTTTTGTTTTTTTGAAGCATATGCTTTAGTGGTTTCTTTATTTTTTGTTAGTTATTCTGATACTAACTATATATAATATAATATTATTATATAATATCACCCACTCTGATTGAGATTTTGAAAAGGACAGTATTCCATAAGAAAATGGAGTTTTCGTGTGGATTCCACACTCCCTCACATTTATTTGATTATATAAATACAAATCTGTACCAATTTTTTTGGAGGTTATATCTGTGTTTTTTAAGTCAGATATAAGACACATTGTAGTGTAGTGCCCACTAGGCCAGATTGTTTTCCATTCCAGCTCCTTAAATTGAACAGTTGGAGGTATGATGCAAAGTAGTTGTTATTTTATTTTTATTCATAAGCGTCTTATATTGAATATAATATCTTTGCTCGGCGTGAGATATTTTGTATCACTTCTCTTACGTCTCGTGTCTCAAAACTCTCTGTCACACAATGAATTTCTTTGGCTTTGGTTGTGTAGCGAAGGGATTTGGGACAAGGGTAGAACTTTAAATGAGCTGAGTGATAGGATATTTAAATTTGGTTTGAAAACTTAACGAATTTTAAAATGGATAAGTTTTGACTTTTTTAACTATCAAACTAATAATGAAATGAGCCTGAATAATTTTATTTTTTGTAGTGCATATAAGCCGTATAACAGATTATTCAAACTTGTTTTGTTTACTTAATGAGCTGATTTTGTGTGAATTTTTAATAAACCAAACATGAGTCGAGATCAAGTAATTTAATTCGTTTTACAATCTTAAACTAGACAAAAAGGATAGAAAGGGGTAATCGAGACATAAGATCCAGTCCCTTTTTTGTCCCAAAGGTCATGTTTTTCACTTGAAAATATACTTTCTTGTGGTTCATGGAATTTAGATTTTCTATTGTTTCTGATTTGGCATTTGAAAGTAGATCTTCATACTGATACAAGTGATTATTATTGAGGTGTTATTCTTCTTGAAATAGATAAATTTAAGATGGTAAAACAAATCTTTTTTTTTTTTAAGAATGCGGAATTGCATTATCATTTCACTTATTGGAAATTCTAGCAATAAAGTGGGGCATCAAAAAAATTTAATTTCAACTTATAAGTTATTATTTCTTAATTGAATTGGATATGTCGTCATTTCCACCAATATTAAAGTGCAAAAGAAAGAGGGTAGCATCTTGAATTAGGGGTCGCAAGTTGGTTTATTTTATAGATAAACATGGTAAAAGAAACATTTTTTTTTTTACTATCAAACAAATAATGTCCTTTTCTGTTTAAAAAAAGAAAAAGAAAAAAAAAGGTAGTGGAAATGAATTATTTGACAAAGAAAAGCATTTGCATGCATTACTGACAGTATTGGAAGTGGACTATGATATGTCTGCATATCATAGACTCGCATACAGGCCTGCCTGAGATTTTCGGGTTCAAATCGGTAATTAATTAATAAATTTTTGAATGATTTATATATTTTTTTTATTAAATGAAAAAAAAAATTGAAAGTAAAAGATAAAAAATTTGTGTTAAAATCACAAAAAATATTTAGTATTACATTACAACAATTAATAAGTATCGCTTGGTCCTCATTCTTCTTGCATTTTTAGAAGTATATAAATCAATCATACTTGCATAATCTAATTTTTTTACAAAATCGTATTTAATGGATAATAATACTAATTATTTTAAATGGGTCTTTTAATTTTTTAATGGGTTAATTTATTTTAAATTAATTTGGGCCTTTCTTAATTTTTTTTTAGATTTAAAACATGCTTGATATTGTACCAAACTATAATAGAAGGAGATCCATTTTTTGGGTCTATTTTCAATAGATAATAATATTAATTTTTTTGAATGTGTCTTTCAATTTTTTAATAAGTCAATTTATTTTAAGTTATTTTGGACTTTCTTTAATTTTTTTTAGACTTAAAATATACATAATATGTTATACTAAATTATAATAGGAGGGGCTCCTTTTTTGAGTCTATTTTAAACGGCCCCAGGGGCCTGGTGGGCCTATGCCCAGGGCGCGCATATTTATATCTTTCACTATAAAGTGACATAATTAACACCAAAAAAATGATATAATATTTTTTAGAACTAATGAGTCCTATTTAATAAAATTAAAAATATTATCAGTTTTTTCTCAATTTTTAAAATTAAAGCCCCGTTTGTTTTGGGAGATAGAATGGAGGGGATTGATAGTGAGAAGATTAATAGTGAGGGGATTGTTAGTAAGGGAATTAATAGTAAGGGGATTGATAATGAGGGATTAATAGTGAGGAATTGTTAAATTATTTTTATATAAAATAATAAAACAAATAAAAAATATAAAAATTAAACATTAATATTTAAAAAAAAATTCCCAATATATAAAAAATAAAAAAATAAAAAAATTTCTAATCCCCTCACTATTTTTCTAATACCATCTCTACTTCCTTCTTACCAATCCCCCTTCCTCCTTCTTACTAGGCCCAAGGGATTACTAGTCGCCTCCCTATCTCTCAAAACAAACATCCCATTCTCAATTCCCTCCTCACTATCAAGTCCAATCCCTTCCCTATAACCCCAAACAAACGGGGCCTAAGAGTATGATCGATTTGTATAGTAATGTTGCAGATAATTGTTTCACTAACTGATGAAAAAAAAGAGTACGGAATTAAATAGTTTGCCCTTTTACTTATTAGTTTGATTCAACTATTCAATAAAATCAAGAATATTATCAATTTTTTTCAATTTTAAAACTAATAATATTATCAGTTTTTTCATTTTTAAATTTTTTTTTTCCAATTTTGCACATCAATGTTCTATCACCATACTCCTTTATAGATACAAAATTTTTAGTTTTGCACAAAAAAAATAATAATGTTTTTTTAAATTTTTTCAAAAAGACATCAGTTTTGTTTTTTTGCACATAAATTTTTTTTTTTTTTTTTTCTACTTGAATCTTGATATTTTAAAGTTTTGAAAATCAAAACAAATGTCAAATCATCATATTTCTTTTTAGATATTTATAAATGATGAACAATCATTGTTTGAAGGGAAATTCTGATTATTAAAAATTTAATGGGACCTGAAGATTCAAAAAATCTTAATTATGACTTAATGGAGTATAAATTCATAAATTAAGACTGGTGTGTAAGTCCTTATTTTTTGTGATATGTTCATTTTTAAAGATGTATATAATAGATTTCTCTTAAATTTTATTATTAGTAATGTAATTTAAAAATAAAATTATAATTCTCAAGATTCTTGTCATCTAAACATAATACATCCTATTTATGCATCTCTAAAGATACATAAACTTCTATGCCGTTGGAATATATTTAAAATTCCTGTCATCCAAACATAGAACATAGTTACATTTTTTCTGATTGTTCATATGGTTCAAGTTATACTTTGGAACTTAAAGATAGCATTTGGTAAAAATTTTCAAATATAATTTGAAAATATGAATTATATTTTAAGTATAAATCTTGAAATTATGATTTCAGTGTAAAAAATTTATTTGGTGAATGAATTTTGAAAAGTATTTTGAGTTGAATTGAAAATTTTTGATGTAACATACCATATTTGATACAAAATTTACAATTCATAATCAAACACATAACTCAAAATTCTATTCAAAACTCATAATTAATTCTTAGAAAGAGTTTTCAAAGGTGGATGTAAAATTAATTTTTGAAAACAATAACCAAGCACCAAATACAAATCAAGAGGTAAAAATACATTTCTAAATCTCTTCCAAACAGAGCCAAAGTTTCTCATGTGCATTTTTTATTGCGATGAAAATAATTTAAGAACTTGCAAGTTGCAACACAAACTATTGAATCTCCTTCAATAGAATATAATAACTAGCTTGTTATATACCTTATCAACTAGATCACAAATAACAAACGTAACATTGAACTTAAAAACAAAATTACAAAGGGCTTTGGTTGGTAGCTCAAAAATTAGTGGTCCTAATGGCCCTAATTTCCATATCAGGTGTAAAAAAAAAGGAAAAAAAAACAAACTTACCCAAACAGAAAATTAGGGCCATTAGAGCCACAGTTTTTAAGGCCACAAAACATTTTTCAATTACAAAAACAAAAATACAAAATCACTAGCTTTCAATATACGTCAGCATGACACTAGGAGTAATAATATGGGATTAGCTAACCCCATCAAATTTTAACAAACTAACTAATGTATTTATAAATTTTGGGACAGATTTCTCATAATCCCATCAGAATGAACTAAAAAGTATGTAAAAATAGGATCTCCATATCAATCTAGTCATTTTATCCTTTTTTTTATATTTTTTTTATTTTTAATACTACTTTGAAATTTATTTAGTGAACAAATTGAAAAATTATAAATTAGGATTTAATTTTTTTAATTGGGGAAAATAGAATCGAATAGGATTGAAACTTAACATTTTTTATGAATAATTTCATTCAAATAGCGATTGCTTTGACACAATTCTAACCTGTGGGGAGAAAAATTGACCCCATTAGACAGTTTTTGGAGCCACCACTGCTAGAGGAAGTTCCATGTCATTGTTTACAAAATTCAAAATCTAAAAAGAAGGAAAAAAAACCCTTATAATTGGATGAATGTGTAGAGACAAGCTCGATATTTGTGCACATGCTTGGACGTTGGAATGTGTTCATTAGAGCAACTTTTGGATACTTGGTGCCTTATTCGAATCGGATTGGTTTACATGGTGGACCTATTATATTTATATTAGTGTTTTAGATAATAATATATATATATATATATAAGGTTGGACATTGGGATTGATTGGTATAATTTAATTGAATTGTTTATAATTTTTTTATTATTTATTTTGAAATATTGTGAGATTATTTAGTGTAACTTTTATTTATAAATTATGAGAAAAAAGTAATCTAAATAAGTTTTAAAAAATTAATTATATAAAAATTAAAGAGAATTGGTATTTTTAATTTTTAATTTTTACTTTTTAATTATTAATTTTTTACTTATAATAAATTGCACATAAAACGTTGAAATTGTCTTGTGCAAAGTGATCAAATTCTTTTTGATAAAAAATCCAAAAAGATGGGTAAATTACAAATGCACTATCTGAGATTTGTTTAAAATACGAATTATCTTTTGTGATTTGAAAAATTATAAATACCTCCCTGTTAGAATTTTTTATTTAATAGAATTAATTGAAAAAGTAAAATTTTTAATTGTTCACTTATACAATAATAAAATTATTTGAATTATTAATTGAAATAAAATTATAAAATTATTAAAAATTGTTAATTAACTTAATGATTTATTAATAAAATGACTTATTTGTTATGAAATTAGAAACTTTAGAGGGCATAATGTAATTTTTAGAACCACATGAGATAATTTATAATTTAAGTAAACCTAAGGGGTGTGTTTGTAATTTAACCTCTGTTTGAGAAGTTGAGTTTGGGGCTTTTTTTGGTTAAAATAGCCACAAAAAAATAAAATAAGCTTTTTAGTCCAATAAGACAAGACAAAACATCATATTCAATCTATAATTATTACATTTTTTTTCTAACAAAAGTAAAAAAGGCCAAAAAAATCTATCACAAATGAGATTTTTTAGCTCAGGCTAAAATAATAAAAAAAATTAAAAATTTAAAAAATCAACTCACTTTCCAAACGAACTCTTACCCTATTTTTAAATGCATTAGAATCTTCTTCAATACTCTTTTCTAAAGTAACATTTCGAAATTACCTTATTTGGATGAAATTATATAAGTACATTTTTTTTTCATAAATACATTTATTTAAATCATATCAATCAATATATATATATTTTATATATTTTTTTTATAAAAAATTAAAAAATAAACTTATTTAGAATTTTCAAAAACTTGAGTTTATTGGATTATGTGCATTAGAATTTCTTATTATTATGCCTAGGGCTTTGGGCTTGTGGAAGCCACACTCTCATGTAGACCCCTCTACTAAAGTGGAAGGGTATAATTAATTCCATGATTCCATCAAAGGTAAGGTTAGGTAGTTGCAAATAAAGAACCATGTGCTAAAATTTAGTTTAATATACTTTTAAATTGGTATCGTCAAAATTCTTGCTGCCCACGATATTTTTTAACTGCACAAGGTTTAGGATTTGTTTGAAATGTGGATTTGTTTTTTAATTTTTTTTGATTATTTTAATTTGAGATTAAAAAGTTTTTATTTGGAATGAATTTTTTGATTTTTTAAACTTTTGTAAGAGAAAAAATATAATGATTATAGGTTAGATGTGATATTTTATCTTATTGAACTAAAAAAATTATTTTATTTTTTTTGTGTGGCTATTTTAACCAAAAAAACCCAAGACTTTTTCTTCCCAAGTGAGCTCTTAATTTCACTTTTAGCCACTAGGTTATTTTTTTTATCCATAAATTATTAATTTTATTTATTTAATCTCAAGAATTTTTAATTTCGATTCATAGAGTTGAATAATTGTGTAAGTTCGACTTCGGCCCTGTTTGGCACAGCTTATAATCAGCTTATTCCAGCTTTCAGCTTAATTTAAGCTATTTTGATGTGTTTGGTTTAGCTTATAGCTTTTTGGAAGTCAGAAATCAGCTTATTCTTTAAGTGAGGCAGGAGATGCTTTAAGAATAAGCTGAAAATCAGCTTAAGCTGAAAGTTATAAGTTATAAGCTGTTTAGGCATAAGTTATAAGCTGTTTCCCACAGCTCTACCAAACGGGACTTTCATCGACGACAGTGGCAGTGAGAGCGGAGAAGGGGGGGCATGGGAGAGGGGAAGGGGTAGGAAAGATGATGAGTGATTGGTTGGGGAATAAAATTTGTTTTGAAGTAGTAAGAAAAATAAGTATTTGATTATATGATTAAAGTTATTTAAATTTTGAAATACCTATCACTAATCCTTCAGTTAAATTCAAAAACTCTAAGAATTAAATAGATAAAAATTGATAAATTAAAGACAAAATTTAAGAAGTAGCAATAATTTAAGAGGTAAAAATAAAATTAACCTAGATATAATATATCGTGCAATTAAAAATATATTGAAACAAAGAATTTTGTGCCCCATAAATTTATCAATTACCGAGAAATACTAACTCTATTCTTAATTCTAATCCAAATCAAAATCAACTGCCTGTGCATATGTTTTCTGTTTTAAAATTGAATTAAACTCACATAATATATTGTTAGAAAGAACAAACTTCATAATAATTCATTATACAATATTCAAGTCAGATTTTGAGGAAGGTAATAAACAACCCAATTGTTTAATTAAATTTCCAAACCTTATGCCCACATGTGTACACCCCCAGATTGGTTAGTCCTCTCTGTAATTACACCATCCATGGCATCATTATACACTTTTTGCTTTGACTTTTTGGGTACGAATTGGTTTCAAAATCAAGAAAATTACAATATATTGGTTTTGGAGTAAATATAACATAATAATACAATAATATAATATAATGTGACTTTCTTGTGGATGCCACACTCCCCTTGATTAAATATCTAAAACCCTAGTCATCAATCTCATTAATTTTATGTAATAATGATGATGATATCACATGATTGAGTATTCATGCATTTTACTACTCCATTTCGGTGTTAACTGGTTTTGGGATCTGTGTGTATCACAGCTGCCTTCATGGTCAATTGACAAAAGGAAAATAATATTTGTTACTAAAATTATTTTACTATTTTATTTCAAGTTTTAGCTTCGTTAAAAATTTTATTGAGATAAACAAATTTAAATTTAAATATATTTTGAATCTCATTAAATTTTTGAAAAGTTTGTTTGAGGACTACTTATGTAAATAAATTAAATTTGAACATATTTTGAAATTGGTTAAATTTTGAAGTCAAAGTTAAGCAATTTACTACTCGCCTCGTTTACAATCCTGCTGTAACACATGAGAAATCATATGAAGAGTTTTAGTAAAATATCCTGGCATGGTTACAGGAAAAAAATGAATCTATCTTAGTCGTGATTTTAAATATGAATCGTTATGTATTGAGATTTTGAGGTTCAATTATCATTATTCATCAATATAAAATGGATTTGGCTTGGATTTAACTAAAATTGTGCCCTTCTAATATTGCTATATGAGAAGTAACCTGTTTTCTAGTAGGTAAGTACAAGCTTTTGTTTTCTCTGTATTCATGGTTGTTGTCAGGAGCGGAGGTAGCATAGGGATAGGGGTCCCGTGCCCTCCTTCAGTTTTGCAAATTTATTTATTTATTTATTATTATTATCATGTATAAAATGTGTTCTGTTTGGTGATAATTACAAATAAAACACTAGAAAATAAGAATAATAAAAATTACAATAACTATTGTAAGGGCTGAGGCATAGGAAATTCGCCCTCTTTAAGGAGATTTAAGCCCTTTGCGATTAGGCAAAGCCTTACATTAGTGCAGCAGAAAAAACATTGACTTGTCCCTACCAGGATATAACAGCCCAACTAAGTTGTATGGTTCACCAATACTGCACAATTGGTTGAACCCAAAACTTTATCACATACACCATTTTTTATTTGCCTGATAATCCCACACAAAACTTAATAAAGCAACAAAAACTTCTTCTCACTTCCAAGATAAGAAGTTAGATCAATTTATAGGAAATGAAAACTTGGTGGACAAGTTTCTTGGAGGAGGATTCTTGGAAGTTGCTTGGAGGTTCCTTGAAAGTAGCTTGGAAGATAAGACTTGACTCTTGGAAGACTTAGAAGAAGACTTGACTAGGCAAAGACTTGGAAGATTTGAAGGATTCTTGTAGACTAAGAAAGGATTAACTTAGAGGAAAATAAAATAAATCAAACCAATAACACATTATAATATTAAAATATCTGTTAACATTCCCCCACCTATTTTAATATTATAGGTAACAAAATCTAAGATTATTAGGCAAATAAAGATATTATGTATAATGGTAGGTGTGCTCTGCATTGAACCTTTATTAGTGAAATAATAATATTTACTCCAGAGCCAATAGTATGCTTAGCATTAAACTATAACTACTTAAGGGAAATAAATAATTGTTGCACACACATAATATTCTAGGTGTTCACATAAGCTTTAAAAGCCAGCATGTTACGGCTTTGTGCGATCTTAAGATTCATGAGTGTGTTTGAGAATTAGCCCAAATCTTATAGGTAGCAGCCCCACTACCACACTCACATAGGTGAATTCTGTCAAGGGTGCTCTTGTAACTATGACACCCTACTCAATAAGAGCTACATAAATTCATTAAGAGTTTTTTAATAACTCAACCTTTACAATGTTACAGGATAAATGCACTCACATCATAGGGATGGGTAACAAGTAATTTAGTACATTTCTCACGGCCATCATATGATCGTTTTTCTCATTGAACCCAGTTACAGGATCTCTGGTCCCTGGGTTGAGTATCCTCATACATGGCTCATGTTATATTCAATGGGCTTCAACCCCATTCCCCTCGATGCATTCCAGACTCTATCTCTTGCTAAGGCCTTAGTTAATAGATCTGCAAGATTATTACCAGATTTAATATAATCCACGTTTATGATGCCATTATTCATATAAGATCTCACAGTACTGTGTTTTCTTCTGATAGGTATGGATTTACTGTTATAATAACGGTTATTAACTCGACTAATTGCTGCGGTGCTATCACAATGAATCAATATAGGTGGAATCGATTTTTCTTAACAAGAAATTTTATTTAACAAATCTCTCAACCAATTTGCTTCTTCACTAGCTGTAACTAAAGCAATAAGCTCAGCCTCCATTGTTGAATTAGGAATAATGGTTTGTTTTTTCGATTTCCAACTTATAGTACCACCTCCTAATGTAAATAAGTAACTAGTGGTTGATAATTGATAATGAATCATCTGACAAGGTATTCCAATCGGCATCACTGTAATCTTCAAGTACCGCAGGATACTTATTATAAAACAAGCCATATTTTATGGTACTAGATAAATATTTCATAATCCGCTCAATAACTAGCCAATGATCATTACCAAGCTTACTGGTAAATCTGTTAAGTACTCCAACTGCATAGGCAATGTCAGGTCTAGTACAGTCAGTCTCATAACGCAAGCTACCAATCATACTAGCATATTCCTTTTGATTAATTATATCCTCATCATTTTCAGTAGGAAATAAACACACATGAGGAATAAAAGGAGTACGAACATGCTTGTACTTATAAAAATTATATGTTCTCAAAATTTTCTCAACATAATGCGACTGATCAAGAAATATACTATCACAGGTTTTCGTAATTTTCATTCCCAAAATATAATTAGTCTCACCAAGATCTTTCATATCAAAATGGCTACTAAGCATATTTTTAGTTTCCACGATGATATGCAAATTAGAGCCAAATATAAGTAAATCATCCATATAGAGGCTAATAATGACATGTGAATTTTCTTCAGATTTATAGCAGATGCATTTATCACATTTATTTGTTTTATAGCCATTCTTAATCATGCAGGAATCAAATTTCTCATGCCACTGTTTAGGGGCCTGTTTTAAGCCATATAGGGATTTAACTAGCTTGCACAGTTTGCTTTCTTGACTAGGTTCCACAAAACCCTCAGGTTGATCCATATAGATTTCTTTACCTAGGTCTCCATTTAAAAAGGTTGTTTTAACATCCATTTGATGAATTTTTAGATCATGAATTGAAGCCACTGCAATTAATAATCTAATGGATGTAACTCTTGTAACCGAAGAAAATGTACCTAAAAAGTCAAGATCTGCTTGTTGTTTAAAACCTTTTGCAACAAGCCTTACTTTATATTTATCAATAGTTCCATCCAGTTTAAGTTTTTTCCTCAAAACCCATTTACAGCAAATAGTTTTACAACCTGGTGGTAAATCTACTAATACCCAAGTTTTATTAGATAATAATGATTCCATCTCATTATTTACAGTCTCGTTCCAAAACACAGAGTTAGGAGATTCCCAAACTTCTTGTAAAGTTAATGGAGTTTCCTCCACATTAAAAACATGATAATCAGGGCCAAAATCTTTTTCTAATATGGCTTTTTTACTCTTTCTAGGTTCAAAAACTACAGTATCTTGGTTTTGTAAAAGAGGAGTAGAGGAACCGGTTTCAGAAAAAATATTTTCTTGATAATTTTGACCCCCACCATTTTTAAATTTAAAAGGAAATTTTTCTTCATGAAAAATTGCATCACCTGATTCAAAAATTATTTTGTTTTCAATATCAAAAAATCTATAGGCTGTACTATTTGTTGCATATCCAAGAAAAGCACAAGTGTCAGCTTTCACACATAATTTAGATCTTTTAGGGTTCACAAGTCTAACAAAAGCTAGACAACTCCAAACCCCAAAATATCTCAAATTTGGCTTATGCCCTTTCCACAACTCAAAAGGTGTATGTAATAACCGGACCCTCGTATGTATTTTTGGTATATTTTCAGTCCCTTATTCTGTGCATTTAAATGCTTACTGTGAAATTTTATGTGACCTTAAGTTTAATTAAGTGAATCTTATGAATATGGATTCATATTTGTCTAATAGGAAAAAAATCTGTTACAATTGAGATGATTAGAACAGAAATTGACGGCCTTAGAAGCTTAATAATCTGAAATTGATTTTACATTTGAGATCGGCATGATTTTTAAGTCATAATATGATTTTCTGTGAAATTTCAATTTGGAATGATTAAACTGATTGAGTTTTGTCTTATTCAACCTTTTTATATTATGTATATATATATATGTTTCTTTGACCATTGGCATGGAAATAAGCTTTAACTCAAATATCTCCTGGGTGAGAGAATTAGAGAAGAGGAGGGTTTGAGAGAAAGGATCAAGAGGAAAGCTTCATCAAACAAGAAAGTTGGAATTGAGAAGAATTTAAGAGAAATAAGCTCAAGGTAAATTTAATTCATCTTGTATAACCTTTGTCTTGGAGTTGGGTAGGAATTCCCTTTTCATTCATGTCACTTAGGGTTTGTAATTGTGATTTTGTGGGTGTGCAAGTAGTTAATTGGCAAGATAACCTTACCCTTGATTGTTTTGACTCAACTTGAATTATCTATGAGAAGTTACATTCTATTCCTTCAATTATCAAGCTTGAATTCGTCTTTATGACCAAATGGTTATCTCTGTGTGTGTGTGTGTATGTGTGTGTGAAAAAGTTAGAAATATTATGTAATTGAGTTATGTTATGAGCTTTAAGGATTAAAGATCTAATTCATAGTTAGTGTAATAGCCCGACCCTCGTACATGATTCTGGTATCTTTTTAGCTCTCTATTCTGTGTTTTTGAATGCATGTTATGAAATTCTATGTGAAATTACATTGAATTAAATGAAACTTAGAAATATGGATTCCTATCTGTTGATTAAGAACATTATCTGTCACATTTGAACTACTTGAACCTGAAATTGGACACCTTAGAGACTAAATTGTCAGAAATTGATTTGATATTTGAAATCTGCATGATTTTTAAGCTCTAATGGAATTTTCTGTGAAATTTCAATTTAGGAAGCTTAAACGATTAAATTTTATCTTATTCTCTTTTTATATAAACAAATAGATTCACATCAACTTGGAGATATTTTTTCTAGAATCATCTCTTGTGTGTGGAAGAGGGGAAAACGTGAGTGTTGGAGAGAAGCCCTCCAAGTGAAGAATTTGGAGAATTTGTGAAGATTGTTTAGATTGAACTTAAGGTATGGAAATTTCTTGATCTAGCCTCTCTCTCTTGATCTGGGTTGGGAATCCTTCTTTTGTTCTTGGAAAGCTATGGTAGATGTGAAGGTTTTATGAGATGATTTATGTTGATAAGCCAAATTGAGTTATGGAGGGAAATCTATCTCTTATTTCCTTGTTATTTCATGAGAATATTCAATTATGTGCTTAAATTAGAAGCTTAGGTAGCCCTTTATGCATATGTTTATGTAAACTCAAAATAATGGGAATTTTGGAAAGATTATGGTTGATTTGAGTATGGATTTAATGATTGAAAGCTTAAGGAGTGTTGTGATTGATTTGTTGTGTGATTTAGCACCTTAGTTTGATATTAAATCCATTTTGACGCTTTGTTTTGTGTTGTCAAAGATGGATTTTTGGTGTGAAATTGAGCTCTCCCAAATCAGGGCCACGGCCGCTCGAGCGGAGGTCATGGCCGCTTGAGCGGGAAAATTAACCTCTCAGCAGTTTTTTCGAAATTACCCTTTCCGCTCGAGCGGAGGAATTTTCGCTCAAGCGCAATAATCGATCTCTCAGTATTTTTGTTGAAATTATACAGCAGCGACCAAATTGGCGCTCGAGCGAGGGACTTATTTTCAAAAACAAATGTATTTGTTTAGTTTTGCATGCTTGACTCTCTGGTATTTTTAGAATATTTTTCTGATGATTTTAAGATGGTTATAAATTCATGTGAAGTATGATGACAGAGGATGGTTCCTCAATGATTTAAGAAGAAAGAGAACTAATTTACAAGTTATGATTGTGTGCAGGGCACACTCCAGAAGGAACTAGCACGCCATCACAACGCTGTGAGTAATAGTACATTGAACATATATTTCTTTACTGCTAATGTCTGTTAATAACATTCTGTTTTCCGTCAGTTACGATATTCGCATATGTATTGATTGGAACTCAATGAAAATGAAAGGTTGGAAAACATATACGTATATATTTGTATGTTCTGGGCCGAAAGGCTGTTCTGGGCCGTAAGGTTGTTCTGGGCCGAAAGGCTGTTCTGGGCCGTAAGGCTGTTCCGAGCCGAAAGGCTATTCTGGGCCGAAAGACTGTTCTGCTATAACTGTAACATTAGGCCCAAGGCCGTTCTGAAAGTAAAAATCGTATCAGACTAACTTTTGAATCTCATTTTGTGAATGCACTGTTATGCATTGTGGTCAAAGTTGGTTATTAAACTCCTTAAGTATTATTATTCACTGAGCTTGTCTCACTCTGTTATTTTGTCTGATTCTGTAGGAAAATCGACTTGGAGGTCAGTCCTAGCATCAATATCATTTAGCTTGTGTCAGCCTAAGGACAGCCAGGCACTTGGAGAAGCCTTTACATGCTAGGACAGTTTTGTTAGACCCTGCCATTCTGTACTAATGTTTTGTTGGCCAAAGTTGTTTGTATGTAATATTTTGTTATATGCCCAACCTTTGGGCTGGACTTGTATATGTGTATGTAACTTAACGTCAGTCGCATGCTCACTATATGTTAATTCCGAGTTTTGGTCTTGGCATATTTGTGGTAGCTCAATGGATGTGTCTGCATGTTGTCCTATTAATCTAACGCTTCCATTCAGGCCCCGAATATCTTTTATAACAGGTTATTTTGTCTGTTTCTGATTAGGTCATGCCCAAAACTTTTAGGAACAAGTTAGGGGCGTGACAGTTAGATTGTTATGTGTTTGTAAATCCTATTAACATGATTTTTGGACTATATTCTAGCAATTAATGGATCTATTTGGGCCTTGTAATACTCACCAAAAAATTGGGTTTTTGTTGGAAATTCGGATTGCAACTGTGCAGAATCGCCGCACATGTGGGGGTCATGGCCGCATGTGCGGGAGCACCACCGCACATGCGGAAATCAGGGAAAAATTGGGCTAAAGACACTGGAAAAAAGGCACGTGCGGGGCTTCACTGCCGCACGTGCAGGACCAACTGCCGCACATGCGGGACCAACTGCCGCACATGTGGGGCTCACAACCGCACGTGCGACCCATGCTGTAAACTATTATCCGCTCTGTTTTACGTGCTCGACCCTCTGATATTTTTGAAATCTATATTTGATGCCTTTTTGATGTTTGTAAATTCATTCGAAGCGAAGCGAGTCCGGAAATGACTTAACAAGGAAAAAGAACTAATTTATAAGTTGTGTATATGTGTAGGTCACAACCCGAGAGGAACAAGCGCTTCGCTACCGCACTGTGAGTACTAGTACTATAATTGTACATTTACCTATCGTTAATAATTGTTATTATTAACGCTCTGTTCTTCGCAAGTTAATTACGTTAATATTTATGAATGATTGGAAAATCTGCGTACATTGATACGACTCTGGAATCACTCTGCTTTGTTGTTATCTGGGCCTAAGGCCAATCTGTAACTAGTAATTATCATTAACACTCTGTTAATCGCAAATTAACTATGTTAATTCATGTGAATGATTGAAAGAATCTGTGTACCTCTGTATAACTCTGAGATTAGTCTGTTCTGAGGATATCTGGGCCTATGGCCATTTTGTATGATCTGTAAGGCCTACGGCCAATTTGAAAAATCTGTCAGGCCTAAGGCTGTTCTGTATATTTCTGGGCTTGAAGCTACTCTATATATAAACTAGGCCCTGGGCCGTTCTGGAAATAGTTATAATATAAGATTAATCATATGTTCTCTGCATTTATATACGCATTGATATACATTATAATTCAAGATAATCATTGAATTGTTTAGGTACTATTATTCACTGAGTCTGGCTCACTCTGTGTTATGTCTGTTTCTGTAGGTAAGCAACCTGGAGATTAGTCTTAACCCTTGATGCTTGTTTCTCTTTTGTCAACCTTAGTGTGTCCAAGCACTTAGATGAAGTCTGTGCATTTTTGTGAAATTTTGCTAAGCGTTTGGCTTTGTACTCTAATTGTCTGCCTAAGGTTGAAATGTATATAACCCCTTTCGTCACCCATGTTTTTGTTATACGCCCAACCATGGGGCTGGGTCTGCATATTCGGTTATATATATATAGCAGTGTGTGTGTTTATTATACGACGAATTACCTTCCATAAAATGTTTGATCTTGGCATGTTAGTTTTAACTCAATGGATGTTATTCTGTGTCGTTGAATGCTTCCGTTCAAGCCCTATAAGTTATACATATCGGATTTTATGTTTGTTTCTGAAAGTGGTCATGCCCAAACTTTTACGGGGGGGTTTAGGGGCGTGATAGTGTAACTTTTGTTTTTTTATGTGGCACTCTATTCATGACATAACATGTAGTTAAAATTGCTTCTCCCCACAAATTTGAAGAAGCCCCTGCTTCAATTAGCATATCATTTGTTAAATAAGTTAAAGTTCTATTTTTCCTTTTTGCTACACCATTAGACGCAGGTGAATATGGTGGAGTAGTTTCATGGATTATTCCCAAGGACTGAGCAAACGAGTTGAATCCAAAAGATTCATACTCCCGGCCTCTATCACTTCTATATCTTTTAATCTTTTTACCGAATTGATTTTCAACTTCAAGAATGAATTCTTTAAATTTTTCAAAAGTATCACTTTTATTTTTCAACAAGTATACATAAGTGTATTTTGAAAAATCATCAATAAAAGTGATAAAATATCTATTTCCACCATGTGTTAAAATTCCTTCAAATTTACATAAATCAGTGTGAATTAATTCTAACAATTCAGTATTTCTCACCACACTTTTATGAGGTCTTTTAGTTATTTTTGCTTGACTGCAAACTTCACATTTCTCAAACTTATTTGTTAATTTGGGAATTAATCCTAAACTACTCATGACTCCCACATATCAGCTATTAATATGACACAAACGAGCATGCCAAAAATTCATAAAAGACAGCATGTAAACAGAAACATGTGCTTTCTTATTCTCAACATTTAATTTAAACATTTTATCACAGGCATACTCTTTCCCCACAAATATGCATTTTTTAGTGATTACATATTGGTTAGATTCAATAGTCTGCTTGAAACCAGCTTTGTTGAGCAAATAACTCGACATCAAATTTTTCCTCATGGACGGTGTATACAACACATCTTTTAAAACAAGCACATGTCCAGAGGTAAAATTCAGCTTAACATCCCCACACTCGAGCACCTTGGTTAAACTAGAGTCACCAAGCATAACAGTCATCTCCTCATTAAAAGGAGTGAAATCTTTGAACCAATCTTTATCATAGCAGACATGCCTATTAGCACCAGAGTCTGCCCACCACCGTTCCACAGATTGAACCATAAAAATATCTGTAATCATAGCCACAAATGGTTCCTCAGTAACATTAGCCTGTGGTCGAGACTGTTGTTTTCGAAATTTGCAAGTTCGAGCAATATGCCCACTTTTGCCACACACAAAACATGTCACATTTGTCAGATCTTGTGAAGGGGGTTCTTTGTTTCATTTTCTTTGCCTCTGGTAATTTTTATTTTGTGGCCTTCCAGTATTTGTCCAGATTTTCTTAACTGGCTTCAAGTGACTATTTTTATGAATTTGACCTTTAGGTAAAGTATTTCCAGAAGTTAAATTTACCTTTGCAATAGAATGCTCTTGTGTCATAAGTGCATCTTGTCCTCGTGCTTCCTTCTCCATCCGAATCCGTGTGATTAGAGTCTCCAAGGACGTCTCTTTTTGCTTGTGACGCATTGACTTCTGGAACTCCCTCCAAGATGATGGTAGTTTGTCAATAATACTTGCTCCAATTTTGATGCCTTCGGATCTAACTTTAGCCACTAGCATCTGAAAATCTTGAACTTGCTCTACCATTGATTTTCCATCTATCATTTGATAGCGGAAAAAACGGCTTGCAGCATATTTTTTAGCACCTATGTCTTCAGTGTCATATTTATTCTTTAAGGCTTTCCAAATTTTCTTGACAGTGGTATAAATAGTATCATAATAATCATAAAATTGATCTGAAAGACAATTCAAAAGATAATATCGACATTTATACTCATCTGTATTGTATTTCTCGATTTTTTCAAGATGAGCAGCATACTCCTCATCGGTCATCTCTTTAGTGGGGACTGTGTTCGGATTTTTTTCGGTCAGGATATAGGCCACCTTGAGGAGACTGAGGTAGAAAAGCACCTTGCCTTTTCATCTCTTGAAATGGGCTCCTTTGAACCGGAAGGGCTTGTTGAGATCGCCGGTATTCTCGTTGGGCTTCTCCAGTACTGGCTCCATAAACTTTTGCTATTTGAATCTCCTTAAAATTGTTGGTGATAATTACAAATAAAACACCAGAAAATAAGAATAATAAAAATTACAATAACTATTATAAGGGCTGAGGCGCGGGAAATTCGTTCTCTTTAAGGAGATTCAAGCTCTCTACGGTTAGGCAAAGCCTCACACCGGTGCAGCAGAAAAAACCTTAACTTGTCCCTTCCAGGATACAACAGCCCAACTAAGGCGTATGGCTCACCAATATTGCACAATTGGTTGAACCCAAAACTTTATCACATACACCCTTTTTTATTTGCCTGATAATCTTACACAAAACATAATAAAGCAACAAAAACTTCTTCTCACTTCCAAGATAAGAAGTTAGATCAATTTATAGGAAATGAAAGCTTGGTGGACAAGTTTCTTGGAGGAGGATTCTTGGAAGTTGCTTGGAGGCTCCTTGGAAGTAGCTTGGAAGATAAGACTTGACTCTTGGAAGACTTAGAAGAAGACTTGACTAGGCAAAGACTTGGAAGACTTGAAGGATTCTTGTAGACTAAGAAAGGATTAACTTAGAGGAAAATAAAACAAATCGAACCAATAACACATTATAATATTAAAATATCTGCTAACATATTCTTTTTTTTTAACATGTTCTTTGGCTAATGATTTATTATATTGTTTACAATAAGTAGTTATTTGATACTTTGGAAACATTATGTGATATTATTTATGTAGTAGTTTAAATCAATAGTGTAGCGAAAAATATTATAGATTGGATATAATGAACTCATTATTTTCAAGTAGTTGACATACCACGTAATGTGATTTGTGATTTTTTATATTTTGAGCATCACGTAGTTAATGTTATATGGTACTCTAAGACTGTCTAATAATTTTCATTCAAAACAAATCATTTATAAGCAATGCCATCTCTTTAATATTTTTCTGTCAAATAAAAATTAAATAAATTTTATAATAATATGTGCTATAAATGATGTGTTTTTATTTTTTAAAATTAAGAATTTTGATCCATAATTTTTTATGCTAAAATTATAAACTTACATCATCATCCCACACCGAGCTATTTCACACTATTATAAAATTTTGATTTGTTCTTTTTAATAATGAATATGTAATTTTTTATGTTTAAATTTATCTCATAAAATGATTATTATCTAAATGTTACTCATAAATTTTTTTAAATAAAAAATTATAATTAATAAATGTCCCTTTAACCTAATTTACTGGCTGTGTTAGTGATTGTTGTCATTCTATGCAAGGGGTGGTGTGGAAACACTAGTGAATAATTTTTTAGATATTTTTTCGGGTTACGTAACATTTCTAATAAAATTCTCAAGAGACTAATAAAATTCTTTAAAAAAAAAAAAGTAGCAAGTTCGAGAGACTAATGACAAGCTTTCAAGTTTAATCCAAATGAAAACAAACTTTAATTAAAGGCCACGTGAGATTGGGCTTGTGTTTCCTCTCTATGAAACCATAATCTCATATTTGAATCACAAAAAAAAAAGAAGAGGAGTTGGACTTTGGAGTATGCATGCTTGCCTATCTGTGCATATGGGTATATCTAGAGAGAGAGAGAGAGAGAGAGAGATAGAGATCTTGGAGTTTTCATGGGATTCAAATTTCAAATAGCAAAAACACAAAAGAGTTTTATCAACAGATCAATAATAACAATGAATTATCGAAAGGTAAAGCAAATGTAAGTATCCACTTGAGTCAGAGTTTGCCTTAATACAATGTGTACGAATAAAAAGATTTTTCTTAATTAAAATAAAAAATTGAAAATTATAGTGCAGGGTTTTTTTTTTTTTTTGGTTTCTTTCTGTTTTATTTTTATTTTTTTTGGATTTTTCATCCATTTTAAAATATTTTGAGTCATGTGTAGATGTACAATAATAACCACTATTTTGAGAGGTTTACAATAAATACATGCCGCTGAGAGGTCCCAACAATATTGTTTTTTTCTGGTTATATGTAAAAATGCCACCTTTATTATGTAGGGCACAAAAGTAAAATTCTGCAATTTTTCTCAAGTATTTAAACAAGGAAGATAAATTTTGACAATTTTTTGTAATTCAAAAAATAACAAAACGGGTTGTAATAACTTCTCCAGTGGTTAGGTATAAGATAGCATTTGGTTCATTGGAATAAAATAAAATAAAATAATCATTTTATCAAAATATTTATTCTCATATTTGATTAGACTAAAAAGATAATAACAAATACATTATAAAGATAATTATTTTTCACCATTTCATTTCATAAGAAAAACAATTATCGTTTCATTCCATTTATTTCATTCTAATCAACCAAATAAAGTATAAAAGTTTCTATTGCAAACAAATAGCATCAAATTTAAAAGGTTCCTCTCTAATTGCTAAGTCTACCAGTTTGCGTAGTTTGCGTAGAAATTTAAAATATTCCTGTCTAATGGCTAAATGATTTTTTTCCTCTCTAATGTCCCGCATAATTTGCTTAGACCTTGAGTCTAGATTCCTTCTAATTGGGTTTGTATTATTTTTAACCTGGCTATATTTAGTTAGAAATTTGGAAAGAGATTTACAAAGGGAAAAAAAAAAAAAATTAAATTATGAATAAAATATATTTACATTTCATATAGTTTAATATACTATTTATCTTTTCTTTTTCAAATTTCTTTTCAAATTTCTCAATCAAACATAACATTAAGAAGCTATGATTTTCTATACTCGCTTTAAAGGAGAGATTCACATCTCCTAATCTCGTCCAGAGAATCCCATGGTATGTCGAAAGTCAGGGAATCGGATCCTCTGCCCAACTTTTCACCTTCTCTGTGAGCATAATTAGATAGATAAATCTTATAATACAGGGGGTGTTTGAGACAGAATGACAATGAAAGAGTGAGACAGATGATTCTCAATTTTCGGCAACCAAAAAAAGAAAAGAAAAGGAAGTTATATATAATGTTTGATTTTCAATTTTTAAAAATAATTTTTTGAGTTTTCAATTCATATTTTTATATTTGTAATTTTTTAAAAATATTTTAATCTTAATATACTTAAAAAATAAGCATAAAAATTGTACAAAAATGTTTTAAAAAAATTCATTGAGTACATCAGAATATGAAAATGTATTAAATTTTTATATTTTTTGTATAGAAAATGATATACAAGCCCACTTTCTAAACTTATTTTCGACACTCAATGATGTGTAAGTAATATTATTGGTTAATAATTAGAGAAGGGAAAATGCTATAGATATTAAATTTTCTACCAAATAAATGACCAAATGTCTCACATGAGTATGACGTCCCCACTCATGTGAGACATTTGGTCATTAATTTGGTATCTCTAGCAATACCCTTAGAGAAAATATGAGAGAGAGTGTTACTCCTTTAATATTCTAATTGATTGACACATAATTGAGCTTGAAAAATGAGGTAAGTGATATTATTAGTTGATAATTAAAAAAAATATGAGAGAGAATATTATCCCTTTTAATATCTTAATTGATTTTCACATCATTAAGCTTGAAAAGTGGGTCTAATTTTTAAAATTTTTTTTTGTCTTGAATACATTTTTTGTATTTGGTAAATTTTAAGTTTTTTTTTTTTTGGGGCAAATTACCAAGAAGTCCTCTTTGAAAAATGCGTGACCTATTTAGTCCCTCAATCTTTTGTTTATACTCAAAAGTCCTATAACGTTTTTCTTCTTCTCAACCTTTGTTCTTCTTTGTCTCTTCCTCCTTCTAATTTCTGGCAATCGTCAACGGGCAACTACATCTTGTTTCTTCTCTTTCTCTTTCTAATATATAGTCACCGGCGACCAACGACAGCCACTGATTGGGGTTCATTGCTAACTACCGACAACTGACTCCTTACTTTACCCTCACCGACGGTGAATGAGATATGTTTTCAACGATGATGATAAATAGATTTACTTAAATCTGATGTTGATCTACATCAGATCCTGTTAGATCTAAACAAAAAATAGTTGCCAGAGTACAATCCTTTCTCTATATTTGTCTCTCTCCTTTAATCTCTTAATTTTTCTATTTTTTTTCTGCTATACACTTCTCTTTTCCTATTTTAAGGAAGAAAATTTTCAAGTTCTGAATAAGTTGTTTTCGATTTTAGTTATAGGCAGTGAAAACTGTAATAACATTCTTTAGAACTATAAAATTTTACAGTTTCATAACATGTTTTTCAATTTGATTAATAAGGATAAATACTTAATAGATTTTTACTTTGAAAATGTAACATTTTACAATTTCAAAACTTACTTTTTAGTTTGATCAATATTGGAGATTATTTGCTTAAATCCTATAAAAATTAAAAAATAACATATGTTTTTTCCCATTGTTATTGTTTTTTGTTGTTACATTTTTGTCCTTTTTAGTTTATCAATATTTAGCACATTTTGGTATGTTTTTTCTCTCTAATTTCTCAATTTATTTTTTTTGTAATATTTTAGACATTCTAGTGAGTCTCCAACGATGTTCTTAACGTTCAGTAAACATTCTAAACATTCCGACGACTTCCATTGACGTTATGAACACTTCGGTGAACTTTCGGCGATACTCCGATGACTTCTCGACGATACTCCGATAACATCCTGGTGATGTTAAATATTCCGGCGAGTCTCCGGTGACCGTCTGACAGAAGTCCGACAGTAGCGGGATGTAACAGTGTTTGTAAATTTTAAAAAAAATTTTTTTTGGTAACAATTAAAAATATATAGGATTAATTGGTGCAAGTGCTTTGTTTTGGGATTAGATGGATTTTGAACTTTGTATATAAAACTTATTGGTAAGTTTCTCAATTTTTTTCACAAATATTATATTTTTAAACGTATTTAGATTAAGTGTATCTAATTTTTTTTTAAAAATAGATTGCTTAAAATATTTTTAAAAATTCACTAAAAATAAAAAATACAGAGAACAAAAAAACTCAATTTTTTTTGAAAAGTAAACTTTTTTTTTTTTTGAATTTGGTGTTGTTCTGTCAAAAAATAAACCTATTGGTAATGGGAGAACAAAGTTTTGCTTTTAAATTTTAACCAAATATTATATTTGTAGGTGGGAATCATATTTATTCCTGGTGGTGGTTCATAGTTTGTTCATTGTTCTTGTGTGCTCCAACATGGGATTCAACCTAGTACCTTCTGAGAGAGAGAGAGAGAGAGAGAGAGAGAGAGAGAGAGAGAGAGAGAGAGAGAGAGACTCTGGTAATTGAAGATTAATCATTAAACTGCAGATTAAGGAAGAAAAGTATAATGAAAACAAACATAAACAAACAAAAAAACTCCTTGCTTCGATCTACAACCTTGCTTCTTTTCCAACCAAGCCCTTTTTATGAACCTTCACAACAACATAAAAGGAAGATCATTAAAGTAGAACCACACTAAAAAGCTTCCAAACCCTAATAAAAAAAAGAAAGAAAAAAGAAACTACATACTGAGAAGAGAAAATAAAGTATATGATACAGATTTAATCTCACACAAAATACATCTGATCCATAGATTTAATTTTCAAATACCCATTTTCTCTACTACTTCTCAAAATTTAAATTCCAGTAGAACCAATCAACTTGGTTAAGCCAAAAGTGATCCCCATTGCCAACCAACCTCCAACCAAAATCCTAAGTGAAGATTTCACCACAGGTGCCCTCCCAAGCACTGCACTCAACCCCCCAAACCCTAGCAGTGCTAAACTCACCGCCACCACCACCACCCCAACCCTAACCCAATAATCCTTAATAAACGCCGCCGCCAACAGCGGCACCACCGCCCCCACCACGAAGGCCGCCGCTGACGCCGCTGCTGCCGCCAACGGACTTGGCAAGTGCTTCTTCATCTCCTCAATTTCACTTTCACTCATCTCTCTCTCCCCAACCCCTCTCTTTATCTGACTCATCTCTATATCGTACTGCGAGTACACCGAGACAAACTCTCCGATGGCCATGCTACAAGCTCCGCCGATTGTTCCGGCGATCCCGGTGAGGATCATGGTCTTAACATCTTTTCGGACCGCTCCGACACCCATCATCAGCGATGCGGTCGAGAGCAGCCCATCATTTGCACCTAATACGGCTGCTCGGAGCCACTGGGCTCGCTTCGAGTAATCGACGACCTCGAGCTCAAGGGGTACCATGGTGTGTGATTGTTGTTGTCTCTCAACATCATCAACAACGTTAGGAGTCCCATTTTTTGTTTGATTGAGGTGGGTTTGAGCTTGGGTTGAAGAAGCCATGTAAGAAGAAGAAAAAGAAGACAAATATGTGTGTATTTGTTATAATGGATATGGAGACGTGTGGAGGACACACTCCTCAGTGGGGGTATTTATAGGAAAGTGAAATGTTATAAATTTTATTATTTTATTTTATTAATTAATGTGTTAGGTAATAAAGAAAAATCAAAAACATTAGATGAAATTCCCTTCAATATGTCATATATATTAAATAAATAAAAAAAACTAACGGCAACACATACTAACGGCATGTTTAGGTTAGGATAAATTATAAATATATGTGGAGATTTGTTTTAAATACGAATCATTCACGGTAATTTTGTCTATATTTGGAAAGATGGGTTTGGAGTTTTTTTAAGTTAAAATAGTCACAAAAAACAAACTAAGTTTTTTAGTCTAATAAAACAAAATATCACATTCAACTTATAATCATTACATTCTTTTTTTCATAAAAAAATTAAAAAAGTCAAAAGTCCTTCCCAAACTAAGCTTTTTAGTCCCAGTCTAAAATAGCCAAAAAAATAAAAAAGTCAAAAAGTCAACCCACTTCCCAAACGAAGCCTTTGAAAATTACATTCCACCTCCTGAAATTTCTAATTTTATAGCAAATCACCTATTTTATAAATAAATCATCAAGTTGATTAACAGTTTTTAATGATGTTAAAAATATGTTTCAATTAATAATTTAGATAATTTTATTGTTGTATAAGAGAACAATTATGAATTTTATTTTTTTTAATTAATTTTGTTAAATAAAAAATTCTAATAAGAGGTATTTGTAATTTTTCAAACCATAATGGGCAATCTGTATTTTAAATAAACCTCAAGGAGTGTATTTGTAATTTATCCAAAAAATTAATATAAAAATTTAATATTTTATTTTTATTCTCCCCACATTTTACATGTAAAATTGTTAAAGATCTTAAATATTTTATCAAAAATTTCACAAAACACCACATAAATATGGGCCTCATACCCATACAAGTGTTTGATAGATTTTTTTTTTTATATTCCTAACATTACTCTTTTTATCTGTAGCACAAGGTGGGCTCAACATGCATGTGACTATTTGATTGAAAATTTTGTAATTCATTTAGAGTTTTTTTTATCTCTCAATCATCTAATAAAAGTGAATTAATATGTCGCACTATGTAAATAATGTCATATAGTATTCTAGAACTATTGAAAAATTCTCAATTTTTACAAAATTTCTATATAAAATTTCTTACCAAATGATGTCACAATAGCATTTTTGAAATTAATTAGTTAATGAACATTTAATTTTAAAATAATAAATAGCATTAATTAGTCAAAATAAATAAATAAATTGTAATATGAAACAATTTTGTATAGTATTATTATATTCTTTGGCTTTAGGTGGGGCATGGGGATAGTGGAGTGGCATCTAACGCGTTCACACTGGTATTGGGAAAGATTAAGGGTGAACTACTAATAGATCCTACTTTTGAAACTTATTACCCATTAAGTTTTATTGATAAATTTATTTAGTGATAAAGATAAATTTGTCAGTTTTTTATTTTTATGAATAAATTTATAGTGATAAATTTATCAGTCTTTTTATTTTTATGAATAAATTTATAGTGATAAATTTATCAATTTCTTATTTTTATAGTATTAAATTTATTAGTTAGGACCTATAGGTAAATAAGTCTAGTTAATAGGATTGATTGGTAAGTACCCCAAAGATTAACTAGTTTCTGTTGGAATATGCTGTTGATTTGTAGGGCCCGCCCTAGCCTAAGCCCAGTAAAACTTATGCCTTAGACTCTAAAATTTTGGCTAAAAAATAAGATTCCTAAATTTAGTTATAGGTCCAATGGTTTTTTTTTTAATTAAATTATTTATTTTTTTAGGATCAATTTAAAGGGTCCCAAAATATTTTATTGGGTCATGTATGGTTTAACTCATATTTATTTATAAGTGTGGAGAAGTGGTTTGGAAATACTCTTCTGATCCCGGGGGACGCTCGTGATTCTCAGCTAATCACTTGAAAAGGAATAAATACTCCGGTCGGCGGTGTCAGAATTAGCACACCAAAGGACAAGTCAGTCTTTACACTCTGGATTACTTGTATTTTAAGTTAAGTGTAATGGTTCTCACATACTTTTCTCT
The DNA here is from genome assembly GCA_025200525.1 of Camellia lanceoleosa. Lineage (NCBI taxonomy): Eukaryota > Viridiplantae > Streptophyta > Magnoliopsida > Ericales > Theaceae > Camellia > Camellia lanceoleosa. The sequence continues at coordinate 11,008,189 of CM045770.1, read as the reverse complement.
GACTGAAGATCCTATATTTATAGTATTCTCTTGGGCCTTAGGGCCTGGCCTATCTTTGATCCTTTATATGTACTTATACTCGGCCTTTTTTCTATTGCTCCGAATGCCGACTATTTTATTCGACTCTTCAATTGACCAGGATTGACGCCAAATAGAGGCTATGTTTTGGACTGGATTGGTCCATTCGTTTCTATTGATCCAAGGTAATTCGGCTCCACAATAAGTGTAGTTTGACCCATATTTATTAAAATGAAAATATATATTTAAAAAAAATGTTTGGGCTCAAGAAGAACAATACATACAATATATGGGCCATAATTTTTTTTTATTTACTTTCTTTATCTATTAGATTTTAGCGGAATAAATAATTTTGCCTTAATTTTTTTACTTAGGTCTTTATTAGTTTTAATTGAATAATTTTTTTCTAATTTTTTTATCCTAATTTTGTTTCATTAAATTGTTTTGTTTATAATTTTAATGATTATATGTGCAAATTAATTTTTTTGTGGTTACAAACAAATAAAAAAGTTGCAACTTATCTCTTTATCCATGAACTCTTTTTTTTTTCAATGTAAGAGGGGCTCACATTTTCAAAATTCGCCTTAGGCCCCTTAAATCTCAGGGCCGGCCCTAATGTAGGAGCTAGGTCTTTACTAAATATTTTGATCCATTTAAATGGATCGAACTGAATTGATTCGTCATATTTTGGATAGATGCATGATAATGAGTGGATAGTTACAGATTAATTTTTTTCAATTCACCTAATTTTGAGCGAATGACGGATTCGAGATTCCTTTGACTGTAACTGAACCGTTAAACCGCAGGTACCCTTAATAATTTACAAGATTTTGTATTTTTAATTTATTTAGATATTATGTTTGTATTTTCAATTGAAAAAGAGTTTAGATATTCTTTTGTGTTTTCAATTTGGAAATTCTTTTATCAAATGGTAAATGCTGATATTTGGTATTTTTATGTGAAAAATATAAGGTTTAATTTTGTCATTTAAAAAAAAAATTAAATTAAATAGTTTTTGAATTAAAAAAAAAGTAATGAAATAGTTTTGATAATTTATGATTTTTTATACGTATTTATTATTGGTATTTGGCAATTTATTTGATAATCTTTTGGTTATGTTGAGTTAGACTGTTATACAAAAAAATGTTATGTTTAAAATTTGTAAAAGTTTAAACCGCCAAACCAATTTACATCTATCCGTCAATTTTATTAATTAATTCGCATCTATCCGCCAAACCAATTCGCACCAATTCTGATCTTTTAATTTTATTAATTAAAATTTAATATTTTGAATTTAAATTATTCATCTAATTTCACTTAGTAAAACTAAAAGAAAATGTGTATTTTAGCCATTATATTTAATATAATTGTACATAAAATGTTTAAAATACCTTCTTCATTGAGTTTGGTCCTGAAAACTCAATTGATTGGGGTGCAGGAAGCAAAAAAGCTTGCGCGAAGGACGTTTTCTTCTCTGCCCTCTCCTCTCCAAAGGCCAAGGGAGAGACTGCACCCCTTTCCTTCGGTAGCTCTTTTGGTTTCCCAAGGATAGCGGTAGCTGGGGCAAAGCATGCTTTCTTCGCTCCACAAATGAGATAGAAAGTCAAAGGAAAAAACATGTTCTCTCTTAGCGAGATCCGAAAGTGGAGAACGCATAGCATTCTTTGGGCACATAGGATCAAATGTAAAGCAGCGCTTTCTTGGCAGAGTTTTAGGCGGCAAGAGAATTTAGGGCTTGTTGGAGCTGCTGAGCATAACGAATCAAAGCCAAACACGGATCAAGGTAGCTTGCTGTATGTCACGCCCTTAACCTGCCCCTAAAAGTTAAGGACATGACCTAATCAGAAACAGACAAGATGACCTGTTATATATGATATTCGGGGCCTGAACGGAAGCGTGATTATAATAAAGTAACATGCAGACACATCCATTGAGCTACTACAATATGCCAGGACCATAGCTCAGAATTAAACATATAGTGATCATGCGTCTGAGTTAAGTTATATACACATTTACAAGTCTAGCCCAGAGATGGGGCATCCAACAAAATATTACATACAACCAACTTTGACCAACAAACATTAGTACAGAATGACAGGGTCTGACAAAACTGTCCTAGCATGCAATGACTTCTCCAAGTACCTGGCCGTCCTTAGGTTGACACAAGCTAGGTGATATCAATGCTAGGACTGACCTCCAAGTTGATTTCCTATAGAATCAGAGGAAAATAACGGAGTGAGACAAGCTCAATGAGTAATAATACTTAGGTAGTTTAATAGCCAACTTTAATCACAATGTATAATAGTGCATTCACAGAAAAATGGAATCCAACAATGAGTCTGAGATTATTTTATTTTCAGAACGGCCTTTGGCCTATTATTACAATTATAACAGATTGGCCTATTGGCCCAGATCAGAACGACCTTCAGCCTAGAACAGCCTTTCGGCTCAGAACAGCCTTGTGGCCCAGAACAGCCTTGCGGCCCTGAACAACCTTACGGCCTAGAACATACAAATATGTATGTATATCTTTTCAACATTTCCTTTTTATTGTGGTTCAAATCAATATATATGTTAATGTCGTAACTGACGGAAAACAGAATGTTATTAACAGACATTAACGGTAAATAACTGTACGTTCAATGTACTATTACTCACAGTGTTGTGTTGGCGTGCTAGTTCCTTCTGGAGTGTGCCCTGCACACAATCATAACTTGTCAATTAGTTCTCTTTCTTTTTAAATCATTGAGGAATCATTCCTTGTATCACACACTTCACATGAATTAATAACTATCTTAAAATCATCAGAAAAATATTCTAAAAATACCAGAGAGTCGAGCACGCAAAACTGAACAAATACATTTTCTTTATGAAAATAAGTCCCCCGCTCGAGCACCAATTTGACCGCTCGAGCGTGATGTACAATTTTAATAAAAATGCTGAGAGATCGACTTTTGCACTCGAGCGGAAATTCCTCCGCTCGAGCGGACAGGGTAATTTCGGGAAAACTGCTGAGAGGGTGATTTTCTCGCTCGAGCGAACCAAATGAATTTAGAAAGTCTGAACTTCCAATTTGGGTTCCCACCTGGTATTCAAAACTTCAATCTCTCTTTTTATAAACATTATCAAGGGTCAAAATAGTTCCAAAATCATTCAAACACATGATAATTCCATATAAATTAGATCTTCCAACAAAATTGAGTTCAATATCAATTAAATTCCATAACCCACACATAACTCACATACTTAGAAACATATACACACATGGCCATAGCTACATAATTGACTTCAAACATGCTCATAGAAAGTATAGTGTATAACCTCCCACACAAATAACTCCAAATTAGTTTCAAAACATCAAAGTGATAAAACCATGTTCCACTTTAAGCAAGAATCAAATACCCATTCCTTTCATACTTTAAGCTTTATAAAGGGAAACCCCTCTCAAATTCAGAAGGAGAATCACAGAAGGAGGATCATAAATGAAGAATAAGTTTACCTTAAGCTTGAGTCTTTCAATTTCCCACCTTCTTGATGATTTTGCCTTCTTAATTCCCAAACCCTTCTCTACACTTGTTTTCCAAGAGATATTTTCGTTGGCTACCCAATTAACATGACCAAAGAGCTTTAATATCTATATATATGTATAGATATTTATGTTTATAATAAAACGAAATTCAATCGTTTAAGCATCCTAAATTGAAATTTCACATAAAATCCCATTAAAGCTTAAAAATCATGCAGATTTCAAATGTCAAATCAATTTCTAAAAATTAAGTCACTAAGGCGTCCAATATAAGATTTAACTAGTTTAGGTGTAATAGATAATTTTTCACCTTCAACAAATGGGAATCCATATTTCTTAGTTTCATTCAATTCAATGCAATTTCACATAGAATTTCACAATATGCATTCAAAAACACAGAATAGAGAACTGAAAAGATACTAGATTCAAGTACGAGGGTCGGGTTATTACATTGTAGATGTCCCTGAACGTCCCGGGAGGGAATCCCGTTTTGTTCATATGGGCTCACTACAGTTCAGGACTCAATGTCACGGTCCTGTAGCTAATCTTGCAGAGTGCAATGCAAGACCGATGAATCATCAAAGAGTCCAAATCCGGCAAATCGTTTTGAAAACAGATTTTTTTGAAAGAAGTGCCAAACATGGACTGCTTTGTCAGATACAGAGTCGCCACTTAAATATTTATTTTGGGAGAATTTAGGAAACCCTGACTCGTTGCCTAAGGCCACGTATCCGTCATCACCAAAGTTGTCTCAGCTCGGGAACTTGGGTACGATTGGGGAAGGTCACTTCGTGAGCACCCCCGCTCGCCCGATCGAAGATCGGCCTCTACTAACCATGATATCTAGTTTTGAAAATATTATGTGTTCTTATTCTGGTTATTAGCCTAGAATTACTATGTGATGCGCACAGCATACAAGTATAGACTGGATCGCCTGAATTGGAACGAAACATTTCATGTTTGTTTTTGAAAGCGGTTTGCTACTCGCAAGTAGGCTTAAAATGCAGATTTTGCCACCCTCGGGTGGGCTTAGAAAAGATGGTTTTGCCACTATCTAGTGGGCTTAAAACTCACAGTCAATGCATTATTCCAATTTAGATAATCCAACCTTCACCCACAGGTATTCAGGCAGTTATATCACATAAGCAGTTAGCCTCATGGTAAGCATGCTATCATGGTAGTCAGTCACACACATGCAAGGATGCTAAAGCATAAATACTTACCGAGTACTCCAAGCCAAAACAGAAACTAGTTAGTAATCATATGCATAATCCTAGTTCATGTTAAGATGGCTAATGCAACATATGCAAAATGCAACTAGAAATAGGCTCGGCTATCCTAAAAATGGCATATGAGATGCTACAGCTAACACGTATTCATCTTGGAATTGAAATATAATGCAGTTAGTATGATGCACCGAGCCCGGTGCATGCAAGACAGATGAATGGATGCAAACATGCGAGCATAAGTATGCCAATTGAAATGTGCCCTAAACTAACCATTATAAGCTGGTAAATAAAAGGGAGAAAGACGTGGGGTTGGAAGACATACATTACACACACGCACACTTATTACAATTGTGCCCTCGCTCGGAGGGTTTGAATAAATAATACAGTCCGAATAAATAACGAATTATTACACAATACTAATTACTTGACAAATGAACTAAGTAAGCAAAGTAAACTAGCATGCTACGCTACGTGCAATGGATTGCCTCAGCCCTGCTCGGAATGATGGAGGGTGTATGCAAGCTCAAGTTGCCTTGTCGATAAATTCCATCGCGATGCCTCGCCTCGCCTCGCCTTTGTTTGCAATTGAACTCAGAAACTTGCACAAAGCTCCAGAAGGCTGAAACTCCACCTTGGGAAGGCCACCGACCAGTTATCAGCATAGGAGGCCACCTGCCGACCACCCTTTGTGGTGGAGACCAAAAAGGGTGGTCGGCCTGCCAGAAAACCTGGATGGCTGACCAGTTTCCACCTCTGGTTTTTGGCTTTTTCTGCAACAAAGGCAAGAGAGAGAAAATGCAATGTATTTTCAACATATGTGTGTACGACCACTCTCCTCGTCCTTGCACAAGCTCTAGGGAGTGTAGTCCTCGATCCTCGTGCCACCAATCACGCATCTCGATGCATGATGGCCGAGGAATCGAATTGCACGACTCGATGTGAAATGAATGCACATATGAACACAGCAAGGCCTAAACTCCATCATGGATAATCCGGAGCATTGGCGACCGGGAATCGAGGCACGTTTCGTCACTTGGAGTACGAAATGTCCCTCGTTTCTCGTGTTTGGACTAAACCCTACTCCAAACACAATGCAATATGCATGATATGCATGAATGCAATTCTAACATGCAACCTAGCATACGCAATGTTGTGGACTAAAATGGCATACATAATGCGCGTGATATAAAATGGCATACACAATGCTCTAACATGCAACCTAGCATACGCAATGCTATGGACTAAAATGGCATACACAATGCACGATGGACTTACACCAATATGAGTGGACCTCAGCCACACTTATATCAGTGGCCATATGATGGAAATGAGACAACCGAAACACATGCAAACATGTACGGATGCAAAGGACCGATCCTAAGGCATAACATGCAACTCTAACTAAGCATGGCAAGGAATGAAATATGGGATAGGATGGCACATGATACAGCTCTAAAATGGCATAAAATATGGTCCCGAAACATGCAAATATGGCACATAATGCAAGCTAGGGGGCCCGGGTACCGAAACTAGTGAAGTGCATTACACTAGAGGTACCCAAAGCAATGCACCAAAGGAAAAACCAACCCCAAACAGACCCTAGGTAGGTCTGAAACAGTGGGAAAATGGCCTAAAATGATGGCTCGAAATGCAATGAAATGGAGCTCATTCAATGGTCCGAAAACAAGGCATACAAGTGCGACTCTCAAACGCATTTAAAGAGTACAAAACATGGAAATATGGCATTCAAACAAGCTCTGAAATATGATGTATAATGAGCCCAAAACATGAACACACCTCAGTAGATGCATGGAATGAACCTTAAAACTTAAAGTTAAGCATGGGTATTGAACTACAAGCATGCAAAACCAACATCATTCAACCATAAGACCCAAAAACAGAGCTAGGGAAGTCCAAAATAAGCACAATATCAGTTTAAGGCATGGCCAAAAAGTGTTAAAATCAAGGGTCAACAAAGCATGCAAAGAAAGCTAGTGAACCATGAGTTACACTACAACTATATGGAGCATATGAAGGATCACCAAACCAGCCAAAAACAGAAGTATGCCATGCCAAAATATGCCCAAATAACCACTGAAACTCAGTCAATGCATGCAAGAATGATGGGCTCCTTTGAAAGGCCAATAAGGGGGTTGTTCTACACATGCATGATGGACACACACAATGGCAAAACCACCTCTATACAGAGGTTCTGAGGGTCTTAAAACCCACTAAAAAGAGCTTGAAATAGGTCTAGGAAACATGCAAATAAAGGCCCCTTTGAAAGGCCTTGAATGGGATTGTTCTACACATGCATCAAAGACACAAAATATGGCCAAAAGGGCTTTGGATAGAGTCAAGGAAGACCTAAAAACTCACCAAATAGGGCCTAAAATGTGGCTTCACAACATGCAAGTAGGAGCCCCTTTGGAAGGCCAACAAAGCTAGTAAAGAGAACAAGGGGTGAGAGGGTCACCCCTCTCTAATTTTAGGGCTCAAAGACACATCTAAGCCACTGAAAATCCACTAGATTTCAATGGCTAAAAGGCCAAACCAAGGCCAATGCAAATGCTCAAATGCATGACTCAAAACATGAGGAGATGAAGCATGAAAGGGGGTAGATGACCTCAAACAGAAAAATGACCTTGAAAAAAATTGAAGAGAAGCTCAAAGCAAGAATTTTTTCAGTTTATGACAAAGCATAAATATGCTTTCAAGTATGGCTAAACAATGAATAAAAAAGAGTGCTTAAAAGGGAAGAAATGTGTTACCCTTGTAGCACAGCAACTCCAGCAGCTCTGGACCAACAATGTGACTCCTTAGCCTCTGGAAACAAGCTCCAAGATTCTTAGATGGATGATGGAGGTGGTAGGCTATGAGTGGTAGTGTAATGGGGCAAGAACAATGGAGTTTTTGAGCACAAAAGAGAGAGATATGGAGGAGAGTGTATCTATGAGCTCCAAAGAAATTCTGAACCCTTGACAAGGAAGGATAAGGATTCCTTTATAGAGGAGAGGGTCTAAGGCTTCTCCAAGAAGCTTCAAAGCTAGGTTAAACATCCTCCATACACGTGTATGGAGGATGCAGCAAATGCCTTCCAGCTGGCACAGCTGGAACACACTCACTGAGACAAACAAGGTGGGAACTGGCCACCCTCTAGGATGAAGCCCCAAAAGTTATCTTTCCAATGGAGTAAACCTTGCATTAAAATTCCTTCTGTGCAAAAAGTTATGCCTGTTTTGGTGAAGCCGCACAGATTCGGTCCAACCGGATTGATGTCCTACTTCAACCAACCATATCTCCTCCACCCGGACTTGGCTTTAGGAGATTCCTGAGTGCAAAATGAAGCCCCAGAAGAAATATTTCCAATGGTGGTGGCCTTATATCTTAAATCCAAGTATGCAAATGAATAAGCCCGATTTAGCGAGGACCGCTCGACTTTTTCTCTCCTTCCCAGATTCATGCCAAATCACTTTTGACCACCTAAGTGGTCTGCCATGTGGCCACATTGAAGCCCCAGAAGTTATCCTTCCAATGGCACCAGCCTTGCATCAAAATTCCTCCTGTGCAAAGAGTTATGCCCGTTTCGGTGAAGTCGCGCAGTTTCGGTCCTACCCAGATTCATGCCGAACTTCTCCCATACTAGTTTTCCTCTCTCTTCTCCTCTTTTTTTCAACTCCAAACCCCTAGACAAGGTGTTTTGAAAGATTTTTCAAAGATTTCATCTCTCTTTCATTCATTTCCACTTTGTCCTTGCTCGGTTTACCGAAAAGTGCAACATTTGACAAAATGCGAGCCTCGGAACATCGTAAAAACTTTATTTCAAAAACGTTTTGAAAGAGAGGGTTTTAAGGTCTAAAATCTTTTGATCAAGATTGTTTTGGTCCAAAAAGGGGTATAAAGTTGAGATTTGACTCTCTCCTTGCTGAAGAAACTGAACCTTTCCCCTGTACACCTTTCTCCACCATGTAAACCATCAGTTGCGTCCAAGTCTTAAGGGCGGTCAAAAATGGGGTGTCTACAGTTGCCTCTCTTTGACAGAACTCGGAAGTCAAGAAGTGACGGGGGTGAATGTCAAAGCCCAGAGACGACCCATTTTTGACAAGGCCGAAGACTTGGACAAACAAACAAAGTACAGACAAATAAATGGTTGCGCCTGCAGGCTGCCTATGTATCCCTCTGCAAGGAATCAAACCAGCGTAGTTCAGGGGCAGGATGCAAAATGATATGCAGAAAGATTTTGATAACTGGACTTATACGCTACACGAAGCCGGTTTGAAAATTGGACTTATACGCTACGCGAAGCCGGTTTTGATAATTGGACTTATACGCTATGCGAAGTCGGTCTGATAATTGGACTTATACGCTACGCGAAGCCGGTTTGAAAATTGGACTTATATGCTACGCGAAGCTGGTTTTGAAAATTGGACTTATACGCTACGCGAAGCCGGTTTGAAAATTGGACTTATACGCTACGCGAAGCCAGTTTGAAAATTCAGGATTTATGTAATGCACTGTAATAATGTGATAGCTAGGAAAAGGGAGGTACCTTATAGGGGCAATTGGTGATGACTTACCTCGGCAATGTCCTACCTCATGTTGATGCGGGAATCTTCCTCTTCTTCTCAGTTGAACCACAGGTACTACTTTTCTCCCTGACTATGGTTGAAGCTTTCCCTATTCTCCAACAGGGTGACAGACTAGGTTGATTCGGTATCCAGAATTGAGGCGCATATATATGCTATCTCAATCTATGGGGCTGCCATATAGATTTCAAGCCGAGGATATACCCCTGGGTATTTAAACCAGACTTTAGTCTCGAAAATCCCGAACCTTTGCGTTCTAGGAAAGAGCCATTCAAACTCTAGTTTCCACCATCTCAGTTGGTCTTCTAGGAACTTACCGCAAACATAGGAAGGTGGCTATACCAGACCACTGGAAGTCATTCGGGCATGACAAACACCAAAGGAATTACACCTTTAGAGGATTTAAGGTCTCCTAGACCAGAGAGTGCACAAGACAATGCGAATAAAGATGTAGGATTTAAAGTATCCTAGACCAGAGGATTTAAGGTCTCCCAGACCAGGTGAGTGCACAAGACAGTGCGAGCAAAAGGTGCACAAAACAGTGCGAGTAGAGTGAATGCACAAAACAGTGTGATGCAGATAAGGTGCGCAAGATAGCGCGATGCAATGCACTAACAAGTGCCGGTAAGGTACGCAAGATAGCGCGATAAAATGTATGCACAATGCAAGTAAGGTGCACAAAATAGTGTGATGCGCAAAATAGCGCGAATGAAATGTAATGTACTAACAAGTGCAGGTGGGGTGCGCAAGATAGCGCGAATGATACAATGTAATGCACAAAACAGTGTGATGCGCAAGAAAGCGCGAAAGTAAATTGCACAAAACAGTGCGATACGCTAAATAGTGCGAGTGTAAACTGCAAAAAATAGTGCAATGCGCAAAAAAGCACGAGTGATTACAAATGTGGAAGTGCACAAGACAGTGTAATGCGCAAAATAGCGCAAACTTGAACTTGCACAAAACAGCGCGATGCGCAAAACAGCGCGAATGATTTGAAACGCACTAAACAGTGCGATATGCTAAACAATGTGATTGTTTTGAAATGCACTAAATAGTGTGATAAAATGCATCTTCTATGCAAGTATGGGGAAATTTTCTATGCAAAAGATATGAGCATTTTCTATGCAAGTATGGAAGCACATTCTATGCATGAGACAAGCAAAGCATATTCTATGTGGAATCGAAAGCAAGCATGTTCTATGCATGAATCATAACGATGCGTGGCACGCATGCAACAACAGTGTATATGAAAGTTTATATTCTATGCAATAGAGGAGCATCAAACATGTACTCTGGTGCCTCTGATTTGGCTCTTAGAGGACTTTGCAACACACTCAACTCAAAAAGGGCACACTTTATTGGCGAGAGACAACATCTGCATGTGAAACCCTTGGGTGCTGCTTGGACTACCATTTTGACTTGAAGCAGGCTTACACTTGGGGTCGAGATACACTCATACTCCAGAGAAATGGCGAGGCCTGAGAAGGTGCACCTAGAATGCAGTCTCGGATTTTGCTAAAGTTGAAACATGCTAAGATGCTCCAAATTTTTCCTCTTTTCTTTTGCTTTGCAGTCCGGAACCTAAATAGCTTCAAATAGGTCCTTGTTCTACTGTTCACACTTATCAGGGGTGGACCCTGCAGTTTTATGAAAGAACAAATCATGTTTTGCACAAATATGGAGAATGACACAGCACTCTGAGCACAAAACGATTCCTTTTTGAAATTGAAATGAGAAAAGGGTTCTCAACCGAGTATTGAGCCTACAACTGACCACAGCCAAAATGACTCAACAACAGAAAATAAAGGTAGAACAACCTAAACACAACTCAACAAAGGAAAAACAAGGTAAAACAACCTAAACACATCTATTGACACTCAAACAACTCAAAACAAGAATCGAGACAAACAAAACACACAAACACAACACTCAACTGTGTTACAAAGGCAAGAGACCTCTCGGTGCACGAGGAGTCAGTTTCTCCAGGTATTGTTTCCCAGCCTTTCTTATTTGTGATTCTCATATCACTCGGCCCTCAGGCTCAGCTTTTCTCACAAAACCCTTTTCCTCACTTTTTCTCTCAGCGCATATCTCTCTATTCTTTAATCTCTTATTTTTTATCCCTCCCATGGGTGGTTGATGGATAAACAAGAAGTTGCGGGCTCTTGCCCCTAGCATTCTGCTAGATTCTCTTTCTTTTGCTCACAACAGTGAACTTCCCCCACAGAGGGGTTGTGATGCGGCTGGATGTGTAGCAGATCTACAATTGACATTGGTTGACGATGCTCTACTGGGGAGTTTGGACGTGATTAGATCTGTCCAGATGAGGGAATGGAATATCTTGCCCCATTCCAGTTCGTGCTTTGCACTTGGCTTGATACCTCGTTGCTTGGAGGATATGAGAGCTTTCAGCCCTTTTCTGTTAGCTTCCGCTGTGCCCTTCTTGGCGAATAGGGTGCCCTTTCTGGCAAGTATGGTGCCCTTTCTGGCAAATGCATTGACAACGGGGGAAAGACAGGAAGCCTGACTCAACTGTGCCCCTAGTTCATTATTTTGACCATTTTTGTTTTTGGCTTCTGCTTAAAACATTTTTAACCAAAATGAGAGTTAGATTAACGCGCTTGTTCGATTTTCTGATTTGAAATCATGCGAGTTAGATTATGAGCACTGAAAATTTTCCTTTTTTGGGTCCAAGAAATGGTCCGGTTTTGGAAAAGTGGAATAATTTTCGAGAGAATTAGTCAATCTCATTAAAAATTCTCAAAAACTATTTTTGCAAATGGCCACTGCTCGACCGACGCAAAATTTACTCTTGAGATGCACAACCTCAGATCCAAAACAAATGAAAAATTGCCCCTTGTCCGAATAGCCGCATGGCAATGTAAAGTTGCCCCTAGTCCTAATAGCACGCAAGACACATTGTATGGCAACGGAAAGTTGCCCCTTGTTTGAATGGCACCGCAGCGCATTGTAATCAGTCTTCAGAGTGACGATCACAACTAAACTCTCGGATACAGAGAAGACAAAGATGACCAAAACCATCACATGGACACAATCGAATTTGAAGTGTTTTACAGCTGGACTTCAGAATGAAGTTGCCTACGTATCCCAGAGATGGGAATCAAGCCTTACGTAGTTCGAGGTTAAGGTACACTCGGGTATTAACCTCTCCTTTTGCGCTCTAACTTTTGCCAAGGCCGCCCTTTCTGGGTTTTCAACCTTGCGAGCTTTGTTCTTCTTTTCTTTTCAATTATTTTCTTTTTTATCTTTTCTTTTCATTTTCTCTTCTTTTCTTTTTTTCATTTTTTTCATTTTTCTTTGTTTTCTTTTTCTTCTTTTTCTTGCTCTAACTTTTGCCTGGGTCGCCCTTCTGGGTTTTTGGCCCAGCGAGCCTCTCAAGGGTAAAAGTGTAGGTTTGTCCATGTCAAATGGTTTGAGATCTTGAAGCCATCTGAATCCAGGAGAACGGCTGCTATTTGCTGATGATGTAGGAGTCCATTCCATGGGGGCTGAATTTGCCCCTAGTGTTGTAGATAGGAACTCAATTGTTCTTCAGCAATGCTTTCTTCTTTCTTTCCTTCTGGGATTTGGCATTCTTGCCAATCTTCATTGATTTACAGAATGATCCATCTTTGGCTCTTTGAGCACATCTGACATTTTTCTGCCCCTAGGTCGAGGGCTGTTTCGAATCTGGCCACACAGGCCTCACATTGCGATTGACCGTTGAACATTCTGAGTTAAGGTTCAAGGTTGGAAAAAAAGGGGGGCTGAGTCTCGAGGCTGAGAGCGATCCTAAGCTGCACAATCTCAAGAGCGATTCCACACAGGTCTTCGCAGGACTGCGCAAAACATTTTTTTGAAATCTTTTAAGAAAGCAACTAATCGCTCGCGCTGAAGACAGTGTGGAACCAATCTGGATCAAACCAGGATCCTTCCCAGTACTCACACTAACAAGCATGATCTCATTCGCTAAGGGCTTAGCACGCCTCTCTTTCTCTCAGTTTGATCAAATTTTGCAAATCCCGAGGAATTCCTTCCTCTTCATTTTCATCACAATGTTCAAAAAGTTTTGAAAAGCTTGGGTGAATATAATGAGTTCGAGGCACAGAAAAGTAGGCGAAAAGCACTGCCATTTCATTCAGAACTTTTGGCACAACTGGCACAAGGCAGAAGCGAACACAAGAATGTGAAAATCACTACTGTTCATTCATAACTGTCGGCACAACTGGCTTCCTGGCAGAAATAGACTCAAAAAGAAATAAAAAGAAAAACACAAAACAAAATAGTGATGCCCGAGGTAACACCCCCGGAATCACCTGACTCTAACAAAACAGGACTGACTCGATACAACAAGACAGACCTGAAACAAAAAGACTGACTCAAAACAAAGAGATAGGCTTAAAACAAAACCACAGGACTGACTCAACACCCAAGTTAGAAACTATAAAACTAGCATTCGCAAATGCTCAAAACAGTGCGTGCCATTTCCACGTCTGGAGTAAATCGAGCGCCACCCGCAGCTGGCTTATCTCCCCGATCACATGGTCACATTATCCCCCAAGTTCACTGATCCAGTGCCGACAGACTTTGCAGGACCTGACGCGAAGATGATCTTTTTATTAATCAGATATTGTATTTCATGGTGAAGACGAAGACAGATGTCAGTGTCATGGCCAGCTTGTTGATGAAAGACACAGTACTTCACCGGGTTATGGGAGAGAGAAAGTTTATTCAGTAATGGCCGCAGCTCCAGGGGCTTCAGATGCCCCTTTTCGATCAGGACCCTCAGGGCCGTTGGTAGAGACATGTCCAGTGGAGTGAACACCCTCTAGCCCCAAGGTGGGTATTTGGTAGGTTGTGAGCTGGTTGTGTTGGATATACCGACGAAAGGGTCGGTAGGTGCTGACTTTTGATGATCACTTTCGAGTATAGGATTGGAGCTGAAAGGGGTGTTTCTGGTACAACATCTCTTGTCTCGACTTGCCCTTTGATTCAGACCACCCCCAACTTGAGTGGCTAAAGTATCATCCACAGTTTTTGCAACCACTGCAAGCACTTGCCGTTTGTTTAGTCCTTCGGCCTTCAAAGCCTCAATAGCCCGTTACAGGTGTTCATGGGGACCAATGCTTGCCCCTACCTTGTTCTTACCACCTGCTTCCCCTTTGCCAAGGGTTTAGCTTTCTTCAAATGCAGCCAGTCCCAAGATTGGGGAGCCTTTTGTCATGAAATTCTCGGTATGTGATGTGGTCGATGAGGGAGCCAATGTCCCGGAGGCCAGATCTGTCACAGTTCTTTGAAGATCTTCAATCATTCTCATCAACTCAGAAGTAGTGGGCTCACGAGTTTGAGATGATTGGGGTCTACGTGCATCCATCATGCATAAGTCCATGCTTTCTGGAATGAACACCTTAGGCTTGGGTAGATGGGCCGGGGTGATGTATATGCTGGGGTCGAAGGTGAATGGTAGTATATGGATGAGATTAAGGTGGATAGGAGATGTTTGGTCATTGGGGTCTGAAGGTGGAGCTATCGTCCGGTTGTCGATGAGATTTTGGACCTCATGACGAAGGCGGTAGTGATCAACGGCCATGACATGACCAAGGCTGATGGTACACACAAGATTGGAAGGGTTATGCCTAGCTGGGAGAGGGTCAGATAGAGGTTGAGGATCGAGGGGTTTGAGATACCCTCTTTCCATCAAGACTTTTAGTGCGCTAGTCAGGCTCATATAGAAGGGGGTGAAAGTTCTGCCCTGAGCTCGGGCTGGGCTGGTGGTTTGTAGGCTTGGATTAGCAAAAGGGTTGGCTGTGGCGACTGTATTGATTTCTGCGGGTTTGGGAATAACGCTACTACCAGCATCGGTACTCTCGGAAATCGCCTTCCTTGTCGGTTCACTTGTTCTGGGAATGATCCCACTGCTAAACGCATTCTCGACCTGAACCCCCAGTTCATGCAAACTTTTGAAAGTGAATAGCGAAGCGACTATCAACATTTGCAACATATCATGCTCGAGGTTTCGGATCATCATCTGCACTTGATCCCTCTCAGAAGGGCAGTAATCTGTCATCTGTGTTGCCTTTGCTCTCCACATTGCAACAAATTCCACAAAAGGCTCTGTTGGGTTTTGGCGGGTTGTTTCAAGCTCTTGCATGGTCATTTCAACTTGGGTATTGTAGGAATACTGATCGACAAAGGCCTCAGCCAATTCTTCCCAGTCTTGCTTCACTTTGTCCTCCAACTTAGCGTACCAAGTGGCTATTACACCCGACAGGGTTCTTTTATACAGAGAGAGTTTCTGTGGATTAGTCAGACCCATCGGCTTTAGAACATCCAAGAAAAGTCGGATATGTACCATGAGATCTCCAGACTCGTCGAAACGGTCAATATATGGCATTTTGAATCTGTTTGGGAGCTGTATGGCAGACTCGGTGTGCCCATCCTCAATGTCGGGAATGGAGTTAAGGCCCTGTGCCTTCTTGAATTGCTTCTCAAGGTTTGCAATTTTTATCGTGGTCGGATCGAGGTCATTACCATCAAGGGGATAAAGCCTCTCATTAGGATGCACCAGGGGTCTGACAACTCGGGCTTGAGCTAACCCTTCTTGGGGATCCAGACCCTGCAAATTTTCAGCTAACGGAAGTGGGTCAAAGTTTGGCTGGGGCCTCGAAGCTAGATGTGAGGCAGATGCCCTAGATGGGCATTGCGTTTCAGCATTAGTCTCATCCTGCACGGCAGTTCCCTGATTTAACGATGCTATCACGGCCACTAATTCTTCCGAACCCTGTGCTATCACGGGTCTACTGATGATGTGACTTTTGACTGTCAGATCAGATGAACCAATGAACCTTGTCTGGCCCTTCTTTGCCTTACCACTGGTGAAGGAAAACTGGTTACCCTTGAACCGAAACTCTGACCTGACAAAGTCTATCAACACAAGTCCAATGAATCTGGGGGATATCGTAGCCTTCTGAAGCTACGGTTCCAAGACTACCTAGCAAAAGAGAAATAGAGAGCATCTCAGCCTGATTTCACTAGAATGGACTTGAGCATAGCTGAATGACTGCACCCTTTACTGAATTCTGTCCCAAATTCTGCCTGTAAACTGATACCCTCAGGTAAAACTGATTCCCAAAACACTAACGCTGATGCCCGTAGGCCTGATGCCCAGACTTGCAAACTGATATGTTCATTTTTGTAGAGACACACTCTAAAAGCACATAGCAAGCCAGTGAGAGCCAAAAATATCCCTATGGAGGGATAGGGTTTCCCTGTCCTATTTTGTCAGGAGCTAGGGTTTCACTACGCACGCAGCGGTTTCAAACAACCTATAATCGGGTAATCAACCTGTCCTAACTTGGAATGGTCACTAGGTCGAATGGTCAAAAAGGGTGCCCCGGTAAAAATTGTGGTTTGTGTTCCCGTCGTGGCAGAGCCCGCAACCGGTCAGCCTTATGGCACGCTTCTCGAAGCGAGCCTCTGACAAACCGTTTAGGAATAGCATACGGCAAACACGGTGTCCTAGGCACACCAATGCAAATGCAATGCAAAGAAACACATAAGTGTAGTCAAAACCAGATATCATGAGTTCGAGTCAAGTTCTCTAACTCCCCAGCAGAGTCGACAGAAACTGTAGACGTCTCCGAACGTCCCGGGAGGGAATCCTATTTTGTTCATATGGGCTCACTACAGTTCAGGACTCAATGTCACGGTCCTGTATCTAATCTCGCAGAGTGCAATGCAAGACCGATGAATCATCAAAGAGTCCAAATCCGGCAAATCGTTTTAAAAACAGATTTTTTTGAAAGAAGTGCCAAACATGGACTGTTTTTCCAGATACAGAGTTGCCACCTAAATATTTATTTTGGGGGAATTTAAGAAACCCTAACTCATTGCTTAAGGCCACGTGTCCGTCATCACCAAAGTTGCCTCGGCTCAAGAACTTGGGTACGATTGGGGAAGGTCACTTCGTGAGCACCCCTGCTCGCCTGATTGAAGATCGGCCTCTACTAACCATGATATCTATTTTTGAAAACATTATGCGTTTTTATTCTGGTTATTAGCCTAGAATTACTATGTGATGCGCACAGCATACAAGTATAGACTGGATTGCCTGAATTGGAACGAAACATTTCATGTTTGTTTTTGAAAGCGGTTTGCTACTCGCAAGTAGGCTTAAAATGCAGATTTTGCCACCCTCGGGTGGGCTTAGAAAAGATGGTTTTGCCACTATTTAGTGGGCTTAAAACTCACAGTCAATGCATTATTCTAATTCAGATAATCCAACCTTCACCCACAGGTATTCAGGCAGTTATATCACATAAGCAGTTAGCCTCATGGTAAGCATGCTATCATGGCAGTCACTCACACACATGCAAGGATGCTAAAGCATAAATACTTACCGAGTACTCCAAGCCAAAACAAAAACTAGTTAGTAATCATATGCATGATCCTAGTTCATGTTAAGATGACTAATGCAACACATGCAAAATGCAACTAGAAATAGGCTCAGCTATCCTAAAAAAGGCATATGAGATGCTACAGCTAACACGTATTCATCTTGGAATTGAAATATAATGGAGTTAGTATGATGCGCCGAGCTCGGTGCATGCAAGACAGATGAATGGATGCAAACATGCGAGCATAAGTATGCTAATTGAAATGTGCCCTAAACTAACCATCATAAGCTGGTAAATAAAAGGGAGAAAGACGTGGGGTTGGAAGACATACATCACACACACATGCACACTTATTACAATTGTGCCTTCGCTCGGAGGGTCCGAATAAATAATACAGTCCGAATAAATAATGAATTATTACACAATACTAATTACTTGACAAATGAACTAAGTAAGCAAAGTAAACTAGCATGCTACGCTACGTGCAATGGACTGCTTTAGCCTTGCTCGGAATGATGGAGGGTGTATGCAAGCTCAAGTTGACTTGTCGGTAAATTCCATCGCGATGCCTTGCCTCACCTCGCCTTTGTTTGCAATTGATCTCAGAAACTTGCACAAAGCTCCAGAAGGCTGAAACTCCACCTTGGGAAGGCCACCGACCAGTTATCAGCATGGGAGGCCACCTGCCAACCACCCTTTGTGGTGGAGACCAAAGAGGGTGGTCGGCCTGCCAGAAAACCTGGTCGGCTGACTAGTTTCCACCTTTGGTTTCTATCTTTTTCTGCAACAAAGGCAAGAGAGAGAAAATGCAATGGATTTTCAACATATGTGTGCACGACCACTCTCCTCGTCCTTGCACAAGCTCTAGGGAGTGTAGTCCTCGATCCTCATGCCACCAATCATGCATCTCGATGCATGATGGCCGAGGAATCGAATTGCACGACTCGATGTGAAATGAATGCACATATGAACATAACAAGGCCTAAACTCCATCATGGATAATCCGGAGCGTTGGCGACCGGGAATCGAGACACGTTTCGTCACTTGGAGTACGAAATGTCCCTCGTTTCCCGTGTTTGGACTAAACCCTACTCCAAACACAATGCAATATGCATGATATGCATGAATGCAATTCTAACATGCAACCTAGCATACGCAATGCTGTGGACTAAAATGGCATACATAATGCGCGTGATATAACATGGCATACACAATGCTCTAACATGCAACTTAGCATACGCAATGCTATGGACTAAAATGACATACACAATGCACGATGGACTTACACCAATATGAGTGGACCTCAGCCACACTCACATCAGTGGCCATATGATGGAAATGAGACAACCGAAATACATGCAAACATACACGGATGCAAAGGACCAATCCTAAGGCATAACATGCAACTCTAACTAAGCATGGCAAGGAATGAAATATGGCATAGGATGACACATGATACAGCTCTGAAATGGCATAAAATATGGTCCTGAAATATGCAAATATGGCACACAATGCAAGCTAGGGGGCCCGGGTACCGAAACTAGTGAAGTGCATTACACTAGAGGTACCCAAAGCAATGCACCAAAGGCAAAACCAACCCCAAATAGACCCTAGGCAGGTCTAAAACAGTGGGGAAATGGCCTAAAATGATGGCTCGGAATGCAACGAAATGGAGCTCATTCAATGGTCCGAAAACAAGGCATACAAGTGCGACTCTCAAACGCATTTAAAGAGTACAAAACATGGCAATATGACATTCAAACAAGCTCTGAAATATGATATATAATGAGCCCAAAACATGAACACACCTCAGTAGATGCATGGAATGAACCTCAAAACTCAAAGTTAAGCATAGGTATTGAACTACAAGCATGCAAAACCAACATCATTCAACCATGAGACCCAAAAATAGAGCTAGGGAAGTCCAAAATAAGCACAATATCAGTTTAAGGCATGGCCAAAAAGTGTTAAAATCAAGGGTCGACAAAGCATGCAAAGAAAGCTAGTGAACCATGAGTTACACTACAACTATATAGAGCATATGAAGGCTCACCAAACCAGCCAAAAACAGAAGTATGCCATGCCAAAATATGCCCAAATAACCACTGAAACTCAGTCAATGCATGAAAGAATGATGGGCTCCTTTGAAAGGCCAATAAGGGGGTTGTTCTACACATGCATGATGGACACACACAATGGCAAAACCACCTCTATACAGAGGTTTTGAGGGTCCTAAAACCCACTAAAAAGGGCCTGACATGGGTCTAGGAAACATGCAAATCAAGGCCCCTTTGAAAGGCCTTGAATGGGATTGTTCTACACATGCCTCAAAGACACAAAATATGGCCAAAAGGGCTCTGGATAGAGTCAAGGAAGACCTAAAAACTCAATAAATAGGGCCTGAAATGTGGCTTCACAACATGCAAGTAGGAGCCCCTTTGGAAGGCCAACAAAGCTAGTAAAGAGAACAAGGGGTGAGAGGGTCACCCCTCTCTGATTTTAGGGCTCAAAGACACATCTAAGCCACTGAAAATCCACTGGATTTCAATGGCTAAAAGGCCAAACCAAGGCCAATGCAAATGCTCAAATGCATGGTGTAGATGTCCCTGAACGCCGCGGCAGGATGAGTCCCGTTCTGTTCATTTTGGGCTCACTACAATTCGGACTCAAATTGTTATGGTTCTCAATCTGAACCAAAGAGTCCAAATCCGGCAAATCTTTTTAAGAAAACAGATTTTTTTTGAAAGAAGTGCCAAACATGGACTGCTTTGCCAGATACAGAGTCGCCACCTAAATATTTTATTTTGGGAAATTTAGGAAACTCTGACTCGTGCCTAAGGCCACGTGTTCGTCATCACCAAAGTTGCCTCGGCTCGGGAACTTGGGTATGATTGGGGAAGGTCACTTCGTGACCACCCCCGCTCGCCCGATCAAAGATTGGCCTCTACTGACCATGATATCTAGTTTTGAAAACATTATGCGTTCTTATTCCAGTTATTAGCCTAGGTTTACTATGTGATGCGCACAGCATACAAGCATAGACCGGGTCGCCTGAATTGGAACAAAACATTTCATGTTTGTTTTTGAAAGATGGCTTGCTACTCGCAAGTAGGCTTAAAATGCAGATTTTGCCACCCTCAGGTGGGCTTAGAAAAGATGGTTTTGCCACTATCTAGTGGGCTTAAAACTCACAGTCAATGCATTGTTCCAATCCAAATAACCCAACCTTCACCCACAAGCATTCAGGCAGTTATATCACATAAGCAAATATCCTCATGGTAAGCATGCTATCATGGCAGTCACTCACACACATGCAAGGATGCTAAAGCGTAAAAACTTACCGAGTACTCTAAGCCAAAACAGAAACTATGTTAGAAATCCATGCATGATCCTAATTATACAGAAATGCCTAATGCAACACATGCAGGAATGTAACTAAGATAGGCTCGGCTATTCTAAACATGGCATATGGAATGCTACAGCTAACATGTATTCAACTCAGAATTGAAATACAATGCAGTGAGTATGATGCGCCGAGCCCGGTGCATGTAAAACAGATAAATGAATGCAAACATGCTATCATACTGTATGCTAATTGAAACATGCCCTATTCTAATCATCATAAGCTGGTAAATAAAAGGGAGAAAGATGTGGGGTTGGAAGACATACGTCACACGCACGCACACTTGTTACAATTGTGCCCTCGCTCGGAGGGTCCGAATAAATAATATACAGTCCGAATAAATAGTATAGTCCGAATGAATAGTACAGTCCGAATAAATACAAAACCCTAATTAATTAACAAATTAACTAGGAAAGCAGTAAATTAGCACGCAAATCTATGGACTGCCTCAGCTCTGTTCCAAATGATGAATGATGCATGCTTGAGTTGCCTTGTGTGGAAATCCATTGCGATGCCCCAATTAGCCTCTGTTTATAATTAAGCACGAAATATTGCACGAAGCTCCAAAAGACTGCCGGTTTCTGATTTGCTGCAACAGAGAGCAAGAAAGGGGCATGGCAATGTATTTTCACATATGTGTGCTTGACTACTCTTCAGGGAGTGTAGTCCTCGATCCTCGTGCTATCAATCACGCATCTCGATGCATGATGGCCGAGAAGTCGAATTGCATGAATCAATGTGAAATGAATGCACATATAAACAAAACAAGGCCTAGACTCTATCATGGGTAATCCGGAGTGTCGGCGACCAGGAATTGAGACACATTCCGTCACTCGGAGTACGAAACGTCCCTTGTTTCCAGTGCTTGGGCTAACTCCTATCCCAAACATAATGCAAATGGGATAGCATACACAATGTGACTAACATATAACCTAGCATGTGCAATGCTATGAAATGACATACACAATGCTCGATGTAACATGACATACACAATGCTCTAACATGCAACCTAGCATACACAATGCTATAAAATGAAATGGCATACGCAATGTATGATGAACTTACACCAATATGAGTGGACCTCAGCCACACTCACATCAGTGGCCATAAGATGAAAAAGAGACAACCGAAATGCGTACACACATGCACGCAAACCAAGGACCGAACCTAAGGTATAGTATGCAACTCTAACAAGGCATGGAAATGCATGAAACATGGCATATAGACATGCAAATTCCAGCACTGAATCATGATACAAAATGATCCCGAATCATGGATATATGTCATACAATGCATGGAATGGTCCCGAAACTCAAAACTAGGCACATATATTGACTTATAGCTATACAAAGCATGCATTATTTGACTATGAAGCACAAAGACAGAGCCAAGGAAGTCCCAAAACATGAACATTTCTAGTTCAAAGCATGACCAAAAGATGCTAGCATGATGGACTAAAATAGCATGCAACTTTGACTAGCAAACATGGTTTACATGGCATGTGCATGAAGCGTATGAGAACTCATCAAACCAGAAAAAATCAGTGAACAAAATATGCCAAAATATACCCAAATAATCACTGAAATGCAGCCAACATGTGTAAAAATGATGAGCTCCTTTAGAAGGCCATACAAGGGGTTATTAAGCACATACAAGATAGAAATGAAGCATAGCAAAACCACCTCTGGAAATGGACTATGAAAACCCTAAAACCCACCAAATAGGTCTTGGAAAGTGACTTCAATGTATGCAAAATAGGGTCCCTTTGGAAGGTCCAAAAAACCACCAAACAAGACAAGGAGAGAGAGGGTCACCCCCCTTTGATTTTGGCCTTCAAGAAAATACCTAAGCCACTGAAAATCCGTTGGATTTCAGTGGCTAAGAGGCCAAGCCATGGCCAATGCAAGAGCTCTAATGCATAACCCTAATCATGAAGGAATGAAGCATGCATAGGAGAAGATGACCCCAAAAATAAATGGGACCTTAACCAAACTTAAATAGAATGTCAAAAAAAGACTTTTTCTAGTTTATATCAAATCTCGAAAGTGTTCACAAGTAAGGCTAAAATATGATGCAAAAATAATCCTAAGAGAGAGATAGAGGGTAAGGGGAAGTAGATGACTTCAAACAGTAAAGAGCACTTCAACAAAGTTTAAGAGGGGCTCAAAATAAGACACTTTAAAGTTTAGCTCAAAGCCCAGAAATGCTCACAAGTAAGGCTAATATATCATGCAAGATAAGCCCTAAAAGAGGGATAAAGCACAAAGGGAGAGTAGAAGACCTCAAATAGAAAAAAGTTATTGATCAAACATGAAGATGAGCTCAAAATAAGACTATTTTCAGTTCAGGTAGAAGCCCAAAAATGTAAGCAAAAGGAGCTAAGATATCATGCAAAATAAAGCAAGAAAAAGGAAAATAGGGACTAACCCTTGAAGAGCAGGTTTCCAGCAGCTTTTGGTCCAAGATTTTAAGCTTTCAACCTCTGCAAATGGCCTCCAAGGTGCTAGAATGGGGGGTGGAGGTGGTAGGCTATGAGGTGTAGGGTAAAATGGCCAAGAATGTGGGTGTTTGGAGACTTGAAGTATAGATATATGAGGTTGTATGTATAATGCTCCAGCTGGTTTTTCTAACCCTTAGAAATGAAGTAGGGTGCTGGTTATATAGAGGGAGAGGAGCCAAAGAAAATGGGAGAAAAACCAATTCAAATCTCCTCCCAAAAGGACAGACCCTCGGGCAGAGGGTTTAGTGCAAAACAGCTGGCACAGCTAAAATGCACCAGGAGGGACAAACTTGGCCGGCCAGGTTCAAAAGGTTCAGCTGGCCCGCCAGCCACCTCCCCTGGCCAGCCGACCAGGGGTCAAAGGGGTCAAGCAAAATTACTGGCCGGCCATCCCAAAAAGGTGGCCTCCCAAATGAGTGCAACACAGCTGTATGGTCAAAACCTAGAAAATGTGAACCAGGAGAGAGAAAAACCAACTTTATAGAGGGGTTCAAAAGGGTCAAGGACAATTGCTGGCCAGCCTACCCATATTGGTGGCCTCCCAGGTGTGTACAATACAATGATGTGGTGGAAAGTCAGAAAAAGTGGCCCGGGAGTGGGAAAAACCAGCTTTCTAGGGAGAAAAACGGGCGGCGAAGAGCAATTAAGAGAGAAGCTGACTTTTCAGAAAAATTGCTGGCCTCCCACCCTTCTACAACCTTCCTAACAATGAAAATAAGGTTTTCGCCAAAAATGAACCCAAACCGATGCAAAACAAAGATTCGGGGGCCAAAACACGTGGCCTGGGGGCCCCGAAAACTGATTATTAAGCACCGAAGGTGGCGTTTGACCACGAAGTTGGTCTCTCGAGCCACAATGTCTCCCAAAAGGGAGGAAACAAGGTGTATGCCAAAAACTAGAGCAAACGGAGGTGGTTAAGCGGTCCCGAACCGAGGCACACGGCTGACGGCTTCGAAAATCGGAAACCGGGCTCCAAACGGGAAAAATGGCCTACGACCACTGAGAGATGATCTACGAGACCTCTCCCTTCCTTCGCGAAGAGAAAACGGAGAAAACGGGACTTGGTTCTGTAGACGTCCCCGAATGCCCTGGGAGGGATGATTCCCCTGTTCCGTTCATTTTGGGTTCACTACAGTTCAGGACTCTAATTGTCACGGTTCGTAATCTGAACCAAAGAGTCCAAATGCGGCAAATCGTTTTGAGAAAATAGATTTTTTGAAAGAAGTGCCGAACATGGACTGCTTTGCCAGATATAGAGTCGCCACCTAAATATTTTATTTTTAGAAAATTTAGGAAACCCTAACTCGTTTGCCTAAGGTCACGTGTCCGTCATCACCAAAGTTGCCTCGGCTCAGGAACTTGGGTACGATTGGGGAAGGTCACTTCGTGACCACCCCCGCTCGCCCCGATCAAAGATCGGCCTCTACTAACCATGATATCTAGTTTTGAAAACATTATGCATTCTTATTCCAGTTATTAACCTGGATTTACTATGTGATGCGCACAGCATATAAGTATAGATTGGATCGCCTGAATTGGGACAAAACATTTCATGTTTGTTTTTGAAAGATGGTTTGCTACCCGCAGGTAGGCTTAAAATGCAGATTTTGCTACCCTCAGGTGGGTTTAGAAAAGATGGTTTTGCCACTATCTAGTGGGCTTAAAACTCACAGTCAATGCATTGTTCCAATCCAAATAACCCAACCTTCACCCACAGGCATTCAGGCAGTTATATCACATAAGCAAATAGCCTCACGGTAAGCATGCTATCATGGCAGTCACTCACACACATGCAAGGATGCTAAAGCATAAAAACTTACCCACTACTTCAAGCCAAAACATAAGCTAATTAGAAATCCAAGCATGTCCCTAACTATACAGAAATGCCTAATGCAACACATGCAGGAATGCAACTAAGATAGGCTCGGCTATTCTAAACATGGCATATGGAATGCTAAAGCTAACAAGTATTCAACTCAGAATTGAAATACAATGCAGTGAGTTATGATGCGCCAAGCCTGGTGCATGCAAAACAGATGAATGAATGCAAACATGCTATCATACTGTATGTTAATTGAAACATGCCCTAATCTAACTATCATAAACTGGTAAATAAAAGGGAGAGAAAGACGTGGGGTTAGAAGACATACATCACACGCACGCACACTTATTACAATTGTGCCCTCACTCGGAGGGTTCAAATAATATACAGTCCCAAATGAATAATTACAGTCCGAATAAATACAAAATTCCTAATTAATTAAAAGATTAATCTATGAAAGCAGTAAATTAATATGCAAGCTAGGGACTGCCTCGACTCCGCTCCAGATGATGAATGATGCATGTTCAGGTTGCCTTGCGCGGAAATCCATTGCGATACCCCAATTAGCCTCTGTTTACAATTAAGCCTGGAATGTTGCACGAGGCTTCAAAAGATTGCCGGTTTTTGATTTACTGCAACAGAGAGCAGGAAAGGGGCATGGCAATGTATTTTCACATATGTATGCTTGACTATTCTTCAGGGAGCGTAGTCCTCGATCCTCGTGCCACCAATCGCGCATCTCGATGCATGATGGCCGAGGAGTCGAATTGCACGACTCAATATAGAATGAATGCACACATAAACACAACAAGGCCTAAAATACATCATGGATAATCCGGAGTGTCGGCGATACGGAATTGAGACACGTTCTCACTTACCGAGTACGAACGCCCTCGCTTTCCGTGTTTCGCTAACTCCTACCCCGAACACAATGCAATATGCATGACATGCATGAATGCAACTAATATACAACCTAACATACACAATGCTATGAGATGGCATACACGATGCACGATGTAACATGGCATACACGATGCTCTAACATGCAACCTAGCATACACAATGCCATGAATCAAAATGGCATATGCAATGCATGATGTAACACGGCATACACGATGCTCTAACATGCAACCTAGCATACACAATGCTATGAATCGAAATGGCATACGCAATGCATGATGGACTTACGCCAATATGAGTGGACCTCAGCCACACTCACATTAGTGGCCATAAGATGAAAATGAGATGCTCGAGATGCGTGCACGCATGCATGCAAATCGAAGACCGATCCTAAGGCACAATGCCACTCTAACAAGGCATGGCAAAGCATGAAATATGGCATACAAACATGCAAATTCCAGCGCTGAAATGTGATGCAAAATGATCCCGAAACATGGAAAACATGGCACCCGATACATGGAATGGTCCCGAAACACAAAACTAGGCACATGCATTGACCTATAGCTATACAAAGCATGTATTATTTGATCATGAAGAATAAAGACAGAACCAACGCAGTCCCAAAACATGAACATTTCTAGTTCAAAGCATGGCCAAAAGGTGCTAGCAAGATGGACTAAAATAGCATGCGATTTTGACTAGCAAACATGATTTACATGGCATGTATATGAAGCAAGTGAGAACTCATCAAACCAGCCAAAATCAGTGAACAAAACATGCCAAAATATGCCTAAATAAACATGGAAAGGCAGCCAACACATGCACAAATGATGGGTTCTTTTAGAGGGCATACAAAGGGGTTATTAAGCACATGCATCAAGGACACTTAGCATGGCACAAACAACTCTGGAAATCAAATATGATAGCTCCAAAACTCACCAAATTCACCCCGAAATGTGACTAAGAAACATGCAAAGAGGGGTCCCTTTCGAAGGCCAAAATGACCATCAAACAAGTCAAGGTGAGAGGGGGTCATCCCTCTCTGATTTGGAAGCTCAAAATAGTATGTTAGGCACTGAAAATCCACTGGATTTCAGTGGCTAGATGGCCAAACAAAGCATGCAACAAGAGCTTAGGTGTAGGGCTCAAAATAAGAGACAATCAAGCATACAAGGAGGCATATGATCTCAAAAAAAAAAAAATAGGACCTCAAAAAAACTTGAAGATGAGATTAAAATAAGATATTTTTCAGTTTATGACAACTCTAAAAAATGAACACAAGTAAGGCTAATCTATCATGCAAAAATGGCCCTAAAAAAGAGATTAGGGACAGGGGACAGTAGCTGGCCCCAAATAGCAAAGAGCCCTTCAACAAAGTTAAAGAGGGGCTAAAAACAAGGAACTTCACAGTTTATGGAAAGTCCCAAATATGCTCACAAGTAAGGCTACAATATGATGTAAAAATGGCTCCAAAAGAGAAATAGAATGCAAGAGGCAGTATCTGGCCTCAAACAGTGAAGAGCCCTTCAACAAAATTGAAGATGGTCTCAAAATGAAGCACTTTACAGTTTGGCTCGAAGCCCAGAAATGCTTACAAACAGGGCATGCAAGAAATAGCCATAAAAGAGAGATAAAGGGAAAGGGGTAGCAGGTGGCTTCAAACAGAGAAAGACCCTTGATCAAACATGAAGAAAAGCTCAAAATAAGACTATTTCCAGTTTGGGTCAGAGCCCAAAAATGCTTGCAAGTATGGCTTATAAATGAAGCAAGAAAAGATTAGAAAAGGGAAAAAAAAGAACTCACCCTTGTAGAACCAAACTTCAGCAGGTTTTGGACTTGGTTTGTGAGCTCTCAACCTCTGGAAATCAGCTTCAAAGGACTGGAATGGAGTGTGGAGGTGTGGTGCTATGGGTTGTAGTGCAAAGGGTGCAAGGATCTTAGGGTTTGGAGGGTTGAGGGAGAGGGAGAGTTGTATACCAAGGCTCCAAACAATTTTTTGTAACCCTTCAAAATGGAGCTGGGGGGCTAGCTTTATAGAGGAGAGGCCAAGGGAAAAGGAGGGGAAAATCAAATTCAAATTTCCCCCTCCCAAAAGGGCAGATCCCCGAGCAGGGGTCTGGGGGAAAACAGAGGGTATAGCTGTAAGGAACCAGGAGAGAGGATTCTGGCCGGCCAGGTTCAGAGGGTTTAGGTGGCCGGCCGGCCACCTCCCCTGGCCGGCCGGCCAGGGTCAAAAGGGTCAAGGAGATTTGTTGGCCGGCCACCCCCAAAAGGTGGCCTCTATGTGTGTACAACACAGCTATGTGGAGAAAAACCAAGAAATGTGACCCATGAGAGAGAAAAACCAACTTTTTAGAAGGGTTCAAAAAGGTCAGGAAGAGTTGATGGCCGGCCAACCCATATTGGTGGCCTCCCAAGCATGTACAACACAATGGTGTGGTGGAAAGTCAGAAAAAGTGGCCCGGGAATGGAAAAAGTTAGCTTTCCATTGAAGAAAATGGGCGATAAAGAGCGATGAAGGAATAAAGCTGGTCTTCAGAACAATTGCTAGCCTCCCAGCATTCTACAACCTTCCTCACGATGAAAATAAGGTCCTTGCCAAAAATAGAGCCAAACCGATGCAAAACGAAGGTTCGGGGGGCCAAAACGTGAGCAGGGCCCCGAAATCGATGTTATAACCGGAGGTGGCGTTTGACCACGAAGTTGGTCTCTTGAGCCACAGTGTTCCTCAAAAGGGAGTAAACAAGATGTATGCCAAAAACCAGAGCAAACGGAGGTGGTTAAGCGGTCTTGAACTGAGGCACACGGCCGACGGCTCGAAAACCGGGAACCGGGCTCCAAACGGGAAAAAATAGCCTACGACCATGAGACGTAGCCTACGGCCACTGAGAGATGGTCTATGAGACCTCTCCCTTCCTTCAGGAAGAGAAAATGGGGAAAATGGGGCCTAGTTCACAAACCAAGGCAAGGCACAAAAGAGTCCGGAAGTCCGGAGGCAAGGCTCGCAGCCGAGATTCCGTAACCTCAGAACGAGCACAATATGCAACATCACCGAGCACTCAGTTGGTGACGTATGAGTCTTAAGGTCGGTCAAAAATGGGGTGTCTATAGTTGCCCCTCTTTGACAGAACTCGAAAGTCATAAGTGATGGGAGTGAATGTCAAAGCCGAAAGACGACCCATTTTTGACAAAGCCGAAGACTTAGACAAACATACTAGATAGCAGAGAAATGTGCCCGCAGGCGTGGGGCAAAGTGCAAAGCGATATGCACCAAGTCGGATGTAACTCAATGATCATGCAAATGTAGCAAGCTGTAATGAAGCAAGTATTTACAAATAGATGCAACAGTTTTAAGCAAGAATGCAAAGCAACAATCACATTTCATGCAGTTAAGAATGCGGAGAATTGTTCAATTCTCGTCACGTCTCACACGGAGGGGATACAATATCTGTGCGGCTCGTTTGGTCGCACCAGCCTCAAATGAGCCGTACATACAATATCGTGCCTGAAAAGGAAAGAAATTCAACAAGCATAATATAGTTAGCAACATATGTTCAGTGCGATATCGAGTACAAACAACCACGGTGTTGATGGGTGAGTGCATCGCAATGCAAGAAGCAACGTGCGTGACAACAGAAGTTTAAGCATGGAGGCATGACAATATCAAGGAGACGTGCATAACAGTGCAAGTGGTGTGCATGAGAATGCAAGTGATGTGCACGACAATATAGAACAAGTGTAAACTTGAGTGCACATTTTGAAATGAAACAATGAGCGGAGCAATGCAAGTTTCGACGAAGGTGGCTCAATTGCGACCCCCGGTTTACCTCTCGGAGGGGTCACAACATATTCAAAAAGGATACACCTTGCTTTTGACGAGTAACGATGAGATACGCATCGAAAGTTGGAGTTGAAGTTCCTGCGGAAGAATTTCACAACAAAAAGTGCACTTTCCTTGTACTTTCTCGGGTGCCGGGGACTCCAATCATCACCAAAATTTGTAGGGAGCTTAGGGACCACCTTGGGAACACCACTGGCCATGTATGGTCCAAGGAGGAGGATGCCAGCCAGGGGTGAGGGAGAGGGATGGCCGGCCTGCCAGAAAAGGTGGCCGGTTGGCCACCTAGCCCAGATCCGGGGCAGTATGGTCCTTTTGCTCTCTTTTCTTTAAAAACACTCGGCCAAACACCTTTTCCTCATAACTTCAGCTCCGAAATCAGCCTCTCTACCTTCCTAGAGCATTTTCCCTCTCAGATCTACGCTCCATACGTGTTTTCCAACGCCCTACGCAAGTTGTTTTCGCGAAATCTTTCAGTTTTCGTTACTTTGAACCGATTAAATTTCAATTTCGGTGCTTCTTTTCTCATTTTCACCACTTGAGGTAAGTTTGTCTCAACATTTGGAAGATTTTCTCGGGGGTTGACTTTTGTTGACTTTTTCATATCCCGAGAGTTGACTTTTGTTGACTTTTTCCAATTTTGGCTTATTTCGCTCATTTTTGCTCATCTTTGCAGATTTTTCGAGATGGCTGGCCATTTCCCTCATGGTGGAGGTTCTCCAGGTGCCGGGGGTGAGTCGGATATCATGTCCTTGCCCCCAAGAGTTTGGCCGTTTGATCCCGAGAGGTACCATCCTCAAGAGCACGTCCTTCCGCAGGCGGTTTTCTACAATTTTACTGATTTTGATGATTGAGCGCCTAGGGATCTGCTTTTGCGAGAGCCGGAGTCCCACCTCTCTCATGAGGCACGAGAGGTATTTACTTCACTTTTACATTTTTTGCAATGTATTCTGCATTTTCCGTGTATTTCGTGCCTTTGCTATGTTTATCTGCCTACTCAAGCACATAGCTTGTTTTGAATGTTTAGTTCATAGCACCGTATTCTGTTTGCTTCTTGAACACACAGTTCAAACACTCTGACTTTCTGAACACGCAGCGCATAGATTGATTGTGAACACACAACACACACTTGGTAGAAGTCGAACACGCGGCCCAAACTTTGAGATGAACACACAGCCCACTGATTTTGAAATCTGAACCCACAGCTCAAATACTTGATGTTGAACACACAGCTCGTTGTTGAGGTGAATACACAGCACACACTGATTGAGAGTTGAACACGCAGCCCAAACTTTGAGATGAACACACAGCCCACTGATTCTGAAATCTGAACACACAGCTCAAATACTTGATGTTGAGCACACAGCTCGAACTTTGATGATGAACACACAGCCCATTTTTCTGATTGTGAACACATAGCACACATTGATTGAGAATTGAACACGCAGCCCAAACTTTGAGATGAACACACAGCCCACTGATTCTGAAATCTGAACACACAGCTCAAATACTTGATGTTAAACACACAGCTCGAACTTTGAGATGAACACACAACCCACACTGATTGAGAGTTGAACATGCAGCCCAAACACTTGAGATGAACACACTGCCCACTGATTCTGAAATCTGAACACACAGCTCAAATACTTGATGTTGAACACATAGCTCGAACTTTGAGATGAACACACAGCCCACACTGATTGAGAGTTGAACACGCAGCCCAAACACTTGATGTTGAACACACAGCCCGAACTGTGAATTTTCTGAACACGCAGCCCAGATTCTGTATCTGATTCAATTTTGCACATAGCTCATACATTTCATTTGCACGCAGCTTATTCATTTCATTTGCACGCAGCTTATACATTTCATTCTGAAACTGAATACGTGTGTTCATCCTGGATGCAGGTGACTTCTCGTAGTGCGCGAGAACATGGCTCTATCTCGGCGAGAGAGTGGTACACGGAGCTCCCGGAGGCTGTCCGGGATTTGGTGGACGTGGCAGGGTTTGGGCCCTTTTGCACCGAGATCTCCCGCTGTCCTGCCAATAGGACACTGATGGGTGCTTTGGTAGAGAGATGGTGGGACACCACCAACTCTTTCCATTTCTCTGCCACCGGGGACATGACCATGACCCCATTTGACTTTGCCATACTGATGGGCCTTGATGTGGGAGGCTGGGCCATTCCATATGATGAGGATATGGGCCAGTGGGAGGCCGCTTGGATATATTTATTGGGGGCTCGCCCGCCAGTTGATAGATCTTCGGGCATAGTTCGATATACCTGGTTCTCTTCCCATTTCAGGAGGGTAGAGATGGAGCTTGAGACTCCTGAGGAGGTGGCACAGTATACTCGTGGATTCCTGATGTTCCTCTTTGGCACCACTCTGTTTGCCGATAGGGGGAACACTGTCGGGCTTTATCTGCTGAGCGCTCCAGTGGACCTATCACAGGTCAGCCGGTATGACTGGGGGGGTGCTAGCCTGGCTACTCTATATTGCTATATGAGCGCGACCTCCCACAGACGGGGGAACATGGTTGGCGGCTATTGGAGGGCCTGGGAGGTACTTTCTGCCCTCTTGATTTACATTTTTGCTCCTCATTATTTGTACATTGCACACATGGCGCACTTTACACTTTGTACCTTGTACTTTGCTTTCAGCGCTTTGTACTTACATTCTGCACTCAACATTCTGTATTTTGATGGCTATTGCTTTGTTTCTCACAGTTTTGGGTCTACGCATATTTCCCGACACTAGCCCCAGAGCTTGAGGTGGAGGTGCCCCTCACGACCTCGTATTCACTTGTATTTGAGGGCCAGTACCGGCCTAGATCTCGGGAGTCTTTCCTTTACCTGCAACAGTACTTCGATACAGTGCGGTCGTCGGAGGTATTTCAGAACTCTCAGTTCTCCATGTTTTCATGGCTTTGATTTATCTTGCACATTCACAATTTCTGATCAGCTTATGCATTGGTTATCCGCAGATCACGTGGCAGCCCTGGGCGTCTTTAGGCAGAGACCTCCGATTCCATTTTGTCAGAGCATGGGGGGCCTCTCGGTATAGGATCTGGTTCGAGGGGCCAGTTGGGAGGGCCTGGTTTTTGGGAGATCGCTTCTTGCGTCAGGCATGGGGCTACCCTGAGCAGGACATTCCTTCAGCACCTCCAGACGATATGCGGACCGCTGATAGGCTCTCTCCCTAGGAGGTCGTTGATGCTATGCAAGGTACCGATGCCTTCCTACATTTGGAGCAGGGGGAGTATGCGACCTACCATCATACTTACTTGATGCCTCCGCTGACGAGAGTCCGTACCCCGACGAGGAGGTCTGCTAGTATGCCCTCATCGAGCAGGGCTCGGACTGCAGATGTCCCTTCCACCAGCAGGGCTGGCACATCTAGAGGTGGGGGTGGACTGGTTCCCCCGATTCCTCCGACTCATCATCATCCTGGATGACCAGATATGCCGACTAAGCTGACAGGATGGAGATATGGGACTTCCTACCCGATCCCGATAGAGCCTTCGATGCCTAATCACCGATATGTCAGAGACCCCGACTCACCACCGGTATGCTTTTACAGCTTTGATTCATTACTCAGATACTTGGACGTTCATTCCTTTAGTGATACTCTTGCCTTTGCATCTGCAGCATCCTGTCGAGTATATGGATGAGGTGCTCGGGATGGTAGCCTCTCTTGAGGGTATGGTCCTACGGAGAGAGGCGCAGTTGTTCCTCATGGGTGTCCAGGTATCCTTTAGTTTTCTTGCATTTATCATACTTCTGATGACATGCTGATTTTGAACATTTTACTGCATTGATAGGTCAGCAAATTTAGAGCATCGCGTCGACACGCACCGCACGTCTTTGTACGCTGCATGCATCCACTTCATGTAGCTTTCTTGCATCTGCATCCGATATACATATTTGAGCTGATGCGTCCAAATTACACTCTTCCTTTTCAGATGTTGCCGATATATACCGGGCCACAAGCCGGGCCACCTGGGCCTTCCCGAGGAGCTGGGCCATCTAGGCCTTCTTGAGGAGCTAGGAGAGGGGGGTCGTCTCACGGACGAGGCGGACACAGGGCGCACATCATAGAGGAGGAGCCCAGCGAGGAAGAGGAGGAGAAGGAGGCTGCAGATCACCAGTCAGAGACATCTGTTGACAGAAATGGTGGCTCCGATCCCGGTTCTGGTAGTGGAGATGAGGCTGAGGAGGGTTCCGAGGATGGCAGCTCCGACTCAGATGATGGTGATGATGGTGTAGAGTCTGTTCTGCAGAAGAGGACGAAGAGGGCCTCTCATTCTTGCTCTTGAGAGCATTGATGCAGTTGTTCCCTGCTTTATTTACCTTTTTACTAGTAGTTATAGCACATTGTACATTATTAGGCAGTTTTATTTTTTGTAAAACTTGTAGCCTTGTTGTAAAATGTTGTAACAAAGGAAGCATGATGGAATGAAACAACTTTTTGAAAAAGTGTTGTATTTTATGTTCTTAGCATCGTATCGCATCATTTTGCACCAAAATGAGATTGAATGGAAATGTGCATTGTGTATTTGCCAAGTCAGGTAGTGAACCGGCGCAACAAACTAAACAACTTAACTAAGAAATGACAAAACTTTAACAAGTTTACGACTCGATTAGAAAAACACAACAAAGTTGATGACTTAATAAGTAAGGCACAACAAAATTGTTTAAACAAAAGTAACAACTCAATGTACGAAACTTGACAGCTCGACAAAACTTAACAACTCGATAAGCAATACAACAACTCAATAAGCAAGACTTAACAACAACGCTATGAACAAAGTGCATTTCGGACGATCTGGGTGACGGAACACATCCGAAACTGAGGGAAATGGAGGCCTTCGACACTCCTGATGCATGCAAATGCTGGGAACTTCCTTCTAGAGGGTAAAACAGGACCAGAGACACACTTGGCAGCATGGCCGGCCACCTTTGGGAACTGGCCGGCCAGCTTTTTGCATTGGAGAGGAGAAGGGTGGCCGGCCTACCAGAAAAGGTGGCCGGCCGGCCACCTAGCCCAGCAACCACCAAATTTTTGACACGTGTCCCCCGAACAGTGTCTCATCCTCTTTAAAAGCTCTAGCCTCGTGGTTGATTAATTTCATCTCAGTTTTGCACCAAAATGGAGGCGTTTCTCGTCGAAAATCTCACAGCTTGGATCGCTTCTCTAGATAGCTCGAAAAAGTTGAACTTCCGGGGTTTCGGCTTGAATGCACTATTCACGCTGAGCCGCACTCCGCTGCACCTTTCCTTCCTTCATGTTGCGGCGAGGTTTTGGAACCCGGTAACACATGTCTTTAGCTTCGGTGGGCAAGAGGTATGTCTAACTTTCGAGGATTTTCAAGCTTTGATGGAATCTGGATGCTATGAAGAAATTTTGCCTCAGTTCCGCTTCGGCCACGCCCAAGCTTTAGGGCGGATGTGTGGGCTCACCATGCATGAGGCTCAGTCTCTGATCTGTAACGGGGAACTGGACATCCTTGGCTTGATTCATCGCTTTTCTGCGGCAACCATCATTGGCAAGGTTTTTGGCAGCACGCCCTTTGCTTGTGCATGCTATCTCACTTTTTGCTTGCCCCAGGCTTCAGTGGATCTAGCATTCGTCTGATTGAAGTTGCTCAAGGCTTGAAAGAAGGAAAGAGCTGCATCGCCATGACTTTGGCCGAGACACTGATGGGCTTAGATGCTTTGTATTGCCGGGAGACGACCAGATTTGCAGGGAGCCCACTACTACTGCAAGTAATGTTTTCCACCCAATCTCACATATGTATCGCTCACATCACTCGACCCTCAGGCTTGATTTTTCTCACAAAACCCTTTTCTTACTTTTCTTTCATCGTGCATCTCTCTATTCTTTATTCTCTCACTTTTCCTCCCTCCCCAGGTATGGTTGATGGATAAATTGCAGGTTGTGGACTCTTGCTCAGCCTACTCGGCTCGCGGCTACTTCTTTTGACAAAGCCTAGTCGATGCCCCTAATGAGGAGTGGTGGTTCGACTGGATATGCAATTTGTCTGATCGCATTGCTTGGCGCTGTCCTTGGCTTAATCTCTCGGCAATGAGCTATAGTATGTCCCGGCAGACCAGGATCCAGTTGATTGGTCTGACCCACAATGTGTTCTACTTTCCGTTCTGGTTCCAACGTCAGTTCGATCATGATCAGACTTGCCCGCCACAGGGAATAGAGTATCCTGCCACATTCTCGGTTCGAGGCGCACAGCTTGCCTGGTATGCCACCGCATGGAGGACTAGAGAGCTCCTAGCCCCCGCTCCCACTTTCAGTTGCACTTTGTCTGACGAGTGCTTAGATTGGCTCAATGAAGAGGCACAGATTGGGCCCAGCTTGGCATCAGAGGCTTCAACTAGCTCTGGGAGGGGGCGCAGGGACATCTGACTTATCTATGCCCCGGATTTATTGATTTACCAGTACTTTCAAGTTTTCGTTATGAATGTAATAAAAAGCAACTTCAATTTGTATGCAAGAGCAGGAGAACACTATATTGAAATCAATGAAATTGAAGGTTGTGGGTACTGAAAATTTTCCGCTTTGGTCCAAAAATGGTCTTAGTTGTAAAAAGATTAATTTGAACAAAGTCAACTTTTATTAAAACTTTTCAAAACCATTTTTGATATGGATCAGAACTGGACACGCCTGAGATCTGTCACTGAGATGCACAACCCCGGATCCTAGCAACTGGAAAGTTGCCCTTAGTCTGAATAGTACCGCAACACTGCACAGCAACAGAAAGTTACCCCTAGTCTGAATAGCACTGCACCGGAGACCACGATGAAT
The DNA here is from genome assembly GCA_025200525.1 of Camellia lanceoleosa. NCBI lineage: Eukaryota > Viridiplantae > Streptophyta > Magnoliopsida > Ericales > Theaceae > Camellia > Camellia lanceoleosa. The sequence goes on along the minus strand of CM045770.1, from coordinate 10,971,149 downwards.
GCTGATAGATAAAGATGACTGAGATGATCAAATGGACAAAATTGATCGGGGAAAAGTTTATGGCTGAACTTCAGGATGAAGTTGCCTACGTATCTCAAAGATGGGAATCAAGCCTTACGTAGTTCAGGCTTGGGTTCACTCGGGTATTTTCACTCTCCTTTTACGCTCTAACTTTTGCCAAGGCCGCCCTTTGCGGGTTTTCAACCTTGCGAGCTCAGTTTTTATAATTTCAAATTTTTTGTGCTCTAACTTTTGCCTAGGTCGCCCTTTCGGGTTTTCGGCCTAGCGAGCCTCTCAAGGGTAATATTTCTTCAACTTGTCCATATTGATCGGTTGTGAGAACTCTAGGCCATCTAGATCCATCAGAACCACAACTCCACCTGACCAGATAGACTTAATGATGTAGAGACTAGTCCAATTGGGTCTGAACTTGCCCCTTAAATCGTGGATGGGAGCTCGGTTGTCCTTGAGCACCAAATCTCCTTCATTTAGATTCCTGGATTTAACTTTCTTGTTGAAAGCCCGGGCAATTTTGCGCTGATAACCTTGAATATGGTACAGTGCTTTCAGTCTTCTCTCATCAAAGAGCATGAGTTCCTCAAACCTGCTCTGCTGCCAATCTGCTTCGGCTATTTGACACTCAGCCAATACTCGTAATGACGAAACTTCAATCTTGATAGGTAGAACGGCCTCCATCCCATAAACCAATGAATACGGAGTCGCCCCAGTAGAAGTTCTGATTGAAGTCCGGTAGCCCCACAGAGCAAATGGCAGCTTATCTGGCCAGTCCTGGTAGGTTTCCACCATCTTCTGCAATATGTGTCTGATATTCTTGTTGGCGGCCTCAACCGCTCCGTTGGTTTGTGGCCGATAGGTAGATGACTTACGAAAAGCCATGTTGTATTTTTCCAACAAGTCAATCACTTCCTTCTTGAAGTGGGAACTATTATCTGAAATTATCTCGTTTGGGACCCCGTAGCGACAGATGATGTTGTTTCTGATAAACTTTACAACATGTGAAGCCTTTAACACTGCGTAAGATTGGGCCTTGACCCACTTCGTGAAGTAATCTATCGCGACCAGGATGAACTCATGCCCATTCGACCCTTTTGGAGAGACAACCCTGATCACATCAATTTCCCAGACTGAAAATGGCCATGGTGAAGTCATATTGTACAGCTTTGACGGCAGAATGTTCATGCGATTTGCATGAATTTGACATTTGTAGCATCGCCGAACAAAACCGATACAATCCTCCTCCATGGTGGACTAGTGGTAACCCTGTCTGAGGATCTTCTGTGCTAGCATTACTTCGTTCATATGCGCACCGCATTCCCCTCCATGGATGACTTCCATTAGACGCTTTGATTCTTCGGCATCGACACACAGCTTATGCATTCCCAGATGACCTCTCTTATACAGCTTACCCCCACAGATGATGAACTGAACGGCCATTCTTTTGATTGCCTTTTTATCCTTGGCATTTATCCCTGGCGGGTATGCTTTCTTCTCCAAGAAATTCCAAATGTCGTAATACCAGGGGTTTTCATCCTAAACTTCATCTATAGCAGTAATCGACTCGTGGGCTGGCGCAAATTTCTGGTCAATGATGACTGGACGCATCCGGACTCCGAACGGGATGTCTATCATGGAAGATAGAGTTGCTAAAGAATCTGCGAACCTGTTGTTCTCTCTTAGTAGATGAGCAAAGTTTAGCTTTTCAAACTGAGGAATTAACAAGTCCAAGGTTTGGTGATACATCATCATCTTTTCTTCTTTGACTTTTTAGTCTTCTTTTACTTGAGACACAACAAGGTTCGAGTCCTCGATGACGTCCAACTGTCTTGCCCTTAGCTCCAAGGCTGCTTCTAGACCGGCAATGCATGCCTCATATTCTGCTTTGCTGTTCGAGACTTTGAACCGGAGTTTGAAGGCTAGAAGGATACGGGACTTGTCGGGTGCTATCAGCAACACTCCTATCCCATACCCGTATTGATTTGATGCTCCGTCAAAGTACATCGTCCAAGTTTCATTGTCGATGTGCAAAATGGCTTCATCTGGGAATAAGTACTCAACTGCTTCACCCCCTTCTACCGGATGATCCGCTAAGAATTTTGCTACTGCTCTTCTCTTGACTGACCTGCGTGTCACATATTTCAGATCAAATTCGGAGAGCAACAGCAACCAACGAGCTAGCCTACCCGTAAGTGCTGGTTTCTCGAAAATATATTTGATGGGATCGAGTCGTGAAACCAACATTACAGAGTGAGCTAACAGGTAGTGCCGCAGCTTCCTGGTAGCCTATACCAAAGCTAAGCAAGCCTTCTCTAACGGTGTGTAGCGAGTCTCATACTCTAGCATCTTCTTGCTCAGACCGTAGATGGCTTTCTCCACTTTGTCCTCTGATTCTTGCGTGAGCATACAACCCATTGTAGTCTCAGTCACTGAAAGGTATAATATCAACGGTTTTCCCGGCTCTGGCGGTGACAACACGGACGGGTTCTGTAAGTATTCCTTGATTTGTTCAAAACCAGCTTGGTATCGGCCGTCCCATTGGAATTTCTTTCCTTTCTTCAGGAGACCAAAAAGTGGTTCACAAGTCAAGGTTAATTTTGAGATAAACCGTCTTATGAATTGCACTTTACCTAGAAAGCCTCACATCTCCTTTTCAGTCCTTGGTGGGGGCATTTCTAGGATGACCTTGATTTTGGAAGGGTCGACTTCGATACCTCTTTGTGTAATCAAAAACCCCAGCATTTTTCCCGCTGTAACACCGAACGTACATTTCTGAGGATTCAGCTGCAACCGGAATTCTCTGATCCTTTGAAAGAACTTTTGCAAGGCGGTGTAGTGGCCCTATCTTTCTTTGGACTTGACAATCATGTCGTTCACGTACACCTCAACCTCTTTGTGGATCATGTCATGCAATATTGTGGTCGTGGCCCGTTGATAAGTAGCTTTAGCATTCTTCAACCCAAACGGCATCACTCTGTAGCAGTATGTCTCCCACGGGGTGGTGAATGCAGTCTTTTCCCGGTCTTCTAGTGCCATTAATATCTGATTGTACCCTGAGAAGCCATCCATGAATGAAAGCAAAGCGTGCGCCGCTGTGAAGTCCACTAATTCATCAATATGCGGCAAGGGAAAGTCGTCATTCGAACTGGCTCTGTTCAAATCCCTGAAATCCACGCATACCCGGATTTTGCTATCCTTTTTCGGCACCGGAACAATGTTGGCTAACCAAGTCAGGTATTTGGATACCAGCAAGAAGCCTGCGTCGATTTGCTTGGTGACCTCTTCCTTAATCTTGAGAGCCCAATCCGGGCAGATCCTCCTGAGTTTCTGTTTGACAGGTCGGGCCTCGGGGTCAAGGGGGATCCGGTGCTGTACAATCTCAGGATCGATCCCAGGCATGTCTTCGTAGGACCACGAGAAAACATCTTTGAAATCTTTTAATAAAGCGACTAAGCGCTCGCGTTCCTCCGAAGACAACGTGGACTCGATCTGGACCAGCCGCGGGTCCTCCTCAGTACCAATATTCGTGGTAGTGATTTCATCCATTAGGGGTTTAACAAATTTCTCCTGCTCTTGTTCAATTAAGCATTGTAAAGCTGGAGGAATTTATTCCTCGTCGTTTTCATCAAAATTTTGAAAGTCTGAGTTAATGCAACAAATCAAGGGCACAGAAAAGTACTAAGAAACCACAATTATTTGATTCTCATTAAGCACGTCCAAATCATCCGATTCCTCGGTTATAACAGACTCGAAAGAGAAAGAAAAAGACGACCTGGACAAAACTGTGGCATCCGGGTTATCATCCCCAGGATTACCAGACTCAGACTCAGTCGAGCTGGAACCTGATTTTGACTCACAAGATTTGGTGGAATCAGATTCCGGCTCACTACCTGACCCAGTACTGCTGGACAAAAATCCCTCTTCATATTGCCAAGTGAGAGAGGGTGCGATAGATGCATTCAAGATAGTTGCTGGTAGGCCCACAGCCGTTTCATTCCCGATCATGGAAACCGAGAAACTATCCCCCAAGCACTTATGGTCGATCGGAGGATCTAAAAGTAGACATGCCAATGCTACCCCCATTTCAATTTCAGCACCCTCAGAGTCCACTGCCTTATACTGCTCAACCTCAGCTGATGGGTCTATCTGCTCTTTGGCAACGTCATCCCTAGATAATTGTAAGTCAAAGAAAATCTCAAAGCCTGGCATGCGTTTCTTCTTCGCGTTCAGCCACGGCTCGGGGAAGCCACAAAACGGAAAGTCCTCTCCCTCCCGGACGAAACGTCCGTTCAGGGTACCCTGAATGGGCCGGTGCATTAAGTCAAAAGGCTTTCCCGCCTTCTTTGCCCTGGCTCTCCCAGCCACTTCCTTCCCCTTTCTTATCCAATCTTCTTTGGTGGGCTGATAACCCAATCCAAAGGTATGAGGGTTATGTGGCACTTCGGCCAATGCTGCGACGCCCTTCCGGACGCTCCTTTCTAATCCCATCCCGGGGATGTGTTGTAGCTTGTTCATAAGGTACACAGATTGTGCACTGACATATACTCCCTCATTAACAGCCATGATGTTCTGCACAACCCGAGCCTCAGCTAAGGTAAACCCTGACATAAACACGTCCTCCATGCCGTGCTCGATTTCCAGGACTGGTGTAGACACCTCCGGCGGTGGGTGGATCGATGAATTCCTAAAAACAATGGCTACTCCCTTTCCATAGGGGTATTTCACCATCTGATGCAGAGTGGACGAGACGGCCTTCACCTGGTGCAACCACGGCCACCCTAAAAGCAGGTTGAAAGTTGCAGGAACCTCCAAGACATGGAAATCTATCTCATGCTGTCTTGGCCCAACTTTGGTCTGGATCTTTACTGTCCCCATGACTTCTCGGCTCATGTTGTCATATGCCCGAATTACCTGGGCTGTTGGTATAAAGTCCACGGTCTTCAAACCGATGGCATAAATTTCATCCTTAGGCGAGACGTTGATGGCAGATCCGGTATCAGCAAGAACCACCGGTATCCATTTATTTCTACACTCCACAGAGATGTAGAGCGGCTTATTGTGGTTCGCACCCTCAGGTGGTAGTTCCTTGTCAGAAAAAGTCAGCATCGGGGTAGCTCCTCCCGGAAAGACTAATCCTACCAATTGCTCCGGCGTGGTTTCTATCAAGAGTTTAGCCTTGTCCATTGCAGATAAGACGGCTTGTCTATGTACCCGTGATGCCATAAGCAGTCCCCAGATGGAGATGTCTACTTGTATCTTCTTCAGCTGCTTCAATACAGTTTCTTCTTCGATCTGCTTCTCTTTCTGCTTTTTAGTTTTCTTGTTTTTCCCAGATGCCTTTGGTTGGTCTAGTTACGGGGGCTTGAAATACCGCCCACTTCTTGTCATGTGATCAACCTCATCGAGATACCAGGTGTCGTCTGGTTGATTGCTCCCCCAATCCTCGTCTGTGTGGGCATGACATAAATCATCATCTTCCCACCACATTGCGTTGGCATTCAAAAGGCACCTGTCTGGCTCCGGTATGATTATACTCGCAGCACTTTCAGCCCACATGCTCACAGCATCTTCTGTCCTTGTGCCCACAACATTTTCAATCCCCTCATGGGTTTTGGCTTTCCCGGTTCTCTCAGAACCCTGTTGTTCCACCTGCGTCGTATGATCATTGTTCATCTTTCCACAGATTCTCGGCGAAATTCTTCATCTGGCGCTCTCCGAATGTACTCGACTTCCGCCCTTCGCCACAATCGATACCTCGCTCGTCGGCCCTGTTGGAATTCTATAACATCCGGTTGATCATCCAGCCATCCGGTAGCCTTTGCCGATTCCTCATAATCAAACCAGTTGACTGCTGTGTCCCCTGATTCCTAGTCATTGAAAAGCTGCAGGTTGGCAAAGTCCTCCTCTACGGCCGTTAAATCCTCTGTCCCCTGCTCAAATCCATCCCCCTGGATCACACACAGTTCTGCTCTTTCTGGTAATTCTACACTTGGTTCAGACTGGCCTGCTGACAAAATGTAATCACTCGGATCGTAGGCTTCCCCAGCAAAATTCCCAGACTGCTCAAACCCTTACTTGACAGTTCCGTCCTCCTCTACAACCTTCCCTGTACTCTCTTCAATAGCCACCATCATTAACTTAGGTTGGGTTGTGGAGATGTCCATCATGCACAAAAGGTTAGCGCAATCAGGAAGGAACACCTCCGGCTTAGGTAGATGGGAAGGAGTGATATAGATGCTAGGATCATAAGACACGATCCCAGTCTGGATAAAGTTAATTCTTTTGGGAGGTGAAGCTTGGTTGTGTGTGGGGAGTGGGTTGGTTGTGACATTAGGCCTCTCTGGTGGCAAAATCACTTGTTTGTCAACGAGATCTTGAATCTTGTGACGCAACCTGAAACATTGGTTGGTGTCATGACCGTGTTGCTGGTGATATGCACAATATTTGGCTGGGTTGTGAGTGGGGGGTAGTGGATTTGGTAACGGCCTCAGCTCTAGGGGTTTTAGATGCCCTTTTCTGATTAAGACCCCTAGAGCCTTGGACAGGGGCATGTATAATGGGGTGAAGGTTCTTTGGCCTTTGGGTTGATATTGAGTGGTCTGTGTATTGCTTTCGGATGAACCAGAGAAGCGTGTGGCTGCCATGGGCCTTGGAAGGGGAGGGGGAATGGTGGCGACCATGCTTACCTCCGAAGTTCTTGCAGTTGCAGCGCCACTTGGGCCTGTATTGTTGTTGCGGTTAAAGGTTCTCCGGGGTTGCTCCCTGTCTTGGTCAATCAGACTCTGTTTCATCGCATCTTCAATTTGTACCCCCATCTCGTGTAGATTCGAAAAGGTGGGGAAGGGGAGCACAATCATTTTTTGCATCAGTTTCGGCTGGAGATTGCGCACAATCATCCTGATTTGGTCCTTATCAGTGGGCCTTAAAGTCATCATCGAGGCCTTCGCCCTCCACCGGGTTACAAAATCCGAGAAACTCTCTTTGAGCTCCTGCCTTGTTGTTTCGAGATCACAAGTTGTAATCTTAATTTGGGTGTTGTAGGAGTATTGCGCAACAAAGGCCTCGGCCATTTCATCCCAACTTCGCTTGACATCATCCTCCAACTTCGCATACCAGATAGTAGCCACACCCGACAGGGTCCGGCCGAATAGCAAAAGCTTCTGGGGTCTGGTGAGGCCCATTGGCCGTAATATATCTGAGAATAGCCGGAAGTGGACCATGGGATCACCAGATCCGTCGAAGCGATCGATCTGCGGCATTTTGAATCTATCCGGCAGCGTCACAGCCACATCGGTATATCCGTCCTCGATATTCGGGATAGTTTTTACCCCTTGGGATTTTTTGAATAGCTTCTCGAGCTTGTTCAATTTTAGTGCCGTAGGGTCTACTTCGAACTTGAAGGGAGAGTCCGGGTGGTTGACGGGTGTATGTACCTTGGACAGTTGAGGTGGAAGCGGGGGCGGAGCTGGCCCCGTTGGAAGGTTTGTGTCCTCCTGGATGTTCTGGACATTAGGCAAGGTGTTTTGGATGTTTGGCAGGACATTCTGGGCAGTTGGTGTCTGCTCGGGTATTGGGACCCCTGGTGGGAGAGGATTTGGATGTGAGGCTGATGCTCCGGCTTTCTGCTGTAGCCGGATAATTAGCTCCGACTGCTGGGCCATGATTGTGGCCTGCTGTTTAGAGAACTCTGCTTGGCGGACAGCATCCTCCTACATTTGCTTCATACTCTCTTGGAGTTGGCGCATCATTTATTCCATTCTGGCCATGTTCTACTGATCTTGTTGACTGACTGGTATGTGTATCTCTATGGCGTAATCGAGACCTCGGCCATTCCTTTGCTAGGGTAGACCACTGCTCTGGTAACCTTTGCTCAGACACATTGCGCTTTCTCGGCCTTCTTCTGACAACCGGGGGTAGAGAATGGAACACTGGCTGTTCGTCAACTAGATCCTCAGATCGATTGAGCCGACGACCTCTTGTCCAAAGTGCTTGAGGAATATCTGCTGGGTTTGAAGCAATTGTGCTAAAACTGTCCTAGCAAAAGATAAATAAAGCAATAAGGAAATAAATAACCAGATAAACGAACAGTATAACAGCTTAAAGTAAATACACAACACATAGCTGGGCATAACAACATACGGTCAATAAGCTGAATACACACTGTCCTCAAACACGGATCATTATCCCTGAATTACAGTCCCTGAAAACTGAATCTGATACCCGGAGATAACTGATTCGCAAACACTGACTGATGCTCGCAGGCTTGATGCCCAAACTCATAAACTGATACATGCATTTCCCTATAGAGACGCACTCTAAAAGCACATAACAGATACGTGAGAGCCAAAACACCCCTATGTTGGGGTAGGGTTTCCCTGTCCTATTTTGTTAGGAGCTAGGGTTTAACTACGCATGCAGCGGTTTCAAACAACCTATATCGGGTAAGCAACCTGTCATAGTTTGGAATGGTCACTATGGATTCCGAATATGCACTAGGTCGAATGGTCAAAAGGGTGCCCCGGTAAAACCGGGGTTTGTGTTCCATCTTGGCAGAGCTCAGAACGGTAAGCCTTATGGCACGCAGCCTCTGGCAAACCGCTCAGGAATAGCAGATGGCAAACACGGTGTCCTAGGCGCACCAATGCAAATGCAATGCAAAGAAACACATAAGTGTAATCAAAACAAGATATCATGAGTTCGAGTCAAGTTCTCTAAATCCCCAGCGAAGTCGCCAGAAACTGTAGACGTCCCCGAACGCCCCGGGAGGATGAGTCCTGTTCCGTTCCGTTCATTTTGGGCTCACTATAGTTCGGACTCAAATTGTTACGGTTCTCAATCTGAACGAAAGAGTCCAAATCCGGCAAATCTTTTTGAGAAAACAGATTTTTTTTTGAAAGAAGTGCCAAACATGGACTGCTTTGCCAGATACAGAGTCGCCACCTAAATATTTTATTTTGGGAAATTTAGGAAACCCTGACTCGTGCCTAAGGCCACGTGTCCGTCATTACCAAAGTTGCCTCGGCTCGGGAACTTGGGTACGATTAGAAGGTCACCGTGAGCACTTCTCGCCCGATCAAAGATCGGCCTCTACTAACCATGATATCTAGTTTTGAAAACATTATGCGTTCTTATTCCAGTTATTAGCCTAGGTTAATATGTGATGCGCACAGCATACAAGTATAGACCGGGTCGTCTGAATTGGAACAAAAAATTTCATGTTTGTTTTTGAAAGATGGTTTGCTACTTGCAAGTAGGCTTAAAATGCAGATTTTGCCACCCTCAGGTGGGCATAGAAAAGATGGTTTTGCCATTATCTAGTGGGCTTAGAACTCACAGTCAATGCATTGTTTCAATCCAAACAACCCAACCTTCACCCACAGGCATTCAGGCAGTTATATCACATAAGCAAATAGCCTCATGGTAAGCATGCTATCATGGCAATCACTCACACACATGCAAGGATGCTAAAGCGTAAAAACTTACTGAGTACTCCAAGCCAAAACGGAAACTATGTTAGAAATCCATGTATGATCCTAACTATACAGAAATGCCTAATGCAAGACATGCAGGAATGCAACTAAGATAGGCTCAGCTATTTTAAACATGGCATATCAAATGCTACAGCTAACAAGTATTCAACTCGGAATTGAAATACAATGTAGTGAGTTATGATGCGCCGATCCTGGTGCATGCAAAACAGATGAATGAATGCAAACATGCTATCATACTGTATGCTAATTGAAACATGCCCTAATCTGACCATCATAAGCTGGTAAATAAAAAGGAGAGAAAGACGTGGGGTTGGAAGACATACATCACACGCACGCACACTTATTACAATTGTGCCCTCACTCGGAGGGTCCAAATAATATACAGTCCCAAATGAATAATTACAGTCCGAATAAATACAAAATTCCTAATTAATTAACAAATTAATCTAGGAAAGCAGTAAATTAATATGCAAGCTAGGGACTGCCTCGACTCCGCTCCGGATGATGAATGATTGCATGTTTGGGTTGCCTTGCGCGGAAATCCATTGCGATACCCCAATTAGCTTCTGTTTACAATTAAGCCCGGAATGTTGCATGAGGCTCCAAAAGATTGTCGTTCTCTGATTTACTACAACAGAGAGCAGGAAAGGGGCATGGCAATGTATTTTCACATATGTATGCTTGACTATTCTTCAGGAAGCGTAGTCCTCGATCCTCGTGCCACCAATCGCGCATCTCAATGCATGATGGTCGAGGAGTCAAATTGCACGACTCAATATAGAATGAATGCACACATAAACACAACAAGGCCTAAACTCCATCATGGATAATCCGGAGTGTCGGCGATACGGAATTGAGACACGTTCCGTCACTCGGAGTACGAAACGTCCTTCGTTTCCCGTGCTCGGGCTAACTCCTATGCCGAACACAATGCAATATGCATGACATGCATGAATGCAACTAATATACAACCTAGCATACACAATGCTATGAGATGGCATACACGATGCACGATGTAACATGGCATACACGATGCTCTAACATGCAACCTAGCATACACAATGCTATGAATCAAAATGGCATACGCAATGCATGATGGACTTACGCCAATATGAGTGGACCTCAGCCACACTCACATTAGTGGCCATAAGATGAAAATGAGATGCTCGAGATGCGTGCACGCATGCATGCAAATCGAGGACTGATCCTAAGGCACAAATGCCACTCTAACAAGGCATGGCAAAGCATGAAATATGGCATACAAACATGCAAATTCCAGCGTTGAAATGTGATGCAAATTGATCCCAAAACATGGAAAACATGGCACCCGATACATGGAATGGTCCCGAAACACAAAACTAGGCACATGCATTGACCTATAGCTATACAAAGCATGTATTATTTGATCATGAAGAATAAAGACAGAACCAACGCAGTCCCAAAACATGAACATTTCTAGTTCAAAGCATGGCCAAAAGGTGCTAGCAAGATGGACTAAAATAGCATGCGATTTTGACTAGCAAACATGATTTACATGGCATGTATATGAAGCAAGTGAGAACTCATCAAACCAGACAAAATTAGTTAACAAAACATGCCAAAATATGCCCAAATAAACATGGAAAGGCAGCCAACACATGCACAAATGATGGGTTCTTTTAGAGGGCATACAAAGGGGTTATTAAGCACATGCATCAAGGACACTTAGCATGGCACAAACAACTCTGGAAATCAAATATGATAGCTCCAAAACTCACCAAATTCACCCCGAAATGTGACTAAGAAACATGCAAAGAGGGGTCCCTTTCGAAGGCCAAAATGACCATCAAACAAGTCAAGGTGAGAGGGGGTCATCCCCCTCTGATTTGGAAGCTCAAAATAGTGTGTTAGGCACTGAAAATCCACTAGATTTCAATGGCTAGATGGCCAAACAAAGCATGCAACAAGAGCTTAGGTGTAGGGCTCAAAATAAGAGACAATCAAGCATACAAGGAGGCATATGATCTCAAAAAAAAAAAAAAAAAAATGGGACCTCAAACAAACTTGAAGATGAGATTAAAATAAGATATTTTTCAGTTTATGACAACTCTAAAAAATGAACACAAGTAGGGCTAATCTATCATGCAAAACTGGCCCTAAAAGAGAGATTAGGGACAAGGGACAGTAGCTAGCCCCAAATAGTAAAGAGCCCTTCAACAAAGTTAAAGAGGGGCTAAAAACAAGGAACTTCACAGTTTATGGCAAGTCCCAAATATGCTCACAAGTAAGGCTACAATATGATGTAAAAATGGCACCAAAAGAGAAATAGAAAGCAAGAGGTAGTATCTAGCCTCAAACAGTGAAGAGCCCTTCAAAAAAATTGAAAAGGGTCTCAAAATGAAGCACTTTACAGTTTGGCTCGAAGCCCAGAAATGCTTACAAACAGGGCATGCAAGAAATAGCCATAAAAGTGAGATAAAGGGAAAGAGGTAGCAGGTGGCTTCAAACAGAGAAAGACCCTTGATCAAACATGAAGAAAAGCTCAAAATAAGACTATTTCCAGTTTGGGTCGGAGCCCAAAAATGCTTGTAAGTATGGCTTATATATGAAGCAAGAAAAGACTAGAAAAGGGAAAAAAAAATAACTCACCCTTGTAGAACCAAACTTCAGCAGGTTTTGGACTTGGTTTGTGAGCTCTCAACCTCTGGAAATCAGCTTCAAAGGGCTGGAATGGAGTGTGGAGGTGTGGTGCTATGGGTTGTAGTGCAAAGGGTGCAAGGATCTTAGGGTTTGGAGGGTTGAGGGAGAGGGAGAGGGAGAGGGAGAGTTGTATACCAAGGCTCCAAACAATTTTTTGTAACCCTTCAAAATGGAGTTGGGGGGGCTGGCTTTATAGAGGAGAGGCCAAGGGAAAAGGAGGGGAAAATCAAATTCAAATTTCCCCCCCAAAAGGGCAGATCCCCGGGCAGGGGTCTGGGGGAAAACAGAGGGTACAGCTGTAAGGAACCAAGAGAGAGGATTCTGGCCGGCCAGGTTTAGAGGGTTCAGGTGGCCGACCGGCCACCTCCCCTGGTCAGCCGGCCAGGGTCAAAAGGGTCAAGGAGATTTTTTGGCCGGCCACCCCCAAAAGGTGGCCTCCCATGTGTGTACAACACAGTTATGTGAAGAAAAACCAGGAAATGTGATCCAGGAGAGAGAAAAACCAACTTTTTAGAAGGGTTCAAAAGGATCAGGAAGAGTTGATGGCCAGCCAACCCATATTGGTGGCCTCCCAAGCGTATACAACACAATGGTGTGGTGGAAAGTCAGAAAAAGTGGCCTGGGGATGGAAAAAGTCAGCTTCCCAGTGAAGAAAACGGGCGATAAAGAGCGATGAAGGAATAAAGCTGGTCTTCAAAACAATTGCTGGCCTCCCACCATTCTACAACCTTCCTAACAATGAAAATAAGGTCCCTGCCAAAAATGGACCCAAACCGATGCAAAACGAAGGTTCAGGGGCCAAAATGCGCAGCCCGGGGCCCCAAATCGATCATATAATCGGAGGTGGCGTTTGACCACGAAGTTGGTCTCTCGAGCCACAGTGTTCCTCAAAAGGGAGTAAACAAGATGTATGCCAAAAACCGGAGCAAACAGAGGTGGTTAAGCGGTCCCGAACTGAGGCACACGGCCAACGGTTCCGAAAACCGGAAATCGGGCTCCAAACGGGAAAAAATGGCCTACGACCACGAGACGTAGCCAACGGCCACTGAGAGATGGTCTACGAGACCTCTCCCTCCCTTCGGGAAGAGAAACTGAAGAAAACGGGGCTTGGTTCGCAAATCGAGGCGAGGCACAAAAGAGGGCGGAAGTCTAGAGACAAGGCTCGCAGCCGAGACTTCGCAACCTCAGAACGAGCACAATATGCAACATCACCGAGCACTCAGTTGGTGACGTCTGTGTCTTAAGGTCGGTCAAAAATGGGGTGTCTATAGGTTTGCAAACCGAGGCAGAGCACAAAAGAGCCTCGAAGTCCAGAGGCAAGGCTCGCAGCCAAGACTGTGAAACTCCAGAATGAGCACAATATGCACTATCACGGAGCGCTCAACCGGTGACGTCTGAGTCTTAAGGCCAGTAAAAAATGGGGTGTCTACAGTTGCCCCTCTTTGACAGAACTCGAAAGTCATACGTGACGGGAGTGAATGTCAAAGCCCAGAGACGCCCTATTTTTGACAAGGCCGAAGACTTAGACAAACATACTAGATAACAAAGAAATGTGGTTGGAGGCATGCCCGCAGGCGGGGGGCAAAATGCAAAACGACATGCACAAAGCCGAATGTAACTCATGATCATGCAAAGCAGCAAGCTGTAATGAAGCACATACGCAACAGTTTTAAGCAAGAATGCAAGGCAACAACTACATTTCATGCAGTTAAGGATGTGGAGAATTACAATTCTCGCTGCATCTCACACGGAGAAGATACAATACCTGCGCGATTCGTCTGGTCGCACCAACTTCAAATGAACCGTACATACAATATCGTGCCTCATGTTGCTGGGGGTCTTTCGCTTCTTCTTAGTCAAACCACAGGTACTACTTTTCTCCCTGACTATGGTCGCAGCTTTCCCTATTCTCCAACAGGGTGACAGACTAGGTTGGTTCACTATCCAGAATTGAGGCTTACAGATTTCAAGCCAAGGATATACCCCTGGGTATTTAAACCAGACTTTAGTCTCGGAAATCCCGAACCTTTGCGTTCTAGGCATGAGCCATTCGAACTCTAGTTTCCACTGTCTCAGTTGGTCTCCTAGGAACTCACTGAAAACATAGGTAGATGGCTATACCAGACCACCGGAAGTCATTCGGGCACGACAAACACCAAAGGAATTGCACCTTTAGAGGATTTAAGGTCTCCTAGACCAGGTAGTGCACAAGACAGTGCGATGCAGAAGGAATGCACAAAATAATGCTATGTAGGTGCACAAGACAGTGCGATGCAGGGTGGATGCATAAGATAATGCTATGTAGGTGCACAAGACAGTGTTAAGACAAAGGATGCGCAAGATAGCGCGTGTGATAATGCATGCACCATGCAAGTAAGGTGCACAAAATAGTGCGACGCGCAAAATAAGACGATAAAATGCATCTTTTATGCAAGTAAAGGTGCGCAAAACAGTGCGATGCACAAAGTAGCGCGATAAAATGCATGCACAATGCAAGACTTGGCACATAGCTTACGACACAACATTCCATTCATTTGGCACACAGCTCACTTCAGGCACGCAGCTCATTTCGAGCACACAGCTCATTTTGGGCACATAGCTCATCTTTGGGGCACACAGCTCATTTTTCGGGCACACATCATTTGGGCGCCTGGTCATTTGGGGCACACTCATTTTTCGAGGGCACCAGTTCATTTCAAGACTGTTTTTCAAGACAGCTCATCTTGGGGGCACATGCTCATTTTTTTAGCACACACTGCTTTTCCGCACGCAACTCGTTCTTTGGGCACACATCGTTTTCAAGCACACACACTGTTCTTTGCACACTCATTTTTTGGGCACACACTGCTCTTTTGGGCACAATGCTTGTTTTCCTGCACACACTCATTCTTTGGGCACAAACTGCTTTTCGAGCACCACACTGCTCTCGCACACAGCTCGTCTAGGGGGCACACAACTCATTTTTCGGGGGCACACGGCTCATCTCGGGCACACAGCTCATTTGGGGCACACAGCTCGTTTTTCAGGCACACAGCTTGTTCTTTGGGTACACAACTCGTTTTCCGGGCACACAGCTCGTTCTGCACAATTGCTTTCGCATTACAGTTTCATAGCACTGCTCAATCTGAACACTCAGTCTATAACACAACATTTGGTTTGCATTTTGAACACACAGCTCAAGGACTTGAATTTCTGGACACGCAGCTTAAACTTTTGGCGTGAACACGCAGCCTGCATTTTTGAAATCTGAACGCACAGCTCAAACTTTCGTGGTGAGCATACGGCCCATTTTTCTTGAAATCTGAACACACAGCCCAAACTTGTTGTCGTGAACACACAGCCCACAGTTTTTGAAAGTTGAACACACAGCTCAAACTTTTGAATTTCTGAACACGCAGCCCATTTTTTGATTGTGAACACGCAACACACACTTGTTGAAAGTTGAACACGCAACCCAAACTTTTGAATTTCTAAACACGCAGCCCATTTTCGAATGTGAACACACAGCACACATTTGTTGAAAGTCAAACACATAGCCCAAACTTTTGAATTTCTGAACACGCAGCCCATTTTTGATTCTGAACACACAGCACACACTTGTTGAAAGTTGAACACGCAGCCCAAACTTTTGAACTTCTGAACACGCAGCCCATTTTCGAATGTGAACACACAGTACACTTTTGTTGAAAGTCGAACATGCAGCCCAAAGTTTTGAATTTCTGAACACGCAGCCCATTTTCGAATGTGAACACGTAGCACACATTTGTTGAAAGTTGAACACGCAGCCCAAACTTTTGAACTTCTGAACACGCAGCCCATTTTCGAATGTGAACACACAGTACACTTTTGTTGAAAGTCGAACACGCAGCCCAAACTTTTGAATTTCTGAACACGCAGCCCATTTTTGATTGTGAACACGCAGCACACACTTGTTGAAAGTTGAACACGCAGCCCAAACTTTTGAATTTCTGAACACGCAGCCCATTTTGAGGTAAACACACAGCACACATTGGTTGAGAGTTGAATGCGCAGCTCACTGTCTTTGAAGTCTGAACACGCAGCCCAAATTTTGAGATGAACACACAGCACACACTGGTTGAGAGTTGAACGCGCAGCTCACTGTTTGAATTTCTGAACATGCAGCCCAAATTTTGAGGTGAACATAGAGCACACACTGGTTGAGAGTTGAACACACAGCTCACTGTTTTTGAAGTCTGAACACACAGCCCAAATTTTAAGGTGAACACACAGCACACACTGGTTGAAAGTTGAACATGCAGCCTAAACTGTTGAATTTCTAAACACGCAGCCCAAATTTTGAGGTGAACACACAGCACACACTGGTTGAGAGTTGAACACACAGCTCACTGTTTTTGAAGTCTGAACACACAGCTCAAACACTTGATGTTGAACGCATAGCTCGAACTTTGAGATGAACACACAGCCTATAGTTTTTTGAAGCCTGAACACACAGTTCAAACACTTGACTTTCTGAACACGCTACTCAAATTTTGATTGTGCACACGCAGCACACACTTGTTGAAAGTTGAACACGCAACCCAAACTCTTGAACTTCTGAACACGCAGCCCATTTTGAATGTGAACATGCAGCACACATTTATTGAAAGTTGAACACGCAGCCCAAACTTTTGAATTTCTGAACACGCAGCCCATACATTTTCATTTGTACGCAGCTCATTCTTAATTCTGAACACGGAGCTCATAAATTTTCATTTATGAACACACAGCTCATTCTTTTCATTTTGAACACGCAGCTCACACATTTCAATTATGAACACGCAGCTCATTCTTAATTCTGAACACGCAGCTCATAAATTTGCATTTCAGAACACACAGCTCATTCTTTTCATTTTGAACACGCAGCTCATGACACGACACTGCTCGATCTGAACACGCGACTCATAACACAGTATTCTTTTAATTTTGAACACACAGCTCATTCTGAACATACAGGATGTGATGACGGAACTTGCAGAAGTTGAAACAAACTCAGATGCCCGACATTTTTCCCTTTTTTCTTTTGCTTCGAAGTCTGAAACCTATATAGCTTCAAATAGGTCCCGATTTTACTGTTTTCACATGACCCGGGTTGAACCCTGCGATTTTTGAAAGAACAAAATCTCGTTTTGCACAAACATGGAGAATGGCACAGCACTTTGAGCACAAAGCGATTTTTTTTTTTTTTTTTTTGAAATTGAAATTGAGAATGCTTTCTCAATCGGGTATTGAGCCTACAATTGACCACAGCCAAAATGACTCAACAACGGAAAACAAAGGTAAAACAACCTAAACACAACTCAACAAAGGAAAAACAAGGTAAAACAACCTAAACACACCGAGTGACACTCGAAGCGACTCAAAACAAGAATCGAGAGAAAGCAAAAGACACAACACTCAGGCGTATTGGAAAGACGAGAGAACTCTCAAATCGCGAGGAGCCAGTTTCTCTGGGTATTTGATTCCCACCCTTTCTAATTTGTGATTCTCACATCACTTGGCCTTCAGGCTCTGTTTTTCACGAAAAAGCCCTTTTCTCACTTTTTCTCTCAACTCACATCTCTCTATTCTTCAATCTCTCATTTTTTTATCCCTCTCCTGGGTGGTTGATGGATAAACAGGAAGTTGCGGGCTCGCGCCCCTAGCATAGAGTTTTCAGCCCCTTTGTTGACAGCTTAAACTGTGCCCTTTTTCGGCAGGTAGAGTGCCCTTCTTGGCAAGTATGGTGCCCTTTCTGGCAAATGTACTGACAATGGGAAAAAGACAGAAAGCCTGACTCAACTGTGCCCCTTGTTCATCATTTTGACCATTTTTTGTTTTTGGCTTTCTACTAAAACAATTTTAACCAAAATGAGAGTTAGATTAACATGCTTGTTCGATTTTCTGATTCAAAATCATGCAAGTTGGGTTATGAGTATTGAAAATTTTCCTTTTTTAGGTCCAAGAAAAAGGTCCAGTTTTGGAAAAATGGAATAGTTTTCGAGAGAAGATTAATCAACCTTAGTAAAAATTCTAAAAAACTGTTTTTTCCAACGGCCACTGCTCAACAAGTATAGAACCCACTCTCGAGATGCACAGCCTTAGATTCGAAGGAAAATTGCCCCTTGCTTGAGGGGAGCTGCATGGCAACGGACAGTCGCCCCTTGTTTGAACGGCACTGCAGCGCATTGAATGGCGACGGAAAGTTGCCCCTTGTTTGAACGGCACTGCAGCGCATTGAATGGCGACGGAAAGTTGCCCCTTGTTTTAATGGCACTGCAGCGCATTGTAGTCAGTCCTCAGAGCGACGAACACAACCAGACTCTCGGATACAGAGAAGGCAAAGATGATCAAAACCATTACATGGACATAGTCGAATTTGAAGTGTTTTACGGCTGGACTTCAGAGTGAAGTTGCCTACGTATCCCAAAAATGGGAATCAAGCCTTACGTAGTTCGGGGTTAAAGTACACTCGTGTATTAACCCTCACCTTTTGCGCTCTAACTTTTGCCAAGGCCGCCCTTTCTGGGTTTTCAACCTTGCGAGCTTTGTTTTTCTTTTCTTTTTATTTCTTTTTTCTTTCTTTTTTTTGATTTTCTTTTTTGTTCTTTTCTTTGCATTTTTTTTTTGTTCTTTTGTTCTTTTGTTCTTTTCTTTCTTTTTTTTTTGGTTCTTTTTCTTCTTTTCTTACTCTAACTTTTGCCTGGGCCGCCCTTTCGAGTTTTCGTCCCAGCGAGCCTCTCAAGGGTAAAAGTGTAGCTTTGTCCATGTCAAATGGTTTTGAGATCTTGAAGTCATCTGAATCCAGCAGAATGACTGCTGTTCGCTGATGACGTAGGAGTTCATCCAATGGGGGGCTGAATTTTCCCCTAGTGTTGTGGATAGGAACTCGGCTGTCCTTTAGCAATACTTTATTCTTTCCTCCCTTCTGGGATTTGGCATTCTTGCTGATCTTCATTGACTTGCGGAATGATCCACCTTTGGCTCTTCGAGCTGTGTGGCATTTTTGCCCCTAGTTCGAGGAGTGCTTTTGATCCAGCTTTGCAAGCTTCTTTTGATCATATCCCATCTTCTCGCCCCTAGTTCATGGGCTGCTTCTGATCCGGCCACACGGGTCTCACATTGTGGTTGACCGTTGAACATTCTGAATCTAAGTTCAAGGTTTGAACACGCAGCCCGCATTTTTGAAATCTGAACACACAGCTCAAACTTTTGTGGTGAACATGCGGCCCATTTTTCTTGAAATCTGAATACACAGCCCAAACTTGTTGTCGTGAACACACAGCCCACAGTTTTTGAAAGTTGAACACACAGCTCAAACTTTTGAATTTCTGAACACGTAGCCCATTTTTTGATTGTGAACACGCAACACACACTTGTTGAAAGTTGAACACGCAGCCCAAACTTTTGAATTTCTAAACACGCAGCCCATTTTCGAATGTGAACACACAGCACACATTTGTTGAAAGTCGAACACGTAGCCCAAACTTTTGAATTTCTGAACACACAACCCATTTTTTATTGTGAACACGCAGCACACACTTATTGAAAGTTGAACACGCAGCCCAAACTTTTGAACTTCTGAACACGTAGCCCATTTTCGAATGTGAACACACAGTACACGTTTGTTGAAAGTTGAACATGCAGCCCAAACTTTTGAATTTCTGAACACGCAGCCCATTTTCGAATGTGAACACACAGCACACATTTGTTGAAAGTTGAACATGTAGCCCAAACTTTTGAACTTCTGAACACGCAGCCCAAACTTTTGAATTTCTGAACACACAGCCCATTTTTGATTGTGAACACACAGCACACACTTGTTGAAAGTTGAATACGCAGCCTAAACTTTTGAATTTCTGAACACGCAGCCCATTTTGAGTTGAACACACAACACACACTGGTTGAGAGTTGAACGCGCAGCTCACTGTCTTTGAAGTCTGAACACGCAGCCCAAATTTTGAGGTGAACACACAACACACACTGGTTAAAAGTTGAACACGGAACTCACTGTTTGAATTTCTGAACACGCAGCCCAAATTTTGAGGTGAACACACAGCACACATTGGTTGAGAGTTGAACACACAGCTCACTTTTTTTAAAGTCTAAACACACAGCCCAAATTTTGAGGTGAACACACAGCACACGCTGGTTGAAAGTTGAACACGCAGCCCAAATTTTGAGGTGAACACACAGCACACACTGGTTGAGAGTTGAACACACAGCTCACTGTTTTTGAAGTCTAAACACACAGCTCAAACACTTGATGTTGAACACACAGCTCGAACTTTGAGATGAACACACAGCTTATAGTTTTTTGAAGCCTGAACACACAGTTCAAACACTTGACTTTCTGAACACGCAGCTCAAATTTTGATTGTGCACACGCAGCACACACTTGTTGAAAGTTGAACACGCAGCCCAAACTCTTGAACTTCTGAACACGCAGCCCATTTTGAATGTGAACACGCAGCACACATTTGTTGAAAGTTGAACACGCAGCCCAAACTTTTGAATTTCTGAACACGCAACCCATACATTTTCATTTGTACGCAGCTCATTCTTAATTCTGAACATGCAGCTGATAAATTTTCGTTTCTGAACACATAGCTCATTCTTTTCATTTTGAACAAGCGGCTCACACATTTCAATTATGAACACGCAGCTCATTCTTCATTCTGAACGCGTAGCTCATAAATTTTCATTTCTGAACACACAGCTCATTCTTTTCATTTTGAACACGCAGCTCATGACACGACACTGCTCGATCTGAACACGAGGCTCATAACACAGTATTCTTTTAATTTTGAACACACAGCTCATTCTAAACATACAGGATACGATGACGGAACTTGCAGAAGTTGAAACAAACTCAGATGCCCGACATTTTTCCCTTTTTTCTTTTGCTTTGAAGTCTGCAACCTATATAGCTTCAGATAGGTCCCGGTTTTACTGTTTTCACATGACCCGGGTTGAACCCTGCTATTTTTGAAAGAACAAAATCTCGTTTTGCACAAGCATGGAGAATGGCATAGCACTTTGAGCACAAAGCGATTTTTTTTTTTTTTTTTTAAATTGAGAATGCTTTCTCAACTGGGTATTGAGCCTACAACTGACCACAGCTAAAACGACTCAACAACGGAAAACAAAGGTAAAACAACCTAAACACAACTCAACAAAGGAAAAACAAATTAAAACAACCTAAACACACCGAGTGACACTCGAAGCGACTCAAAACAAGAATCGAGAGAAAGCAAAAGACACGACACTCAGGCGTATTGGAAAGACGAGAGAACTCTCAGATCGCGAGGAGCCAGTTTCTTTAGGTATTTGTTTCCCACCCTTTCTAATTTGTGATTCTCAAATCACTTGGCCCTCAGGCTCTGTTTTTCACGAAAAAGCCCTTTTCTCACTTTTTCTCTCAACTCACATCTCTCTATTCTTCAATCTCTCATTTTTTTTATCCCTCCCCTAGGTGGTTGATGGATAAACAGGAAGTTGCGGGCTCGCGCCTCTAGCATAGAGCTTTCAGCCCCTTTGTTGACAGCTTCAATTGTGTCCTTTTCCGGCAGGTAGAGTGCCCTTCTTGGCAAGTATGATGCCCTTTCTGGCAAATGTACTGACAATGGATAAAAAACAGGAAGCCTGACTCAACTGTGCCCCTAGTTCATCATTTTAACCATTTTTTGTTTTTGGCTTTCTACTAAAACAATTTTAACCAAAATGAGAGTTAGATTAACATGCTTGTTCGATTTTCTGATTCAAAATCATGCAAGTTGGGTTATGAGCACTGAAAATTTTCCTTTTTTGGGTCCATGAAAAAGGTCCAGTTTTGGAAAAATGGAATAGTTTTCGAGAGAAGATTAGTCAACCTTAGTAAAATTTCTCAAAATTTGTTTTTTCAAACAACCACTGCTCAACAAGCATAGAACCCACTCTTGAGATGCACAACCTTAGATTCGAAGGAAAATTGCCCCTTGCTTGAGGGGAGCTGCATGGCAACGAACAGTCGCCCCTTGTTTGAACGGCACTGCAGCGCATTGAATGGCAATGGAAAGTTGCCCCTTGTTTTAACGGCACTGCAGTGCATTGAATGGCGACGGAAAGTTGCCCCTTGTTTTAACGGCACTGCAGCGCATTGAATGGCGACGGAAAGTTGCCCCTTGTTTTAACGGCACTGCAGCGCATTGTAGTTAGTCCTCAGAGCGACGAACACAACCAGACTCTCGGATACAGAGAAGGCAAAGATGATCAAAACCATTACATGGACATAGTCGAATTTGAAGTGTTTTACGGCTGGACTTCAGAGTGAAGTTGCCTACGTATCCCAAAAATGAAAATCAAGCCTTACGTAGTTCGGGGTTAAAGTACACTCGTGTATTAACCCTCACCTTTTGCGCTCTAACTTTTGCCAAGGCCGCCCTTTCTGGGTTTTCAACCTTGCGAGCTTTGTTTTTCTTTTCTTTTTATTTCTTTTTTCTTTCTTTTTTTTGATTTTCTTTTTTGTTCTTTTCTTTACATTTTTTTTTTGTTCTTTTGTTCTTTTGTTCTTTTCTTTCTTTTTTTTTTTTGTTCTTTTTCTTCTTTTCTTGCTCCAACTTTTGCCTGGGCCGCCCTTCCGGGTTTTCGGCCCAGCGAGCCTCTTAAAGGTAAAAGTGTAGCTTTGTCCATGTCAAATGGTTTTGAGATCTTGAAGTCATCTGAATCCAGCAGAATGACTGTTGTTCGCTGATGATGTAGGAGTCCATCCAATGGGGGGCTGAATTTGCCCCTAGTGTTGTGGATAGGAACTCGGCTGTCCTTCAGCAATACTTTCTTCTTTCCTCCCTTTTGGGATTTGGCATTCTTGCCGATCTTCATTGCCTTACGAAATGATCCACCTTTGGCTCTTCGAGCTGTGTGGCATTTTTGCCCCTAGTTCGAGGGGTGCTTCTAATCCAGCTTTGTAAGCTTCTTTTGATCATATCTAATCTTCCCGCCCCTAGTTCATGGGCTGCTTTTGATCCGGCCACACGGGCCTCACATTGTAGTTGACCATTGAACATTTGAATCTAAGTTCAAGGTTTGAAAGTGAGGGGTCGAGTCTCGATGCTGGGAGCGATCTTAGGCTGCATAATCTCAAGAGCGATTCCACACAGGTCTTCACGGGACCACACAAAAATATTTTTTGAAATCTTTTAAGAAAGTGACAATTCGCTCGCGTCGAAGACAGTGTGAAACCAATCCAGATTAAGCCAAGATCCTTCTCAATACTCACATTAACAACCATGATCTCAATCATTAAGGGCTTAGCATGACTTTCTTTCTCTAAAATGATCAAATTTTTTTTTGCAAATCGCGAGGAATTCCTTCCTCTTCGTTTTCACCGTAGTGTTAGAAAAAGTATTGAAAAACTTAGGTCAATGCAATGATTTCGAGGCACTGAAAAGAGCAGGTGAAATGCCCTACTGTTTCATTCAAGTTTGCTGGCACAACAGGCTCAAAGCAGAAACAAGCACAAAAACATGACAGCCACAGCTGTTTTGATTAGATCTCCTGGCGTAACTGGCTCCCCGGCAGAAACAGACTCAAAAGAAAACGAAAAGACAAACACAAAACAAGCAAGTGATGTCCGAGGTAACACCCCCGAAATCACCCGACTCCGACAAAACAGGACTGACTCGGTACAACAAGACGGACCTAATTGACTCAGTAAGAAAAGACTGACTCTGTGCAAAAGACTGACTCAATACAACGCAACAAGACTGGCTCAATACCCAAGTCAGAAAATACAAAACAACTAGCATTCACAAATGCTCAAAACAGTGCGTGCCATACACCATATCCGGAGTAAACTGAGTGCCGCCCGTAAGTAGTTTATCCCCCGATCGCATCACATTATCCCCCCAAGTTTATCGATCCAGTACCGATAGACTTTGCTGACCTAGGCGAGAGGATGACCCCGTTGTCAAATAGATCCTGTACTTCATGGCAAAGATGGAAGCAGTTGTCGATAGTATGGCCAGTTTGCTGATGGTACGCGCAGTACTGGGTAGCATCATGCGTAGCCGGAAGAGGGTTCGGGAGAGGCCGAGGCTCGAGGGGTTTGAGATGGCCTTGTCCAACAAGGATTTGGAGAGCTTTGGACAAAGGCATATAAAGGGCGTGGAAGACTCTGCGCCCTCGGGGCAGATACTTCGAAGTTTGCTGACTTTTGCCGGACGCACTGGCAAAAGGAACGACAGGTGCCGCCATGGCTTTCTGATCTTTTCCCTGTGCAGGGTTAGAATTGGAGGGAACTGTTCTGGCATGACGAGGCCTATCCCGATTTTCTGTCTGGCTGGAACTCCCCTCGGTTGGAGTGGGGAAAGCATCATCCACAGTTTTAGACACCACTGCGAATATTTGCTGTTTACTCGATCCTCCGGCTTTCAAAGCCGTCGAGCCCACAGCAGTTGCTCAACGGGATCAGCACCTGTTCCCACTTTGTTCTTACCTCTAGCCTCAGCTTGATCGAGGGTTTGGGTTGCTCTATCAGAGTGAAACCCGGTTGTTGTTGTCATGGCATGGCCATAGCATGAGACAGCCTTAGGTTGGCTGAGCTCGATCACAATTCGCCCCAGTAGCGGGGGCTCTTGCGACACAGAATTCTCGACGTAGGATGTGGTTGGTGGTGAAACTGAGATCCCGTAGGCGAGATCATCCATAGATCGCTGAAGATCGCCGATCATTCCCATTAATTCAAACGTGGTGGGCTCACGAGCTTGACACAACTGTGGCGTCCAGACCGGGCACGTGGCAGGCAACCTGGGCGGATGCGGTACATCAACATTGGTCTCATCCTGTAAGATGATTCCTTGGTCTAATGCGGCTGCCATAACCACAATTTCCTCTGAACTTTGCGTCATCATAAGTCTGCTGAACCGAATGGTGACTGACGGATCAGATTCTATCGTGCCTCAGCAAAGGAGAACACTGGCTATTCTATACTAAATCTCTGAACCCCCCCTAAAAGAGAAAACACACAGCATTTCAGCCCAATCAGAACAGACACAAGCATAGTTGAATAACTGCACTCTACTACTGATCATTGTTCCCCAAAATCACTGCTCCCCCAAAACTGAATCGGATACCTGTAGATAACTGATTCCCAAAATACTGAACTGGTGCCCGTAGGCCTGATACCCAAACTTGCGAACTGATACATGCATTCCCTGTAGAGACGCACTCTAAAAGCACATAACAGATAAGTGAGAGCCAAAACACCCCTATGTTGGGGTAGGGTTTCACTGTCCTATTTTGTCAGGAACTAGGGTTTCACTACGCACGCAGCGGTTTCAAACAACCTATATCGGGTAAGCAACCTGTCCTAGTTTGGAATGGTCACTATGGATTCCGAATATGCACTAGGTCGAATGGTCAAAAGGGTGCCCCGGTAAAACCGGGGTTTGTGTTCCCATACTGGCAGAGCCCGTAACCGGTAAGCCTTATGGCACGCAGCCTCTAGCAAACCGCTCAGGAATAGTAGATGGCAAACACGGTGTCCTAGGCGCACCAATGCAAATGCAATGCAAAGAAACACATAAGTGTAATCAAAACAAGATATCATGAGTTCGAGTCAAGTTCTCTAAATCCCCAGCGGAGTCGCCAGAAACTGTAGACGTCCCCGAACGCCCCGGGAGGATGAGTCCCGTTCTGTTCATTTTGGGCTCACTACAATTCGGACTCAAATTGTTACGGTTCTCAATCTGAACCAAAGAGTCCAAATCCGGCAAATCTTTTTGAGAAAACAGATTTTTTTTTGAAAGAAGTGCCAAACATGGACTGCTTTGCCAGATACAGAGTCGCCACCTAAATATTTAATTTTGGGAAATTTAGGAAACCATGACTCGTGCCTAAGGCCACGTGTCTGTTATCACCAAAGTTGCCTCGGCTCGAGAACTTGGGTACGATTGGAGAAGGTCACTTCGTGAGCACCCCCGCTCACCCGATCAAAGATCGGTCTCTACTAACTATGATATCTAGTTTTGAAAACATTATGCGTTCTAATTTCAGTTATTAGCCTAGGTTAATATGTGATGCGCACAGCATACAAGCATAGACCGGGTCGCCTGAATTGGAACAAAACATTTCATGTTTTTTTTGAAAGATGGTTTACTACTCGCAAGTAGGCTTAAAATGCAGATTTTGCCACCCTCAGATAGGCATAGAAAAGATGGTTTTGCCACTATCTAATGGGCTTAAAACTCACAGTCAATGCATTGTTCCAATCCAAATAATCTAACCTTCACCCACAGGCATTCATGCAGTTATATCACATAAGCAAATAGCCTCATGGTAAGCATGCTATCATGGCAGTCACTCACACACATGCAAGGATGCTAAAGCGTAAAAACTTACCGAGTACTCCAAGCCAAAACAGAAACTATGTTAAAAATCCATGCATGATCCTAACTATACAGAAATGCCTAATGCAAGACATGCAGGAATGCAACTAAGATAGGCTCGGCTATTCTAAACATGGCATATGGAATGCTACAGCTAACATGTATTCAACTCGAAATTGAAATACAATGCAGTGAGTATGATACGCCGAGCCCGGTGCATGCAAAACAGATGAATGGATGCAAATATGCTATCATACTGTATGCTAATTGAAACATGCCCTATTCTAACCATCATAAGCTGGTAAATAAAAGAGAGAAAGGCGTGGGGTTGGAAGACATACATCACACGTATGCACACTTATTACAATTGTGCCCTCGCTCGGAGGGTCCGAATAAATAATATACAGTCTGAATAAATAGTACAGTCCGAATGAATAGTACAGTTTGAATAAATACAAAACCCTAATTAATCAACAAATTAACTAAGAAAGCTGTGGCAAATCTATGGACCGCCTCAGCTCTGTTCCAAATGATGAATGATGCATGCTTGAGTTGCCTTGCGTGGAAATCCATTGCGATGCCCCAATTAGCCTCTGTTTACAATTAAGCCCAGAATATTGCACGAAGCTCCAAAAGACTGCCGGTTTCTGATTTGCTGCAACAGAGAGCAAGAAAGGGGCATGGCAATGTATTTTCACATATGTATGCTTGACTACTCTTCAGGGAGTGTAGTCCTCGATCCCCGTGCTACTAATCACGCATCTCGATGCATGATGGCCGAGAAGTCGAATTGCATGACTCAATGTGAAATGAATGCACATATAAACAAAACAAGGCCTAGACTCCATTATAGGTAATCCGAAGTGTCGGCGACCGGGAATTGAGACACGTTCCGTCACTCGGAGTACGAAACGTCCCTCATTTCCCGTGCTTGGGCTAACTCCTATCCCAAACATAATGCAAATGGGATGGCATACACAATGTGACTAACATACAACCTAGCATGCGTAATGCTATGAAATGGCATACACAATGCTCGATGTAACATGACATACACAATGCTCTAACATGCAACCTAGCATACGCAATGCTATGAAATGAAATGGCATACGTAATGCATGATGGACTTACACCAATATGAGTGGACCTCAGCCACACTCACATCAGCGGCCATAAGATGAAAAAGAGACAACCGAAATGCGTGCACACATGCACGCATACCGAGGACCGAACCTAAGACATAGTATGCAACTCTAACAAGGCATGGCAAGGCATGAAATATGGCATATAGACATGCAAATTCCAGCACTGAATCATGATGCAAAATGATCCCAAATCATGGGTATATGTCATACAACGCATGGAATGGTCCCGAAACTCAAAACTAGGCACATATATTGACTTATAGCTATACAAAGCATGCTTTATTTGACTATGAAGCACAAAGATAGAGCCATGGCAATCGTAAAACATGAACATTGCTAGTTCAAAGCATAACCAAAAAATGCTAGCATGATGGACTAAAATAGCATGCAACTTTGACTAGCAAACATGGTTTACATGGCATGTGCATGAAGCGTATGAGAACTCATCAAACTAGAAAAAATCAGTGAACAAAATATGCCAAAATATACCCAAATAATCACTGAAATGCAGCCAACATGTGTAAAAATGATGAGCTCCTTTAGAGGGCCATACAAGGGGTTATTAAGCACATACAAGATATACATGAAGAATAGAAAAACCACCTCTAGAAATGGACTATGACAACCCTAAAACCCACCAAATAGGCCCTGGAAAGTGACTTCAATGTATGCAAAATAGGGTCTCTTTGGAAGGTCCAAAAGACCACCAAACAAGACAAGGAGAGAGGGGTCACCCCCCTCTGATTTTGGCCTTCAAGAAAACACCTAAGCCACTGAAAATCCGCTGGATTTCAGTGGCTAAGAGGCCAAGCCATGGCTAATGCAAGATCTCTAATGCATAGCCCTAATCATGAAGGAATGAAGCATGCATAGGAGAAGATGACCCCAAAAAGAAATGGGACCTTAACCAAACCTAAAGAGAATGTCAAAAAAAGACTTTTTCCAGTTTATATCAAATCTCAAAAGTGTTCACAAGTAAGGCTAAAATATGATGCAAAAATAATCCTAAAAGATAGATAGAGGGTAAGGGGAAGTAGATGACTTCAAAAAGCAAAGATCCCTTCAACAAAGTTGAAGAGGGACTCAAAATAAGATACTTTATAGTTTGGGTCGAAGTCCAGAAATGCTCACAAGTAAGGCTAATATATCATGCAAGATAAGCCCTAAAAGAGGGATAAAGCACAAAGGGAGAGTAGAAGACCTCAAATAGAAAAACGTTCTTAATCAAACATGAAGATGAGCTCAAAATAAGATTATTTTCAGTTTAGGTCAAAGCCCAAAAATGTAAGAAAAATGAGCTAAGATATCATGCAAAATAAAGCAAGAAAAAGGAAAATAGGGACTCACCCTTGAAGAGCAGGTTTCCAGCAGCTTCTGGTCCAAGATTCTGAGCTTTCAATCTCTGCAAATGGCCTCCAAGGTGCTGGAATGGGGGGTGGAGGTGGTAGGCTATGAGGTGTAGGGTAAAATGGCCAAGAATGTGGGTGTTTGGAGGCTTGAAGTATAGATATAGGAGGTTGTATGTATAATGCTCCAGCTGGTTTTTCTAACCCTTAGAAATGAAGTAGGGTGGTGGTCATATAGAGGGAGAGGAGCCAAAGAAAATGGGGGGAAAACCAATTCAAATCTCCCCCAAAGAATGAACCCTCGGGGTGCAGTGCAAAACAAATGCACAGCTGGAATGCACTAGGAGGGACAAACTTGGCCGGCCAGGTTCAAAAGGTTCAGGTGGCCGGCCGGCCACCTCCCCTGGCTGGCCGGCCACCCCAAAAAGGTGGCCTCCCAGATGAGTGCAACACAGTTGTATGGTCAAAACCCAAAAAATGTGAACCAGGAGAGAGAAAAACCAACTTTTTAGAGGGGTACAAAAGGGTCAAGGACAATTGCTGGCCGGCCTACCCATATTGGTGGCCTCCCAGGTGTGTACAACACAATGATGTGGTGAAAAGTCAGAAAAAGTGGTCCGGGAGTGAGAAAAACCAGCTTTCTAGTGAGAAAAACGGGCGGCGAAGAGCAATGAAGAGAAAAGCTGGCTTTTTAAAAAAATTGCTAGCCTCCCACCCTTCTACAACCTTCCTAACAATGAAAATAATGTCTCCGCCAAAAATGAACCCAAACCGATGCAAAACGAAGGTTCGGGGGCCAAAATGCGCGGCCTGGGGGCCCCGAAAACTGACTATTAAGTACCGGAGGTGGCGTTTGACCACGAAGTTGGTCTCTCAAGCCACAGTGTCCCTCAAAAGGGAGGAAAAAAGGTGTAAACCAAAAACCGGAGCAAACGGAGGTGGTTAAGCGGTCCCGAACCGAGGCACACGGCCGACGGCTCTGAAAATCGAAAACCGGGCTCCAAACAGGAAAAATGGCCTACGACCACGAAATGTAGTATACGGCCACTGAGAGATGATCTACGAGACCTCTCCCTCCCTTCGGGAAGAGAAAACGAAGAAAATAGGACCCGGTTCACAAACCGAGGCAAAGCACAAAAGAGCCCCGAAGTCTGGAGGCAAGGCTCGCAGCCAAAACTCTGAAACTCCAGAACGAGCACAATATGCACTATCACCGAGCGCTCAACCGGTGATGTCTGAGTCTTAAGGCCGGTCAAAAATAGGGTGTCTACACATGGCTCAAAGCATGAGGAAATGAAGCATGAAAGGGGGTAGATGACCCCAAACAGAAAAATGACCTTGAACAAACTTGAAGAGAAGCTCAAAGAAAGACTTTTTTTCGTTTATGACAAAGCCTAAATATGCTTTCAAGTATGGCTAAACAATGAATCAAAAAGAGTGCTTAAAAGGGAAGAAATGTGTTACCCTTGTAGCACAGCAACTCCAGCAGCTCTAGACCAACAATGTGACTCCTTAGCCTCTGAAAACAAGCTCCAAGATGCTTAGATGGATGATGAAGGTGGTAGGGTATGAGTGGTAGCATAATGGGGCAAGAACAATGGAGTTTTTGAACACAAAAGAGAGAGATATGGAGGAGAGTGTATCTATGAGCTCCAAAGAAATTCTGAACCCTTGCCAAGGAAGGAGAAGGCTTCCTTTATAGAGGAGAGGATCTAAGGCTTCTCCAAGAAGCTTCAAAGCTAGGTTAAACATCCTCCATACACGTGTATGGAGGATGCAACAAATGCCTTCCAGCTTGCACAGCTGGAACACACTCACTGAGACAAACAAGGTGGGAGCTGGCCGACCAGTTCAAGTGGTCGGCCGACCACTTGACCTGGTCGGCCGACCAGGTCAAAGGGTTCAAAGTGGTCAGCCACCCCCTAGGATGAATCCCCAGAAGTTAGCTTTCTAATGGCACAAACCTTGCATTAAAATTTCTCCTGTGCAAAACGTTATGCCTGTTTTGGTGAAGCCGCGCAGATTTGGTACAATCGGATTGATGCCCTACTTCAACCAACCATATCTCCTCCACCCGGACTTGGCTTTAGGAGATTCTTGAGTGAAAAATGAAGCCCCAGAAGTAAGATTTCCAACGGTGGTGGCCTTATATCTTAAATCCAAGTATGCAAATGAATAAGCCCGATTTAGCGAGGACCGCTCGACTTTTTCTCTCCTTCCCGGATTCATACCGTACCACTTTTGACCACCTAAGTGGTCTGCCATCTGATTTTCTGGTCTTCCATGTGACCACATTGAAGCCCCAGAAGTTAGCCTTCCAATGGCGTCAACCTTGCATCAAAATTCCTCCTGTGCAAAGAGTTATGCCCGTTTCGGTGAAGCCGCGCAGTTTCGGTCCTATCCAGATTCATGCCGAACTTCTCCCAAACTAGTTTTCCTCTCTCTTCTCCTCTTTTCTTCAACTCCAAACCCCTAGACAAGGTGTTTTGAAAGATTTTTTTAAAGATTTCATCTCTCTTTCATTTATTTCCACTTTGTCCTTGCTCGGTTTACCGAAAAGTGCAACATTTGACAAAATGCGAGCCTCGGAACATCGTAAAAACTTTATTTCAAAAACGTTTTCAAATAGAGGGTTTTAAGGTTTAAAATCTTTTGATCAAGATTTTTTTGGTCCAAAAGGGGGTATGAAGTTGAGATTTGACTCTCTCCTTGCCGAAGAAACTGAACCTTTCCCCTGCACACCTTTCTCCACCATGTAAACCATCAGTCGCGTCCAAGTCTTAAGGGTGGTAAAAAATGGGGTGTCTACACTTGCCTGAATCCTAAAAATTAATTGGAATGAAACCTAAAATACTTCCACAGAAAATAAATAAATAAATTAATTAAAAAAAATAAAAAATGAAGCCTGTTATATAATGGGCTAACTGTGTTGGGCAGTGTGAATTTTGATTAATTGAATTTTGATAAGAGTAATGTTAGGAATCTTACATATTTTACTAAATAATCTATTAAATGTCTGATATGGGTGTGAGACCCACATGAGATCTATACGGTGTGGGTTTTATACCCATGTGAGACATTTGGTAAAATATTTGATAAAACATTTGGATTCCTAACATTTTTCTTTTGATAATGAAAGTCATTAATTACTTGATTGCGGATTCAACTTTAAATAAGAGTTTTTTTGGGTATTTTTTCATTTATGATTTGTTATCATAATTTTTATGTATTTATAGTTGAATGGATGTGATTATTTTTGTAATCACTTATAAAGTTTTTGATTATAATGAAAACTACAATAATCATGAATGTAACCTTAGTTTTGAATCAATTATGCAAACTTTGTGTTTTGTGTATGTATAATTGATCATTCTATTTTTTTTTTCTCAATGTTTTCATGTCTCAACTATCCTAGTTAAGGATTACAGACTCCAAACAAATTTGCTTTTTTGACAAAGTGTAATGCCATTGATCAAGGGGTAACCATCATATTAATTAATTCCCTACCAAAGCAAAAGCATATTGAACATCCTATTGACTTGCATATATATCCACATATATAGTTTTTTTTTTTTAAACATGATTCAAGAAATTTTAATTATAATTTATGTTAATGTATACATATCTAGATAGATTTGTTTGTAGATAGATAGGTCTAAATATATATATAGATAGCTATGTATAGCTGTAGACTTCTTTATCTTATCTTCTTTCTCCTATATAAAGTAGACTATGTACATTGATTTAACATCCAATATATTTTCACAGAGAACTCTCTCTCTCTCAACTTATTTAACATGGTATCAGGGCACACGGTCATGGCTCATTAACCAGAAAACTTCAAATTTTTTGGTATTTATCTCTATTTCATCACTGTTCAGATTCTTTTTGTTCTCCAAAATTTTCATACAGCCTACCAAAATGCTCGAAATCTTTTCACGATTCCAACGCTACCAACGGCGTCCTCAAATCAAATCGTACGCGCCCTCACGTGCCACTTTTGTCACTGGCGTGTTACTTGCTTCCGCATCCGTTGTCTCACGTGTCCTACGTCAACCCCGCAGACTCGCGCCGCTCGTGTCCCTCAGCCACTTGAGCCGTCTTAGCCGCTCGCGCTGACTTCTCGCCACTTGACTCGCCGCTCGTGTCGTCTCGGCCTAGTTGTTCGATCAAACCGACTCTCCACAGCCTCTTCCAATTGGCGACCCATGTTTTTGGCTTTTTTGGGCCTGTTTAGATCAGTTCCCCACTAATTTCGACCCTTTGAATTCACTAGTCCCCTTGGTT
Organism: Camellia lanceoleosa; assembly: GCA_025200525.1. Taxonomy (NCBI): domain Eukaryota; kingdom Viridiplantae; phylum Streptophyta; class Magnoliopsida; order Ericales; family Theaceae; genus Camellia; species Camellia lanceoleosa. The sequence continues at coordinate 10,937,823 of CM045770.1, read as the reverse complement.
TTTTCAGATTTTGCATCTATGGTGTTGTTTTTACTTTATGGTTCGCCCGGACTCTTCTCACCACCCTATTTCAGTTGTTCTTGACAGGACCAATTACGTTTTATGGGTACAAACCATGTCTGGCTTCCTCAAAAGCAAGAAACTTTGGTGTATTATCACTGGGGATATGCGCAAACCTATCTAAGAGACCGTTGAATCAGCTTACAAATATGTAGACCGCTTGGAGGATTGGGACAATAAGAACTATCAGACCATCACTTGGCTTCGGAATACGTCTACTACATCTATTAGTCTTCAGTTTGGTCGGTTCCAACTTGACTTTGTTTCCACTCCGGGAAAAGACATCTGGGATTTTTTGAAAAACCGATGTTAGACTACTGGTCTTGCTCACCAATATCAGCTTCAGAGTCATCTTCACGATATGCGCCAAGATCCAACTCAGACCATTAATGATTTCCTCTCCCAAATTTATTCTGTTTGGGATTAGCCCGCTCTCTTTGAACCTCCATGGCTCCATATTGACGATGCTACCATGTTTACTACTTATCGCGACCAGCAGCGATTGGTTAAGTTTCTTATGGCTTTAACTCCCCATTTTGAGCCAGTGCGTGCATCTCTCATTTATCGCACTCCTTTACCCACTCTTGAGCAGACTATTTATGAACTACTATCAGAGAAAACTAGGTTTGGTACTCTCCATCCACACCCTGTGGACTCTGTTCTTGTTACTTCCCATACTCGAAGTTCTCCTTCACCACAGCAGTTCGCTGCCTGTAATTACTATCAAAACCGAGGTCTTCTGTCTACTCATCTTCTGGTTTATCGTCCAATTTGCCTTTGTCGGTTTTGCCACAAGACTGGTCCTGGTTATCTACAACAAGATTGCTTCCGCAATCCAGCACGAGCCTATTCTGGTTCATCCTCTCGCAATGGTCCTTCCACTGGGAGTTTTTCACGGGACAACTCTCAACATTCTGGGAATCAGTTTAAATCCATCCCTGTTCATCGCACTGCTACTGCTGCCTCAGAGGATTTACCTTCTTCTGTGTCTATAGACCCTTCTACTCCAGTTTTTTCTCAAACCGATGTCGAAGCCATGTTCCAACAATTTCTCTTTATTTTCGGTACTCATTCCTCTACTGCTTTGTCTGTCACCTTAGGTAACACTTCCTGGTACTTTGACTCAGCTTGTTGTCATCACATGACCTCTGACCCTACTATTTTTACTTCTCTCTCTTCTGATCCTCATGTTCCTTCTATTTATACTGCTGACAGGTCTCTTTTGTCTGTAAGTCATGTTGGTTCTGTTTCCACCTCACTTATCTTTATCCCATGTGTATCTTATGTTTGCTCTTACCTTAAATCTTATCTCCATTAGTTAATTGTGTGAGCATGATCTAACTATTACCTTTTCTCATACTGGTTGTTTGGTGCAGGACCCTCGGATGGGATGGACTCTTGGGATTGGCCGTAAGCATGGATGTCTCTATGAACTTATTCACCTTCATGTTCTAGTTTTTTCTCAGCTCGCAGCTCCTACTACTGCTCATTTTTTATCTCCTTTTTAGCTTTGGCACTATGATTTAGGACATTTTTCTGTTGGTCGGTTAAAATCTTTAATTTCTAGTGGTCAATTAGGTCTTGTCAGTTTTGATACTTTAGATTGTTTGTCATGTCAACTTGCTAAACAACCTGCTTTATCGTTTAATAAAAGTGACTCTATTTCTCTTGTACCTTTTAATCTCATCCTTTATGGTGTTTGGGGGCCCTCCCCTACTCTTACTATGGGAGGTGCACGCTATTTTGTTGTTTTTATAGATGATTTTTTCCGTTTTACATGGTTGTTTCTTATGAAAAATCACTCTGAGCTCAAATAACTTTATTACAATTTTGTTACAATGGTAGAAACCAAATTTTCTAAAACTATTAAAATTTTTCGCTCCGACAATGCCATGGAATATAAAGATTTTGATTTTCTTTCTTTTTTTCAGAGTCATGGTAGTCAACCTCATCGTTCCTGTCCAAGCATATCTCAACAAAATGGACGTGCTGAATGGAAACATAGGCATATTCTCGACACTATTCGAGCTCTCCTTCTCTCTTCCTCTTGTTTGGAAAATTTTTGGGGCAAAGCCACTCTCACTGCTGCTTACTCTATAAATTGTATCCTTACACCTGTCATTCATAATCACACTCCCTATGAGCGTTTGCATGGCACTCGTCCCTTTACACCAATCTTAGGGTCTTTGCATTTGCATGTTTTGTTCTTTTTCAACCTCATGAACACAACAAACTTGAACCTCCTTCACGTCTTTGTTGCTTCTTGGGGTATGGTATTAAACATAAAGGGTATCGTTGTTGGGATCCTATCTCCTAGAACCTCCGTATCTCTCGTCATGTGATTTTTTGAGAACACAAAATGTTTTCCTCTCTCTTCCAATTCCGCTTATCCACTCTCTTACTTTCTCTATTTTTGGCTAACCCTTTCACAAATTTGTTTTCTGATGAGATTGATCCAAGACCCCTACCTGCACCTTTAAAGACCACCTTGCTTACTGGTTTTTCCAGTGAGCCTGCTTGCTCTGATGGTCTTGCTCTTGCAACTTCGGGATCCTCACCACCTGTTAAGTCTCTCTCATGCCCTCTAGCTCCTCCACCCTCTACTCAACCACACCGGGTAACCCAACCTTCTACTCGTCTTTATGATTATATTGTTGGTTCCATTGCTTTTTCTACTTATGAACCTACCTCCTATTGTGAGGCTCGTTCTAGTCCTCTTTGGCAGCATGCTATGATTGATGAATTATAGGCTTTAGACAAAACTCATACTTGGAACGTTGTTGATCTTTCCCCTGGCAAGACTGCCATTGGCTACAAATGGGTGTACAAAATCAAGATCCACTCTGATAGCTCTATTGAGAGATACAAAGCCCGCCTTGTTGTAAATGGCTTCAACCAGGAATATGGTATTGATTATTAGGAGACCTTTGCTCTTGTTGCCCGTCTCATCTCTATTCGTAGCTTGATTGTTGTTGCTGCCACCCGTCACTGGGACCTTTACTAAATGGACATGAAAAATGCTTTCCTTAATGGTGATCTTCTCGAGGAGGTTTACATGCAACCTCCTCTTGGGTCTACTTATCCGCCTCATAAGGTCTGCAAACTTCAGCGTGCATTATATGGTCTTAAGCAAGCCCTACGCGCTTGGTTTGCCAAGTTCAACTCTACTATTTATGATTGTGGTTTCACCTCCAATTCTTATGGTACTGTTCTTTTTGTGAGGAAAACTGCTCAAGGGACCACCCTACTTCTGCTTTATGTGGATGACATGATTATCACCGGTAATGATGTGGCTGGTATTCTTCGCCTCAAATAGTTTCTTAGCCATCATTTTGAGATTAAAGACCTTGGTTCTCTCAACTATTTCTTGGGTCTTGAAATCTCCCATGATTCCACGGGTTCATTTCTCTCTCAGGCTAAGTATACCTCTGATCTTCTCGCTGGTGCTGGTCTTACATATTGTAAGACTGCATCCACTCCCTTGGGGATTCAGAGTCGCCTTATTCTTCTTGATGGCACTCTCCTCTCTGATGCTATCCTGTATCGTCAGCTGGTTGGCAGCTTTGTCTATCTCACTATTACTCGTCCTGATATTGCCTATGCAATCCATATTGTCAGCCAGTTTATGTCGGCTCCTCGTACACCTCATTATGATGCTTTAGTTTGTATCATTCTCTATCTCAAAGGTACCTTGTTTCATGGACTTCATTATTCCGCCCACTCATCTCTTCAGCTTCGTGCCTTCTCCGATGCTGATTGGGCTGGGGATTCTACTGATCGCCGCTCTACTACAGGTTTCTGTTTCTTCTTAGGCGATTCTCTTAGTTATTGGTGCAGCAAGAAACAATATCTTATAGCTCGTTCAAGTATAGAGGCCGAATACCGGGCTCTTGTTGATACTACTCAGGAGTTTCTCTAGCTTCGTTGGCTTCTTGCTGATATGGATGTTACCCCCTCTAGTGCTACTGGCCTCTACTGTGACAATCAGAGTGCTATTCAGATTGTTCACAATGATGTTTTTCATGATCACACTAAGTACATTGAGATTGACTGTCATTTTATTCGTCAACATGTCACTCGTGGTACTGTTCATCTTCATCCGATCTCTTCTATTAATCAACCTGCTGATATCTTCACCAAAGCTCATTCTCCTGGCCGCTTCATTGAACTTGTTTCCAAACTCAAGTTGGTTGATGTTTATACTCATTGAGTTTGAGAGGGTTTGTCAATGTATATATATATATCTAGATAGATTTGTTTGTAGATGGATAGGTTTAAATATATATGTAGATAGCTATGTATAGTTGTAGACTTCCTTATCTTATCTTCTTTCTCTTATATAAAGGAGACTATGTACATTAATTTAACATACAATATATTTTCACAGAGAATTCTCTCTCTCGACTTATGTAACAATTTAAACTTATGGATTTAGCTTGATTAACCAAGTTGAATTTTTGTACCATAAATATATGATTCTCACCTAAATTTATCTAGGAAAATTACATCTGCAAAGTATTTTTTTTTTTCTTTTGTAAAAATTGAGTCATGTTGTGGTCATTTTGCATTGAAATTAAAGCCAATATGAAAGGTAAAAATTACATAAAGTATTTTTCTTTTTGTAGTGAGATTTTGCTTTAAAATTAAAGTCGGAATAAAAGATAATATTATGCTTCTTAGCTAACATTAATATATCTTTTTCTTCTTTCTAATCTTGCACAAATTTTATAAAAGGACAAGATAGTCCAGAGCCACGCAATACTCTCACGCACTCTCTCTCTCTCTCTCTCTCTCTCTCTCTCTCTCTCTCTCTATAATAAGACTAGCAAGAAGTAAGTGAATCTTAAGTATTATACTTTGATATTTAATTTTTACTACTTTTAAAAAAAAATTATACTTTACTATATGCATACAAAGAGATTCAATAAATATAATCAAGATAAAGGCGAAATAGAAAAGGGGAAGAAATTGTCCCTGCCACACTTCCTTCTTGTTATGAGGAAAAATTACACAAAACAAAATAGCATGAGCAAAATTATCATCTCTAAGTTTGAATAAATCATGTTAGATTTGATCCCACACAATAATGGCTCAATACAAGCTAAGCTCATTCATAATTGAGTCAATTTACTTTCATTTTAACATCTATGAGATATTATGAAAATTGAAAAAGCATTCCGCAAGTTTACCTTCCGAATACGGATGGGCACTGGCTTGACGATGGTGGCATTTTTTTTTTCTTTCTCGAAGGGTGCGTTTTCAATATTAAATTTAGAAAAAAAAAAGAAAAAAAATTCACTAAAAGTAAAATTAGCATTGCTATTCAAGATTAAAAATTAGATCAAATTTTCTAATTCAATAATGTAATAATCAATTAAGATATTAAAGGCAATACTTTCTCTTATTTTTCTCTAATTATCAACCAATCAAATCACTTACAACACATCATTAGATCTAAAAAGTGAACTTGTGTAACATTTTTCTCTAAGTTAGACTATAAAAAATATTTTCAAAACCAGCCCATTTAATAAATGGACCAAATATTTGTTCCATCCCATTAAATATAACCCAAATCCTTAAAAAAAAAAAAAATGCTACCGTGAAGCTAGGGGTGTAAACTATCATGACCCAAATCCACCTCTATAGGTTTAGTATCATAACCGGCCAGTAATCCTGAGATTACCGAAGACCTCTGAGACAGATTAACATAATATTAGGGGGCTAGCGAAAGCAAATAGCAAATATACAACGTCCATTGAGTTGTGCAGACTTATATGCGGAAAAAAAAATTAAACTTTATATGCATACATTTACACATCATCATATATATAGGCTAGACTAAAGGGGACTTAGCCCTAATTACAGAATAAACAAAAATACTTGTCAAACCAAAACAAGAAAATAAAACTTGAACTCTATGCACATAACCACTTGACATATCCAGAACCTCCACGGAAGGCATATTGGTTGGTTGACAAACAAATATCAAGCAGACGCCTTTAAGCTTGGTCACGCACCTGATCACCTACATACATAAATAATACAATGAGCTGGAGCCTAGTGAATAATAACAGAGTAAAGTTTTTAATGAATGATATCTATAACAGATTCAAAAATCAGATTTCAAATCCTTTATTAAATCAGAAATGTAGTCATGCTCGTATTAGTAACAGAAACAGAGTCATATTCATATTCATATTCATATTCAAATCATGCGTGGTACTTTATTTAGCGTTAACATATCTCTTTGGTCAAGCATATCAAGTTTCATAAAGGAACCTCCTATACAAGGTAATATATCTCATACATGGGCCACGGTATTGTTTCACTCGAGCGAGGGCCTGTGCCACGATATTGTTTCCCCCGAGTGAGGGCCTCATAACCATAAGTCATAGTATTATTTCTCATAGGCGAGGGCTTCTGCTAAAGATACCACAAAGACATTTCAAATAATTGGATCATCATTCATGTAATCACAAAATAGCCATTTGTATCATTCAGAAATAGTTCATATGTTCAGAAAGTATTTCATATCGAGCATAACTTTACTAAATTATTACTCACAGATAGCATCGATAGCAGAACAAATGGATCAAACAGCTCACAGCGCTTGACCTACACAAACATATAGCAGATACACATAGAAATACAATATCATTTCTTTGATCAAATCTGAAGGTCTTCTATGCTTATTCTTTCTTTATTCAAATGAATCGGGTTCTCGTTTCACATATTCTTTCATTACTAAATCATTCTTTTCCAAATAAACCAATTCCTTACTTGGCTCCTTAATCAATTACTTCTAAGTCAATGACTTATTCTTTAGCCAACTAATTTATATTGATTGGTAGTTTATTAATCTTGTTGTGTCATAATTCTTGCCTAAGAATGCTTGGAAGTGAAAGAGAACGGAAATCGAAATATGAAACAACTTTTCAAAATTTTCTGAAAAATACTAGTTGCTTGCATTCTACGCTCGAGTGGTGATGATGAATTCTAGATTTTCCACAATGTTGTTTAAACTTCAAAACATATAACCAAGGCTCTAAATTCATGCATGACTCACTCAATATGCAAAAACATTCCCAATTATATATATTCAAAGTTAATTCCATTTATACTTCAAAATTTCATGATTTTAATTCAAATTTAAACCTTAGATTTCATGTTTAAAAATCATCTTTCAATTTTTTCTTTGTTTTTATGAAACTTAAAATTGAATCTATAAGGCCTTTTCAAAAATATTTGCATGTATGAAATTAAATCAAAATCAAACTGATTTTTGATTCTCAAAGTAAAATTATAATTCATTCCCCAATTTATCCAAACTTAGATTTAATTCATTTTCTTTATAGTAAAATCAATTTCTTAGAATTTAAACTTATTAACTCCATCTTTAACCAAATACCTTAATTTTATGATCATAAATGTTCCAAAATATATTTGAATTGAACAACACATTTAAATTAAATTACATGCATGGATTAAAAATCAAAATCAAACAAATTCTTAATTTTCATAATAAAATTAAAACTTTATCTAACTTTAAAATTAACTCCAAATTTCCATAAACTTAATTTTTCTAAAACTTTTCCTTTTTCTCTTCAAAATATGAAATTGAATTAATTCATATTTTTCATAATCCATGATGCATGTTGTAATTAGAGTATTAATTTGCTCATTGATGTAACAATGAGGCTTATTTTCATGCAAGATCACAACATCAAATTCAAAATAATTAATTTTTATAATCATGAATCTAACTTAATCCCTTCATCTCTGTTTTTTAATTTCTTCCAATTTATGTGAAATTGAACCCCAACTCATCTTTAATTTCAAGTATATCACAAGGATTCTATAAAATTAAACATAAATTTCATACTTTAAACTTTAATTTCAGTATATTTGGTTGATTCTCCTCTACTTCCTCTTTTCTTTTTCTTCATTTCTTTCTTTGATCCATAACTTTTTCCTTGAGCTCTCCTCCATTTCCAGCAATTCTTTTCTTCTCCAGCAACCAAGTAAATTGAGTTCTCTCTCTCTTTCTTTCTTCCCTCTCCAGAACTTCTTCAACAATAAAAGAATATGATGAGTTCATTTCTCTATTTGAAATTAACACAATACACATATACCCACTTCATGGTTCAGCACATCCACACGTGCACATACTCTAGGCTTTTCTAGAATTAAGTGACTAATTTATGTATTAATTTAATTAAATTCCACTTCTTAACTAATTATAATTAACACTTAATCATAATAAATCTCAATTAGCACATAATTTAATTAAAGATTGACTAATAAGTCCCATATTTTAGATTTATAATCCATATAGTCCCATATTTTTTCTTGTGATCTATTTAATCTTTTGGATGTGTAATGATTTATTTGCCCGTCACATTAGAGTGTCACATCATACCCGTCACGTTAGAGTGTTTCATTTGAAAAAAGTATATTAAAAAGTTTTTAATTTTTTTAGAGTGTCACATTATACCCGCCACGTTGAAGTGTCACATGTTACGTTTAGGAAAAATACACTAATGAGTTTTTAATTTTTTTAAGAGTATCACATCATACCCGTCACATTGTCATGTTTGAAAAAAGTATAGTAAGAAGTTTTTTTTTTTTTTTTGAAGTGTCACATCATACTTGTCACGTTGTCACATTAGGAAAAAGTATACTAAAGAATTTTTACTTTTTCACATTGTCACGTTTGAGAAAGTATACTAAGGAGTTTTTATTTATTTTTTGAAATGTCACATCACACCCGCCACGTTGTCACATTAAAAGTACACTAAAAATTTTTTTTAAGTGTCACATCATACCCGTCACATTGTTACATTAGGAAAAATTATACTAAAGGGTTTTTTTTTGAAGTGTCACATCATATTTGTCACGTTGTCACATTAGGAAAAAGTACACTAAAAAATTTTTTTTTTTGAAGTAAAAGTTTTGGAGTGTCATATTATACCCGTTACATTGTCACATTTAAGAAAAGTATATGAAGGAGTTTTTAATTTTTTTGGAGTGTCACATCATTGAAGTATCACATTAATACCTGTCACATTAGAGTATCACATCATATTTGTTACATTAATAAAATGGTATAGCTATCTACCAAAACACTACCAAAATAAAAAAGATGACCATACGGAAAGAAACTCTCCACTAATAGAACTTAATAGATCAATAAAAAAAATTGGGACTAGTTAGAGTACTTTTTTGTGAGATGAGATTTATTAGTAAATATTACTTTAATTAATAGTAACTAATTACAAATCTCACATCATTTAATAAGTTTAATTTGACATTCATTAGAAACCAATTAATTATATTGAAATTTATCATTCTGAATTATATTTTTAATCAAACTCCTAAAAGGCTCCAAATATTAAAGGGTAAATTACACTAATAGTCTCTATAGTTTAGGGCTTGTGTCGCTTTGATCCCTGACTTTTCAATTTTGACACATTTGACCTTGAGTTTTAAATCTTATTCCCAATAAAGACAATTGAAGATATCAATGTTCAATTTCATGGACAAAGTCGTCAATTTGATAAAATATAAACTAATTTGACAAAAATAAATGTCAAAAAAATATTTTAAATTTTTTAAAAGTTATTTCTACCCACCAAAGAGAAAATTATGTAAAACTGATAAATTTTTTACACATTTTTTTTTTTACTAAATTAACTTTCATTATGTGTTTGGATGATGATTATGTAATGAATAGTTGCTAAGCTTTTAATGTGTAATCGATATATTTAATATATGAAATATTTTTAGTTTTGAATTTTTAGATTTAATGGATTTGTTTAATAATGATATCAAAGTTGTAGCCATATTTAACTTTTGAAAAAATAGAAACTAATTTAATGAAAATAAAAACAACCACCCATTAATGATTATCATCTAAACATATAATAAAAATTAATTTGATAAAAAAATGTGTAAAAGATTTATTAATTTTACATAATTTTATCATTAGAGGGTAGAAATAATTTTTGAAAATTTAAAATATTTTTTGACATTTATTTTTGTCAAATTAATTTATATTTTATTAAATTGACAACTTTATCCTTGAAATTGATTAATAGTATATTCAATTGTCTTTATTTAGAACAAGATTCAAAATTTAAGGTCAAATGTGTCATAATTGAAAAATCAGGAATCAAAGTGACACAAACTTTAAACTATGGAGACCTATAGTGTAATTTGCCAATATTAAATTAAGCTTATTTCTATCCTCAATTTTGATTTCTTAAATCATTTAAGCCTTCAATTTCTGATCAGACTCAAAATTTCGTCAATAAATTACCTATTCAAATTAGGCACCTCATAAATTAATTTAATTTATGATAATCTTAATTCCTAACTCGTATAACTTAAGTAACTCAAATTCGGACCCAATTAATCAAGTTTCAATTTTATAAATCTAAATTGAATATTTAATTAAACCTCTATATGGTCTGATACTCGAAATTAAAATAATTCAATTCACCATTTGTACTATCTTGAACCATTTAGACTTTCAATTTCTAATTCTAAAATAAATTCTCAGTAAAATCATATACGAATCAGTCTTTACAATTTTCATAAATCTCAAATTAAATCAGAATAATGGGCAATTAAAATTAAAATTTTCTTAATTAATTAAATGTTAATTATTATATGTGGTAGGGTCGTCACATAAACAGTTCGGTTCAGTCAATATTGAGAGTATATTTAGCACCGAATCGATCTTTTTGATTTTTATGATTGAGTAACCGATACAGACTATATGTTACGGTTTGGTTTTATCAGTATTGTCAGTTTGATGTAGAAAAAAAATTTACATACAATTTTAAAAGGTATTATAGTAGATTATAAAATTTATGAAAATTGCTTTATAAATATTTTTCTCCCTAATTTTTATTACAAAAGTATATTATATTAGTTATTTCTCATATAATGTTCTAAAAATTATAATATAAAAATATTTAAATATAATATTCGGTCAGTCAATTTGTATCCATATAAAAAGTTTTAAAATCAAAATAAACTATATATTAAGAAAATAAAAATGTTTTGTGGTCCTAAAAACTGTGGCCTTAATGGCCTTAATATCCTGTTTGGGTAAATTTGTTTTTTTTTTTTTTTTTTTTTTTACCTGATATGAAAATTAGGGCCATTAAGGCCACTAATTTTTGAACTACCAACCAAAGCCCTTAAGAAAAATAGGCTAAAAATTAAAATTTTTATTGATTTCGATCGGTCAACTCGATTTTATTAATTTTCCTTACTTCCCTACATAAAACTAGTGTCCATCCGTAATTAGAAGGCTATGCAGTGTAGCCAATGCCCGTCGAAAGTCCATAATAATACTTTAATGCAAGACATTTTGTCAGGTAAAAGATGTACAATTATACACTACGACTAAATCGTACAATTGGAAATTTTTTTAAAAAATATATATATATATATTATTCTACGAACCCATCCACATTTTAATGTGTTATTCTTAAGCCCATCCTCACAATATAAATTTTATGGGTAAATTAAAAATACATTTCTTAAGATTTAATTAAAATATAAATCATTCATAATGATTTTAGAAATTATATTTCATCTTTTGAGATTTCTAATTTTATAACAAATTATCAATTTTATTAATAAATCATTAAGTTAATTAATAGTTTTTAATGATATTAAAAATATATTTTAATCAATAATTTAGATAATATTATTATTGTAAAGGAGAACAATTATAAATTTTATTTTTTTAGTTAATTCTGTTAAATAAAAAATTATGTCAAGGAGATATTTATAATTTTTCAAATTACATGAGGCAATCTGTACTTTAAGCAAACCTTAAGGGATATATTTATAATTTACCTAAATTTTAAATATACTCAAATGTAACCTACAAAAATTTGATATATTTGAATGGACTTAGACAGAGATACCAAATAATTTGAGCAACCGAAACAAAATTGTATATATAAATATATATTGTAAAATTATTTGCAATTTTAGTTTTTTAGTAATAAATAAGATTAATTAAAAATTTAATATTAAGGAACAAAAGCAAATACACCTTTTAGAAAGGGGTCATTGAATAAGTATATATTAAAAAAAATTACATTTTATAATGGCATAAAATAATTTAAATATGATTTTTCAAAAAATGATTTTAATTTAAAAATTACAATAAAATATTTAAATATAATAAAATTAAATTTCTTACAAAATAAAAGTATGTGGATTAAAAAAAAAGTAAGAAGAAAATTTAAAATAGTATTCTCATTTGATCTAGAAATAATTTTAGATGACTAATAAATTATTATCTATAACCTTCATTTTTTTAAAATAAAAAAAGATATTTCACAAATCATCACTTTTATTAGAAAAATAACATTTATTTATATTTGTTTAGCAAAATTCACTTTTTAGCCTCGTTTAAGAACAGACTATTTTAGTAATTTTTTAATTCTTCACAAAAAAAATGTATAGAAAAGCAGAGAGATTGATATGATAACTTATAGTGATTTTTTGACTTTTTGGCTAAATACTAGTCCCCAAACAAGACTTGCCAAAAAAAATTTATTTTTTATTTTAATTTGTTTAATTGACAATTAAGTACTGCTGGGACAATAAATTATCAAGTGTAACTCTTATTTTTTTAATATCATATAAAGAAATAAGTTTCACCAACTATCACTTTTAATAGGGAAAAAAAATGTTTATTTTTATTTAATTTTATCAAAAGTCACGTCTTAACTATTTAAGTCAACAAAAACTTATTATTTTTATTTTAATTTGTTTAATTGACAATTGAGATAAACAAATAATAATAATAGAATCTATTATACTTGCCAATTGTTAAAAGTGTCATTCATTTTCTTAATGTTTGTCTTTTGTTAAAAACAAAAAATTATTAAAAAAACTTATTGTTTAAATTATTGTAGTTTAGAAGGACATAAATTTTTTTTATAAAATTTAAAACCAAAAAGTGGCAAAAAATAAAAATATAAACTTGTAATAGCGAATAATACTTTGAATACGTGTATTTAATAACATATTATATTTAGACCAATAATATTATGACAAATGTGAATATTGATCTAATTCTAATTGTAGTAACATAATTTTTTTTAAAAAAAAATTGAATTTAAAGTTTTATTTTATAATTTAATAAAACTATGCATAAATTAATAAATAAATATTGATCTTATTCTAGTAACATAATTTAAGAAAGAATCTAAATTTAAAATTTTATTTCAAAAATGTAAAATTAATTTATAGACCAATCATATTGTGACACATATTAAACAAAATAAAAAAAGTAAAAAAAATAAAAAAAGAATTGTAACTTTTAGCTTTAATCAGATGACAATGTTTTGCAATTATAATAGTATATAAATTTTGTATGAGATTTTGAAACTCTCAAAATATTTCTCTTAAAAGTATTCTTTTGTAAAATATATAAATAATGTTAATGTCACTCTTATTACTCCTTAATACAAAAATTATGAGGTAATTATGATAATTTTAAATTTGTATTTAAAACTTATAAATCATGGGATAGATCATTATAATTTTAAATTTATATTGTGCCAATTTTAAATTTAAATTAATAAATTACTTTTCATATTTAGTGACCCTCAAATTTGAATTTTGAAATGAATTAGTATATATTTTTTTATTTTTTTAGATTTGATATACTTTTCATTTGAAAATCATAAATTAAGGAATATTTATTTTTATTTTTATTTATTTATTTTGTTTGCTTGAATAAGAGTTAACCAATAGAAGATTTTGTTAATTTCTGAAAATCAAAAAATTATGAAATTTTTAGATTGAGAATTTGGAACTCTTAGACCTCATGGGTTAAAAATTTCCCTTTCCTTATATAACATATATATTATATATATAGATGTATGTAAATATAATATAATAATACAATAATATAATGTGATTTTCTTGTGGATGCCACACTCCCCTTGATTAAATATCTAAAACCCTAGTCATCAATCTCATTAATTTGTATATAATAATGATGATGATATCACATGATTGAGCATTCATGCATTTTACAACTCCATTTGGGGAGTGTTAACTGGTTTTGGTATCTGTATGTATCACAGCTGCCTTCTGGTCAATTGACAAAAGGAAATAATATTTGTTACTAAAATGATTTTACTATTTTATTTCAAGTTTTAGCTTCGTCAAAAAATTTATTAAGATTAATTTATTAACTAAACAGGTTAAATTTAAATATATTTTGAATCTCATTAAATTTTTGAAACGTTTGCATGAGGACTACTATTTATGTAAATAAATTAAATTCAAACATATTTTGAAATTGGTTAAATTTTGAAATCAAAGTTAAACAATTTACTACTTGTCTCGTTTACAATCCTACTAGCGCATGAGAAATCACATGAAGAATTTTAATAAAATATCCTGACATGTTACATGAAAAAAAAAAAAAAAAATCTATCTTAGTCATGGTTTTAAATATCAATTATTATTGACAGGGATAGGCCCATAAATGCCACAGCCCATAGTGAACAGACCCAAGCCCACCATTCGGATCCCATTGCATAACCCGGGTGGTAAAGTCCATGACAGCTGGAGGCCAACTGGACATGAAGGACCAATGGCATTCGGACCGCAGGCGGTCTGAAACGCCACGTCGGTCGTGAGATCTGCAGAGTTATTGCTACAATACATCACCATTAATGCAGCCTATCACAGCATTTATTACGACAACACCTCCCCGTCGAAATAGCGCCCCCTTACCCTGTACAAGGCAAGCTACAACACAGGCTTTCGGCGTAAGGGGCACGTCGGAAGGGACAGTGAAATGATTACCAAAGGATATAAGCAAGCATCGAAGACAAGAAGAAGGTTAAGTTTTTCTATCTCCAATATCTTTCTACATACTTCATCTCCTTTCCTACTTGCTAACTTGCTCTTCGGAGGGGGACTACCCCGTTCCCCACTGAACATACTTGCAGGTCATCTAGTGGGCTTTGCTACCCAGACGTGGGCTCGAGGAACTTGGATCGGTCAAGCCCATCCACCGAGAACGAACTGTATCTCCGTTATTCTCATGATGATCCTCTGAACTGTATCATCAGTTGGCGCCGTCTGTGGGAACTGGTTTTCCCGTGTGCCAGTTGTGTTCATTGCCGCCGGGGACCCTGTTCCAGCAACCTTTTCATCTCATCCATCAAGGTGTATGGTCACGACTAGATCCATGGCTTCCCATCATAATGCTACCGACTACCAAACCGACCCTCCCAATCCAAACAACCCACCACAGTATTTCACTGAGCTTACCAACAACATTAATCGTATGGCTGAGCAAAACCAGACCCTGATAAACGCTTTACTCCAAGGAACCCTCCCCATTCCTCCACCACCACCTCCAGATATTCTATCCAACCCAGAACGAACTCTAGGCCATACTGCCCCACAACCCAATCCGCCTAACTTGGGAGGTTTGCAACCCGCTCACCCACATATCAATCCACCACCTCTACCCCCACACCCATCGGTCATAACACCAGCCTCCGAAGGAAAAGCCAATGGCATCCAACACCTGTCTCCCTCTGGTGACGACAACATTCCCCTTTGGGACGCTGAACTCCGCGCCATGAAACTCCAGCTCTAATGGGTTATGCAGAACATCCAGTATAAGCCCTCCACTACGGCAAACTCACCGTTTGTCGCCTCCATCCGAGACAAACCTCTGCCCGCCAAGTTTAAAATGCCCTCCATCGACTCCTTTTATGGTACGACAGATCCGGTCGACCATCTAGTGACCTACTGCACCCTCATGATTCTCCATGCTTTCCTAGATGAGATCATGTGCCGAGCTTTTCCCGTGACTCTGAAGGGGTCGGCTCGGCTGTGGTTTAGCCAGCTACCACCAGACTCTGTCTCCACCTTCCAACATCTCAGTGACTCTTTCCTAAGCCATTTTATCGGAGCCCAGCGTCAGCGACGCCTAGCCACCAAACTCCTTAATATTCATCAGACCGAGGGGGAATCACTGCGCAGCTTCGTTACTCGCTTCAACACCGAAGCCCTGCAAGTTGCAGAAAATGACGACAAGGTCATCCTCACAGCTTTCATGGCCAGTCTGCGATCGTCTGATTTCTTTTTCTCCCTCTCTAAAAACCCCCCGACCTCAATGGCAGTCCTACTCTCCAAAGCCCAAAAATACATGAATGCCGAGGACTCACTAGCCGCTCAGCAAGATCCAACAGCTAAAAACCCGACCCCAAGAGAAAAGAGAAAAGACTCAGAACCCAAAAACGCCCAGTATCATAGCCAAACACCCCACTATATAGACCGACCCCCTTGTGCAGACCGGGCAGCACCAGTTCGACCGCCCGATCGGTTCGAGCGATATACACCCCTCAATTCTACCATGGAACATGTCCTCAATCAGATCCAACGGGACTACCCCCTCAAATGGCCTCCCACTCCACGGAACCCTTCCAACTGGAAAGTTCAGTCCAAATATTGTCGTTTCCACCAGGACTATGGCCATAACACTGACTACTGCATCAACCTCAAAGATCAGGTGGAGACCCTCATTCGCTAGGGGCGTCTAAGCTGGTTCACAGACACCTATCCTCAGCAAAGGCAAACAATCGAACCCCACGGAGACAATCGCCGACGCACCCCACCGCGGCAGCCAGCTCAACCAAATCAAGGTCATGACTGACCTCCCCAGCAACCTCGGCCACAAGGTAATCCACCTCCACCAGTTGGTGAGATTAGAGTTATTTCAGGTGGTCTTGCTTATGGGGGACCATCTCGCTCAGCTCAGAAGGCAAAACTTAGAAAAATACGGTAGGGCTCAGACAAGGCAGTCACCACGATGGGACCCCCAAAGCAGCCCAGCGATGGGCCGAGCCCATCACCTTCACGGACGCCGATTGTACAGGCATCCGTTATCCTCATGATGATCCTCTTGTCATTTCCGCCATCCTCTCCAATTATAAGGTCAGACGAGTTCTCATCGACAATGGCAGCTCTTCAGACATCATCTTCCTCAACTGCTTCCGCCAACTCAAGATTGGGAAAGGAAGCTTGTGTACACTCCAAACCCCCCTGGTCGGATTCACTGGCGACCGTGTGACCTCCATTGGTTCCATTGACCTTCTCATCACCATCGGCGAATACCCACGGTAGGCCACGAAGTTGCTCACATTCCTTGTGGTCGATTGCCCATCTGCCTACAACATCATCCTGGGTCGCACCGCCCTAAACGCTTTCCAAGCCATCACATCCACCTATCATCTTGCCCTCAAGTTTCCTACCGATCTCGGGGTCGGAACAGTCATAGGAGAGCAGACCGTGGCCAGGGAGTGTTATGTTGCTTCACTTAAAGAAGTCAAGCTGAAGGAGGCAATGATCATCGAAGGACTTGACGTCCGGGATGAGAACGAGCTGGTCAGGGGAGAACCAGTGGAGGAGCTCGTTGAGGTCCCTATTGACCCCACCAATCCATTGAAAACTGCTAAGATCGGCAGCCAACTATCCCCCCAAGCGAAATCCGATCTTACTGCCCTTTTGACCGAGCACAATGACGTCTTTGCTTGGACCCATTCAGACATGCCAAGCATTGACCCCGCCTTCATAACTCACCGCCTCAGTATCGAACCTCATTTCCGACCTTACAGACAAAAGCAGCGTATTTTCCACCCAGAGAGCAATAATCTCATAGCCGCAGAAGTTGACAAACTCCTTGAGGCTTAATTCATCCGAAATGTGGACTATCCTAAGTGGTTGTCCAATGTGGTTCTAGTCCGCAAGAACAATGGCAAGTGGCGACTCTGCGTCGATTACTCTGACCTGAACCGAGCTTGCCCCAAAGATAGCTATCCACTCCCCTGCATAGATCTGCTGGTCGACGCCACGGTCGGTCACCAAATGCTTAGCTTCATGGATGCTTTCTCTAGGTACAACCAAATCATGATGCACCCATCCGATTGGGAACACACATCCTTCATTACCGACCGAGGTACCTACCACTACTGTGTAATGCCGTTCAGACTAAAGAATGCTGGGGCCACCTATCAACGGTTAGTCAATGCTGTTTTCCAAGATCAGATCGGTCAGAACATGGAAGTGTATGTGGACGACATGCTAGTCAAGAGCAAACTCTCCACTAACCATCTGACCGACCTACGGGAGACCTTTGCCATCCTTCGCAAGTATCAGATGAAGCTCAACCCCGAGAAGTGCGCCTTCGGCGTAGGATCTAGAAAGTTCTTGGGTTTTATGGTTAGTCAACGCGGCATCGAAGCCAACCCTGAGAAGATCAAGGCCTTGATTGAGATGCAGTCACCCAAAACTGTCAAAGAAGTTCAAAGACTCACTGGCAGAGTGGCGGCTCTAAACCACTTCATTTCCCGCGCAACAGATAAGTGCCTACCATTCTTCAAAGTCCTTCGGCAGACTTTTGAATGGACAACTGAATCCGAAGAGGCCTTTCAACAGTTAAAGCAATGTATGGCCAATCCCTCCCTCCTTTCACAAGCAATCACAGGCAAGCCCATCTTCCTCTACTTCGCAGTATCAAACACCGCCGTCAGTGCAACTCTTATCAGGGAAGACGGCTCAGTCCAGCGGCCGGTCTACTACATCAGTCGAGCTCTCAGGGGAGCGGAGCAGAATTACCTATTGCTAGAAAAGTTGTCCCTAGCCTTGGTCATCGCCTCTAGACGACTTCGTCCTTACTTCCAGGCCCATTCTATAATGGTCTTCACCGACCAACCCCTGAAGAAGGTCATGCAGCAACCAGAGCTTTCTGGCTGACTTATGTAGTGGTCAGTGGAACTCAGCCAGTTTGACATCTCCTACCGTCCTTGCACAGCAATCAAGGGACAGGCCATAGCCGACTTCATCCTGGAATTCACCAACCCTACCCCAACCACTACCTCTCCGCTCCCACCGACCCCTGCTGACCCAGAAGACCCCCATTCTTGGACTCTCAACGTCGACGGGTCATCTTGGAGGGAAGGTAGTGGGGC
This sequence comes from Camellia lanceoleosa, assembly GCA_025200525.1. Lineage (NCBI taxonomy): Eukaryota > Viridiplantae > Streptophyta > Magnoliopsida > Ericales > Theaceae > Camellia > Camellia lanceoleosa. Next base: position 10,918,726 of record CM045770.1, on the reverse strand, counting down.
TGGCCTCATCCTCACCTCCCCGGAGGGTGGTTACTTCAAATGTGCTCTCCGTCTTTTGTTTGAGGCCAGCAACAACGAGGCCGAATATGAAGCATTGATAGCAGGACTCCGTCTGGCCAAGGATATTGGTGTCAGCCACATCCGAGTGTTCAGTGACTTACAGCTTGTCGTCGGTCAGATTACGGGAGAATTCGATGCCAAGGATGGCACAATGCAGGCCTACAGGGACATGGCACTCCCTCTTGTCCGCCTCTTCAATACATTCCATATCAAGCACATACCTCGGGCGGAAAACTCCAAAGCTGATGAGATGGCTCAGTTGGCCTCTACAGATCAGTCCGACCTCAGCCACGAAGTCCGCCTTGAATACCTAACTCACCCGGCTATCTCACCCGACCCGCACGAGGTGCAGTTCTTCCAAAATGAACCCATCCCCTGGGCATCTGACATCACCCTATTTTTGACAACAAAGGAACTCCCAAATGACCAACAGCAGGCCGCCAAGGTCAGGGCTCGGTTGTCTAACTACATCCTGGTCAATGGCGTCTTGTACAAACGAGGTTTTTCCCGACCATATCTGCGATGCCTCAACTCAACCCAAGCAACCTATGTGATGTAAGAAATCCATGAGGGAATTTGTGGCAATCATTCGGGCGGCAGGTCTTTGGCCTACAAAATACTCCGTACTGGTTATTTCTGGCCGACTCTCAATCAAGACACTACTGATTTTGTCCTCAAATGCGATAAGTGTCAGCGCTTTGCCAACATCTCCCATGCTCCTCCCACTGAACTGATTACGCTCTGCAGCCCGTATCCGTTCGCCAAATGGGGGATCGACCTAATTGGTCCACATCTCACCGGCTGAGGCCAGACCAAGTTCGCGGTTGTTACCATTGATTACTTCACCAAATGGGTCGAGGCAGAACCCCTTGCCACCATCACTGAACGGAACACAACCAAGTTCATTTGGCAGTCAATCGTTTACAGATTTGGCATCCCTCAGGCCATCGTGTCAGACAACGGCAAACAATTCGACAACGCCAGATACAGAAAGTTCTGTGCAGACCTCCAGATCCAACCATGTTTCTCCTCCCCCGGTCATCCCCAAGCCAACGGCCAAGTTGAGGTCACCAATCGTTCTCTTCTAAAGATCATCAAGGCTAAGCTGGAAGCTGCTAAGGGACTCTGGGTCGAAGAACTACCAAATGTACTCTGGGCCTACCGAACTACAGCTCGGACTCCAACCAGGGAAACCCCTTTCCGCCTAACATACAGTGCTGAGGCGGTTATTCCGGTGGAAGTCGGTCTGCCAACCCCCAGAGTTTTATATCTGGATCCAGCACTCACCGACGAGCTCTGCCGAGCCGACCTAGACCTAATTGAAGAACTCAGGGAGACCGCTGCTGTAAGACTGGCTTCATACCAACAAAAAATGAGAACACATTACAACCGCATGGTCCGACCAAGGGAGTTCGCTATTGGGGACCTAGTATTGAGAGAAGCAACCCTTGCCACCAAGAATCCGACTGAGGGTAAATTAGCAGCCAAATAGGAGGGACCTTACATTGTGAAGGCCAGACCACATCCAGGCACTTACCGGTTTCAAGATCTGGAAGGACGAGACCTCCCACACCCCTGGAACGCCGAACACTTGAAACATTATTTTCAATAAACTACTGCTTTTGAGTTGCTCAGTTATTGTATTTTCTTTTCGAGAAGTAACACGCTTGAACATTCCTGTCATCCTTTTTGTGCTATATAGTTTATTAACATTTATATCCCTCAGTCATATATATGGTGTCTCAATGACGTTTTAAGTTCCAGAAAGCCTCGGCCAGACCGAGCACTTCAAAAGCCTCAGCCAGACTGAGCACTTCAAAAGCCTCGGCGGGAAAGACTTCAAAAGTCTCGGCCGATGAGCACTTGAAGCCTCGGCGGGCCAGGCACTTCAAAAGCCTCAGCCAGACTAAGCACTTCAAAAGCCTCGGCCGAACCGAGCACTTCAAAAGCCTTAGCCAGACTGAGCACTTCAAAAGCCTCAGCCAGACTGAGCACTTCAAAAGCCTCGGGCAAACCGAGCACTTCAAAAGCCTCAAAAGCCTCGGCCAGAGCACTTCAAAAGCCTCCACCCGGAGCACTTCAAAAGCCTCCACCAGACGGAGCACTTCAAAAGCCTCAGCCAGACGGAGCACTTCAAAAGCCTCGGCCAGACTGAGCACTTCAAAAGCCTCAGCCAGATGGAGCACTTCAAAAGCCTCCGCCAGACGGAGCACTTCAAAAGCCTCCGCCAGACGGAGCACTTCAAAAGCCTCCGCCAGACTGAGCACTTCAAAAGCCTCAGCCAGACTGAAAGACTTCAAAGCCTCGGCCAAACCGAAAGACTTCAAAAGCCTCACCAGTGAAAGACTTCAAAAGACTCGGCCAGACCGAGCACTTCAAAAGCCTCCGCCAAACTGAGCACTTCAAAAGCCTCAGCCAAACCGAGCACTTCAAAAGCCTCGGCCAGACTGAGCACTTCAAAAGCCTCAACCAGACGGAGCACTTCAAAAGCCTCCGCCAGACGGAGCACTTCAAAAGTCTCAGCCAGACCGAGCACTTCAAAAGCCTCGGCCAGACTGAGCACTTCAAAAGCCTCAGCCAGACCGAGCACTTCAAAAGCCTCGGCCAGACTGAGCACTTCAAAAGCCTCAGCCAGACGGAGCACTTCAAAAGCCTCCGCCAGACGGAGCACTTCAAAAGTCTCAGCCAGACGGAGCACTTCAAAAGCCTTCGCCAGACGGAGCACTTCAAAAGCCTCAACCAGACGGAGCACTTCAAAAGCCTCAGCCAGACTGAACACTTCAAAAGCCTCGGCCAGACCGAGCACTTCAAAAGCCTCAGCCAGACTGAGCACTCCTAAAGCCTCGGCCAGACTGAGCACTTCAAAAGCCTCGGCCAAACCGAGCACTTCAAAAACCTTAGCCAGACTGAGCACTTCCAAAGCCCTCGGCCAAACTGAGTAGTTCGAAAGCCTCAACCAGACTGAGCACTTCCAAAGCCCTCAGCCATGACCGAGCGCTCCAAAAGACTCAACCAGACTGAGTGCCACCAATGCAGGTCTAGAATGCCTTACCTACAACCTCAATTCCACCATCAGTGACACTCCATAATTATATCCTTAATAAGATCTACATTGCGCATTAAGGAGTTCCTTAGTTTCCTTTGACAGTCACAATTCCAAATCAAAGTTTTTACACCACCCTTTGCTTAGTCAAATTCCAAAGATGTTCTCACATGTTTCATTTACTAATCAGATTATTTCCTCCACCATCTAGCGTGAATTTTTATACAAGTCCCATGTCAGCCTACATTGCGCACTAAGGAGTTCTTTATTTTACTTTGCATTGAATTTTTATACAAGTCCTATTTCGGCACCACTTTGAACTTCACTGAATTTTCATACCACTCCAATCTGGCTCTGCATTGAGTTTTAAGTTTTTATACAAGTTCAGCTTTACTATGCATAAGGCAGTTTTTAACTTTGTTCAATATTAAATTTTTACGCCTCTCCCAAATTCAGGTCAGTTGTGAACTGACCTATACACAAGCAAACGCAATCGTCTGATAGAAACATAAATAAAGTTTTATTCAGCCACAAATGTATGCACAAGTTCACTACATCAAAAATAAATAAATAAATAAATAAATAACAAACAAACAAAAACAAAAACCTTCAAGTACACACTCCTTCCGTTCACTCATCCCCCTCACTGGAGACGAGGTCTTCTTCTTCAATACCCTCATCTAGGGGGGTCTGGGCCACATCATCCTTCCCAACCATCACACTACTCAGGTCCACTTCTGGGAACAGCTCCTCAGCTCTACGTTTGAACATCTTCCACCCGCTGTCCCAGTACTTAGCCATTTCATGTTTGTAGAAGTCTGACTGCTGGAAGCTCTCAATGACTTCAGACTCAGTTCTCCCTCCAACAGTCATCCTTGATGGGCCAGCCTCCCTAGATTCCTCTCCAGCTAAGCTGCGGGCGACTACGGCATCCACTGCCATCTGAAATTCAGGAGACCCTTTGAATTGAGTAACTGCTGCAACACAAAGATCGGGATAGGCCGCCCTTTCCGAGGCCGCCTTCGCCTTTTCTTCGTCCAGCTCTTTTTGTAGGATCTCCTTCTCAGAGGCTGCCTTGGATCTTTCTTCCTCTAGCTCTTTACGCAGAGCCTCCATTTCAGCGGCCGTCCTCGCTCTCTCTGCTTCGAGCTCTTTCTGCAGAGTCTCCTTTTCAACGGTCGTTTTGCCCCTCTTTGCCTGCAACTCCTTTTGCAGGCTCCCCTCTGCTCCATCGCTTTGGCACGCTCACCCTCCAGCTCTTTTTGCAGAGTATCAACTTTAACATCTGTCTCATCTTTTTGCCTGACCAACTCTTCATTGCAGATCATGGCCTCTTCATGCTGCTCGACCGCAACGGCACAGGCTCTTTTGGACTCCTCCAACTTTTTCTGCTCGCCAGCCAGTTGGAACTCGAGCGACACAACCTGGCGGCGTGTGTCCTCCAACTCCAACCTAACTGCTTGCAGATCGGTGTGGGCAATCTTCCAGTCGGCACTCTCCTTCATCAACTTCGCCAACTGGGACTTGGCCTCATCTGCTTTGAGTTTGGCAGCCCCCGCTTTCCTCAAGAGGGCTCCTGCTAAGGTAGTCACTTCCATTTGAGCGGAGCACAACCCCCTCAGCAGGTCCGCCTCATTGAATCTGGATGCTGAGCGTAGGGCTGCCTCTTCCACGATGCCCACAAACCGGTCTACCCCAGCTCTGGCTGGGCCTTCCTCTCCCTCCAGCCTCCCCGCCACCGCCCGAGCGTAATAAATCGCGGTGGTCATGCTAACTCCTCCTCCTTGGGGGGTAGGTCTCCCCTGGGGCTGTTCCTCCCTCCTAAGTTCAGGGGCAACCCCGCCCGCCCCTGCGCTGACCACCGCCACCACTGGCACAACTTCCCTGACCTCTGAGGCTAAGTCCACCACCTCTGGGATGATCACCCTTTTTGATCTCTCCTCCACTTCCCCACCCTCCACCTCCTTGGCCAAACTGGCCTCTTCCACCCTCCCTTCCTTTCTCCTTTTTTGAGTAGGCTCTTCCTCACTCCGCCTCAGTCTCTTCTTCTTCCTCCCCACGCCCAACGCCTCCATCTCCTTCAACGACCTCTCCTTTAAAGGGTCCTTTGAAAGCGGTCGTGGTACAAACTCACCTAAGTCTTTCCCTCCAAGGGGTTTAGGCCGAGGTCGGATCCTCTTCTTCACAACTGGTTTGGGTGGTCGGTCGACTTGAGACTCCTTGAATTTTTGGGCTTTTACCAGGATGGCTTGGTCCTCTGCCTCTTGCGCTCTTCTCCTTGTCTCCAACTCCGATCGGTCGAGGTCCCCACCGATCGGTTGTGGACCCAACCCTGCCTCAAACAGTGCGGACGGCTGAACAAGCTCGTCCCACTTGACTTTTTCCCTCTCCCTCCACTCCTTTACTCTCTTTACCCTCTCCTCTACCGCCGCCCCCAACTTTGGCTCCATAGATCTGGTTGGCACCTTCCATATTGTGCACACACCAGCCCCTCCAGAGATGGACGCATAGAACCACCGTGGTCTCTAGTCTTTGATCGACGTTGGCAACCCCGCCACCAAACCCTTCCCTGCTGCTGCCTGTAGGGTGACCCAAGTCTCCTGCTGCCCTGAAGCCTTGTAACAGCAAAAGAACTCGTCCACTGTCATGGCCTGCCCTCCATTTGCCTTCAGCCATGCACTTGCGCAAGATAGCAAAATCTTCCACGCATTGGGCATTAGTTGCCCTGGTGCTACCTCCAAGCGGTTGAGCACGTCCACCATGATTTGCGGCAGGGGCAACCTCAGTCCACCCTTTAGAGCTTCCTCATAGAGGGAAATCTCTCCTGGCCTAGCGTCAAACGGCCTCTCCGTTGATGTTGGCAGCGACAACTCCACCTCCGCCGGAATCTGGTACTTTTCGCGGATAGCCTCCAACTCCACCGCCGTAATAATGGATCTGTCATCCCTCGAATGCCAGTGATCTGGTTCTACCTGGCTGATTGTCTGTGGCGCTGCTACCATGGTGGAACCATGGGATCGCACCACCGACTCCCCCACCCTCTCTGACCTGTACTGTGCCACTAGCTCCTCTGCATCATCGTCCCCAAACGGATCCACCCTCACATTCGCAGCTCCTTCTTGTGCCATTTTTAGGGTATGTTTGCGAATCGCTCCTGACGCAGGAGCAAGGAAATTGAGAAAGTGTTGCAAAGGTGTATCGTGAGCAACGAAGGAATTAACACTAGGGATATTTTGAGTTTTTGTAAAGAAGTAAGTGAATCGCACAACGCCAAAAGCCCACAGTTTGCCCGTATTTCAAGGATCCCAATTAATTTTCGCCAGTTTGAAAACTTTTCAAATCATCCGCCAAAACTGTCTTTTCAACCCCATAATGACCTATCGTTTCATTTTTGCTCCAACGCCTCACTTACCCCCCACGATATTGCCACGTATGTGGCCGCGATGCACTGCCCCACCAACTTCCCCTGTCTTTTCCACTTCAAATCCCCATTTCACACGCCGCCTCTTGAGCCCTACGTCCCTTCGCTCGGCCCATTCCTCGCGGTCAGCCCTCTCACTCAGCCCCGCCCGCGGTCGGCACTCCTCGTGGTCGGCCCACTCCTCGCGGTCGGCACGCCTCGCGGTCAGCCCTCTCACTCAGCCCCGCCCGCGGTCGGCACTCCTCGTGGTCGGCCCACTCCTCGCGGTCGGCACTCCTCGCGGTCAGCCCTCCCACTCAGCCCCGCTCGCGGTCGGCACTCCTCGCGGTCGGCCCTCCCACTTGGCTCCACTCGCGGTCGGCACTCCTCGCGGTCGGTCCACTAACTCGAACCCTCCCAACCCATCCCGATGGCCGCGCACATCTTCCTCATTACTATTCCCTTCGTTGGTGGATCATGCCAGGAATGGAGGACTCTCGACAGGATAGGCCCATAAAGGCCACAGCCCATAGTGAACAGACCCAAGCCCACCATTTGGATCCCATTGCATAACCCGGGTGGTAAAGTCCATGACAGCTAGAGGCCAACTGGACATGAAGGACCAATGGCATTCGGACACAGGGCAAGTGCAGAACAGGCCACATCAGCAGACAAAGATCTGCAAAGTTATTGCTACAATACATCACCATTAATGCAGCCCATCACAGCATTTATTACGACAACACCTCCCCGTCGGAACAACGCCCCCTTACCTTATACAAGGCAAGCTACAACACAGGCTTTCGGCGTAAGGGGCACGTCGGAAGGGACGGTGAAATGATTATCAAAGGATATAAGCAAGTATCGAAGACAAGAAGAAGATTAAGCTTTTCTATCTCTAATATCTCTCTACATACTTCATCTCCTTTCCTACTTGCTAACTTGCTCGTCGGAGGGGGACTACCCCGTTTCCCACTGAACTTACTTGCAGGTCATCTAGTGGGCTTCGCCACCTAGACGTGGGCTCGAGGAACTTGGATCGGTCAAGCCCATCCACCGGGAACGAACTATATCATCAATTATGTATTGAGATTTTGAAATTTCGTCATAATTATTCATCAATATAAAATGGATTTGGCTTGGATTTAACTAAAATTGTGCTATTCTAATATTACTATATGAGAAGTAACCTGTTTGTTAGTAGGTAAGTATAAGCTTTTGTTTTCTCTGTATTCATGGTTGTTGTCATTCTATGTAAAGGGTGGTGTGGAAACACTAGTGAATAATTTTTTAGATATTTTTTCTGGTCATGTAATCTTTCTAATAAAATTAAAAAATTCTCAAAAAAAAAAAAAAAAAAAAAAGTAGAGAGTTCGAGAGACTAATGACAATTTTTCAAGTTTAATGCAAATGAAAAACAAACCTTAATTAAAGGGCACATGAGATTGGACTTGTGTTTCCTCTCTATGAAACCATAATCTCAGATTTGAATCAAAAAAAAAAAAAGAAGAGGAGTTTGAACTTTGGAGTATGCATGCTTGCCTATCTGTGCATATGGGTATATCTAGAGAGAGAGAGAGAGAGAGAGAGATCTTGCAGTTTTCACGGGATTCAAATTTCAAATAGCAAAAACACAAAAGAGTTTTATCAACAGATCAATAATAACAATGAATTATCCAGAGGTAAAGCATATGGAAGTATCTACTTGAATCAGAGTTTGCTTTAATACAATGTGTATGAATAAAATGAATTTTCTTAATTAAAAGAAAATCTGAAAAATTATAGTGCAGGTTTTTTTTTTTTTTTTTTCATCTATTTAAAGATATTTTGAGTCATGTGTAGATGTATAATAATAACCACTATTTTGAGAGGTTTCATTGGATAAAAATAAATTCATGCCACTGAGAGGTCCCAACAATATTGTTTTTTTCTGGTTATATGTAAAAATGCCAACTTTATTATGTAGGGCACAAAAGTAAAATTTTGCAATTTTTCTCAAGGTATTTAAACAAGTAAGATAAATTTTGTAATTAAAAATATAACATTAACGAGTTGTAATAACTTCTCCAATGGTGAAGTATAAGATAACATTTGGTTCATTAGAATAAAATGGAATGGAATAACCATTTTATCAAAATATTTATTCTCATATTTGGTTAGACTAAAAAAATAATGATAAATACATTATAAATATATTTCACTATAGAATTATCATTTGATTCTAATCAACCAAATAGAGTATAAAGTTTCTATTGCAAACAAATAGCATGAAATTTAAAATGTTCCTCTCTAATTGCTAAATCTACCAGTTTGCTTAGAAATTTAAAATATTCCTCTCTGATGGCTAAATGATTTTTTCCTCTCAAATGTCTCGCATAATTTGCTTAGACCTTGAATCTAGATTCCTTCTAATTGGGGCATTTTTTTTAGGATAAATTATTAATAAGTCTTAATAGTTAGACTTAATTTTCATAAAGTCTTATTAAATTAAGTCATAGTAGAATTGTTACTAAAAATAAATTTTTGTAATATTTTTTGCATATGTCGTTAAAAATTAACAATTAGTGACTTTTTTGGTCATGATTTTTATAAATTATTGCTAAAACTTACAATCATTGACTTTTTGGTGACGAATTTTTCAAACTGTCACTAAAAGTTGAAAACTAATTACATTTTTTTGTGACAATTTTTTTAGACTGTCACTAATACTTATAATTGGTAAAAAAAATTTTGACAAAATTTTCAGACTGTAACTGAAAATTAACAATTAGTGACGTTTTTTTAATAATATTTGATGAAAAATGCCATTAATTATTAGAGGACCTATTGAATAATAAATCCATTTATTAAGACCTACACGTAAATCCCCTTATTTTTAAGAAAAAATTGGTTATAAATCCAATTTAGAGAGTGCTTAAAGCATTAAGTTCAATGGATATTTTTTATTGGTAAAACATCCACATATTATGAAATAATTTGATGAAAAATCTTTTTATTATTTTTGAAACACATTTTGTTCCCATCCCAACTGTAACCCAATAATCCTTAGGGGTCCTTTGGTAAACATTTTGGACTAAAAAATCACAAAAGGACAAAAAAAAAGGTCAAAAAATTACGAAATGACAAAATAAGCAAAAAGACAAAAAAAAAAAAAAAAACAATATTCCAAAGTCAAAAAGTCAAAAAAACTAAACAAGAATACCAAACGACTAAAAAAATCTCAGATTAAAAAAGTTAAAAAATTAACTAAAAAAGTCATTGTCAAACGAGCACTTAATAAACACTGCTGCCAATAGCAACACCACCGCCCCCACCACGAATGCCGATGCCGATGCCGATGTCGATGCCGCCGCCGCCGCCGGACTCGGCAAGTGTTTTTTCTTCTCCTCAATTTCACTCTCACTTATCTCTCTCCCTCCCAACCCTCTCTCTTTATCTGACTCATCTCTATATCGTACTGCGAGTACATCGAGACAAACTCTCTAATCGCCATGCTACAAGCTCTGCCAATTGTTTCGGCGATCCCAGTAAGGATCATGGTCTTGACATCTTTTTGGACCGCTCCGACACCCATCACCAACGATATGGTTGAGAGCAGCTCATCAATTGCATCTAGTACGGCGGCTCGGAGCCACTGGGCTTGTTTCCAGTAAGCCACAGCAACCTCGAGCTCAAGGGGTTCCATGGTGTGTGGTTGTTGTTGTATCTCAACATTATCAACAACGTTAGGAGTCTCATGTTTTGTTTGGTTGAGGTAGGTTTGAGCTTGGGTTGAAGAAGCCATGTAAGAAGAAGAAAAAGAAGATATATGTGTGGAATAATATTTAGAATCATGAAAAAAATATCATGAAATGTATCATAAAATTTTTTCATTCTTTAATTAGTGTTTAGTGTTTTATTGTATGTGTAATTCAAAGGTGAAAAAATCTTTCATAATCATTCCTATGATATTTTTTTTTATAATCTCTAGCTCGTATGTATGTGTATTTGTTGTAATGGATAAGGAGAGGTGTTGAGGACGCCTCATCAATGGGGGGTATTTATAGGAAAGTGAAATGTCATAGAAAAAGAAGATATATGTGTGTGCATTTGTTGCAGTAATGGATATGGAGGAGTGTGGCGGACACACGTCTCATAATGGGTGTATTTATAGGAAAGTGAAATGCTATCGAAAAAGAAGATGTATGTGTGTATTTGTTTTAGTAATGGATAAGGAGTTTGGAGGACACACATCAATGGGGTATTTATAGGAAAGTGAAATGTTATAAATTTTAGGGTAAATTACAAACACATTATTTAAGATTTATTTAAATTATAAATTATTTTATGTAGTTTTAAAAATTACATTATGCCTTTTATGATTTCTAATTTCATAACAAATAAGTCATTTTCTTAATAAATTATCAACATCAAGTTAATTAACAATTTTTAATAATGGTAAAATTTTATTTCAATTAATAATTTAAATAATTTTTTTATTGTATAGGTGAACAGTTAGAAATTTCACATTTTCAATTAATTCTATTAAATAAAATTTTTTGATAGGGAGGTATTTGTAATTTTTCAAACAACAGGGAATAATTCATATTTTAAGCAAATCTCGAGGGATGTATTTGTAATTTATCCTAAATTTTATTATTTTATTTTATTAATTAATGTGTTTGGTAATAAAAAAATCAAGAATATCAAATGGAATTCACTTCAATATGTCATATATAAAAAACTAACGGCAACACATCCTAACGGTATGTTTAGGAGGTGATTAAATTAGTCAAAAAAATTAATATAAAAATTAAAATTTTTATTTTCATTGTTCCTACATTTTACACGTAAAATGTTACAGATTTTAAATATTTTACCAAAAAAATTCACAAAACACAACATGAATATGAGCCCCACACTCATATAAGTGTTTGGTAGATTTTTTTTGGTACCTCTAACATTACTCTTTTTACTTGTAGCATATGGTGAGTTTCACATCTATGTAAATATTTGATTGAATATTTGATAATTTATTTTTTTAATCTCTCAATCATCTAACAAAAGTGAATTAACATGTTATGCTACGTAAATAATTTCACATAGTATTTTAGGACTATTGAATAATTATCAATTTTTACAAAATTTCCATACAAAATTTCTAACAAAAAGATGTCACAATAGCATTTTTAAAATTAAATATAAGTTAATGAACAATTAATTTTAAAATAATAAATAGCATTAATTAGTCAAAATAAATAAATAAATTGGCTTTAGGTGGGGCATGGGGATAGTGGAGTGCCATCTGATGCGTTCACACTGGTAACACGGAAAGATTAACTAGTTTCTGTATGGAATATTCTGTTGATATGCAGGAGCTGACTTCTATGCAAAACAAGGGGTGTGGTTGGTTTGTATTTTGAGATAAATTTTTAAAAAGAAATTTGGAGAGAGTTTAGAAATTTTTTTCGTTTGTTTGGTTATATATTTTGAAAATAGTTTTTGAGTTTGGGAGTTTAGGATGATTTTAGTATTTTGTTATAGTTTAGTAAATGTGTGTGAGAGAAAAAATAATTGAGAAAGAAAGAGGAGAGATGAGAGAGAAAAAGTGATTGATTGATGTATAATAGGAAGAGAAGTAATTTTAAATTTTTTTTGAGAAAATTTGTAACTAAACATGTTTTTGAAAATTTTCTTCCAAAAACATATTTCAAAACACAACCAAAATGTTTGTTATAATGATAAGAAAACCTATATATATATATATATATACAATTTTTAGGGATAGTTAAAAAATAAAAAAAATAAAAAAACCTCCAACCTTTTAACAAAATAAATTCTAATTTTTTTTATTTTATTAATTTAAATCTTAATATTTTGAATTATTTTTAATTTAAATTATCTGTCTATTTTCATTAAGTAAAATTAACAAAAAAAAGAAGATTATTTTAGCCATTAAATTTAATGTAATTGTACATAAAATATTTAAAATACCTTCTTCATTGAGTTTGGTCCTGAAAACTCAATTGATTGCAATGAAACATAAAAATATAGAAAACAAAAAAACTCAATTTTTTAAAAAGTAAATTTATTTTTTTTAAACCAAACATTGTGTTGTTCTTTCAAAAAAATAAACCTACTGATTGTGGTTCATTGTATTTGTAGGTGGGAATCATATTTATTCCTGATTGTGGTTCATAGTTTGGTTCATTGGCAGTGTTTGGGAACGTGGTTTGCTGCCTATTTCACGCTCTAACGGAAAAAAATTCAAAACCTCGCACTGTAGCTGAGTTCACAAGCTCAGTCCAGCTGTATGGCATTAGATTGGTAAAAAGACATATTTACCCTCCGTTGCTCGTATCTGTTTGGAGACATGCTCATATCTCTCATCTTTGGCTCTACCTGGAGGCTTTTACAACAGAGTAGACTAACTCTCTTCGACGGCTCACTCCAGCAGACCTATTACGGAAAGACCAAGTAGCCAATCGTCGAGGAGATACAAAGGTACGGTTGCCAAACACCATTTCTGTGCTTTTTCTTTACCGATCTGCACCGATGATGATGTACTCCCCTTCAAATATTTTTTCTTGGTTCAACTTCGATGGTTCTCTTCACCATGTTGTGTCTAGCAAAAATAGATACAAATAACTTGTTTCTGCTTTGCTTAGCAAACCATTTTTCTTCTTTTGGGTCTTCTTTCATTTGGGGTTTTCTGGAGATTTCACGAGCATTTTTTTTTTCCTTTCTTCTATCTAAATAAAAACTAAAACGACCATTTAATTGTAAAAGAGCATCTCTTAGTCTTCATCTTTTTTTTTTCTAATTTGATTTTCAATTTAAATAAAAAAAACTTGGGGAAAATAACAATTATTTCAATTCGTAATGTAATTTTTGCCGTTAGATCTTTTTCAAAATTATTCTCATATATTAAAAATTGGCTTTCACCAAAATTTAATAAAATTTGTAATTTAAATTTGATGAATTATTAATTTGAAAAAAATAAAATAAATCTTCTTTCATTTAATCTGTTTTTCAGTGTACAAAAATTATTTGAAACTAATGGACAAAAAAACTTAAACAATGAATTAATTACCTTTTTTCAGTGTAATTTTTTTTTCTTGCTTCCATGTAAATAAAAACTAAAACGAACATTTACTTGTTTAGAGCATCTCTCAGTTTTCATCAACATTTTTTTAAAAATCTAATTTGATTTTCAGTTTAAATAGTTTTGGGCTTTGAAATCTATACGCCTTGTACATTATTTTGATGTCACGAGTCGTCACCATATCTTGCAAATTTACTATTTCTCATGCCCATTTTGTGATATATTGGAATTTTGTGATATGCTACTTTTTGAAATTCTATTTTAATTTTGTAACTAGTAGCTTTACTTTGAGACCTTCAGCGGTAATATATGAGCCTGATTGGTATCCTTATCCTTCTGTTACATTGGACCAATGCCATGAGTGTTTTGCATCTACTTTGCATATCTACATTCCAGTTAAGATCATGATCATTCATAACCATTTAGGAATTTTTTTAAAAGAACAACCGCATCTTCTTGTTAGGGTCAAAGTGAGCCTTAATATTGATTTGTTGAGCTTTGATTGTGTTCACGGCAGAGCTAGAATTTTTATTCAGTTGATGCAAAATCTTACCTAGAACCCATGGTCATACACAAGTTATTTATTTTTTTTTTTCCCCTTATTTGATAATCAAAAGAAGTAAAATTTGTAACTTAAACATCTATTCCTTCAATCTGTGGGTATGCCGTTACAAATTACCTGTTACATTTCTGGAGATTTGACTGTAAATTTTTTTGTATGTATTTCTTCCATCTACATAAAAGCTTAAATGAACATTTAATTTCTGGGAGCATCTCTCACTTCTCATCAAATTTTTTTTTCTGATTATGTAATTTGATTTTCAGCTTAAATAGATTTGATGAATTAGTAATTAATTGATTTAAAAAAAAATTCTGCTTTCATTTACCCTTTTTCCAGTGCACACAAATGTTTAAAACTGATGGACACAAAAAAGTGTAAAGTAATGGACTAATCTGATCTGTACAGTGAATTTGAATTGCCCAAATCTGTTGGAGTTAGCTTAATTACCTATTCACTCAATATGTTATGCTGTTAACAATCAACTGTTGTTATAAATGTAGATTGCTATTCCTTCAATCTGGTATGCTGTTATAAATCAACTGTTACATTTCATCGAATATACGTGTATTGCAATTATAACCCCAATCTGTGGTGCCGTTTTAGTCATGTGTTTGGTCTGTGTGTAGTAATATGGCTTCCTCTTTTTCCACTGCCACGTCGACATGGCCACTACGCATGTGTGCTTGTGGCTATGGCCATTGTTTTGTGAAGGTATCCAGATCTCACAAAAATCCTAGTCGTGCATATTATGTTTGCCCCCGGCCCGTGGTGAGTTGTAACAAATGATTATTTGTTACTCCATACGTTTGTACACTGTAATTCCCATAACTAATAAATATTTTACGTTTTTTACTCATCAGCAATGTGTTAATTGGATTGGTTGGTGTGACGAATCATGGAGACAGAGCCCCGACCATGACTTTGGGTCAACTGATGTCATGCAGTTATGGGCTGATGTCGTGCACATTATTAATACGTTACGTGTAATGAAAACGGTGATTTGTGTGTTGTGCATCATGGTCATCATCTTATTATTGCGAATGTAAACCCCTTAAATCATTACCCTTGTACATAAGTACTGTTTTGAAGAAGTACTATTTTGAACAAGTAACTGCATTGTGATTGTGAATATGTAAACGCTATATGTTGTTAGTAATTATCGTACTAGTTTTGATAAACTTTGTGGAAGTTGTCTTTTCCATATGGTTCATAGTTTATTGTCTGAAATGTATTCATTAACTGGGTTCTAATGTATACAATACGTCCTCTCACATTAGTCGAATGGCTGCAATATGATTGTCCCCTCGCACCCCATCTAAGAATAAAAGGGTTGGCCCATTAGGTATTAAAGAAATTGTTGATGACTTGGATCATGCACATAAGGAATCGACAGGCAAAGGATGTAAATCTTCTTACTGATGTGTTAGGGGCCTTAATATTAGCGGGTCGGCGGGTAGGTACAACCATAACCAAAACAGGGTATAATGAAATTGCACTGAAATTCGCTAAGCGCACGGGTAGACGTCATGAAATTACACAGCTGAAGAACAAGTACAACAGTTTGAAAAAGGAATGGCATGCTTGGAACAAGTTGATGGATAGTAGTAAGGGTGTGATAGGCATTGGGTTTGACAGGGAAACCGGGTTGTTCACAGCGTCGGAAGAGTGGTGAGAAAATCTTAAATCGGTATGTACCAACATATATTTTATTTTACGTAATAAGTCCTGAAAGTTTAATGGCAGCTTGTACTTGTTACTATTCATTATTGGTCGTAAACTTTTCACATATGTAAGTTATGTTGATTTCAAAACCTTTCAATCCAAAATAACTACAATTTTGAACACTGTACAATATAAAAAAGTAACTAAATTTAATTTATATGAAACTGGCCCCTTTAATTTTGTACACATATGTAATGGAAAGTAACTTGTTCGTTGATTGTCCCATGTCACTGTGACGAAAAAATTAAATTCTAATTTGATTTTTCATTTGCAGACAAATAAGATTGCTTACAAATTCAAGACGAAACCACTGGAGCATGAAGAGTTGATGCGCGAAGTATTCACCGGTGCAACTGTGACTAGCAAACACCATTGGATGCTGGTGGAGAAGGCTGTGGATGTTGGTGAAGGTGAATCCGACTCAGTGGACTCTCTTGGGTTGTTACCATTTACCAAGCCATGCAGACCAGTTGTTAACTCACCTCTAAACTCCTCCACCGTCCATCTTGAAGAATCAAACCCCGGGACAAAGAGGAAAAAGGAAGGTAGCACTAGTGGAAAGTTGAAGAAGATCTCTAATGGAGCATCAGTGCTTGCGGATAGTTTTAACCATTTGTCTAAGGCGGTTTAAGCACAGAAGCACCTGACGGTCAGGTACGGAACCGATGCATCGTAGAAGTATGGCATTGAGCCATGTGTGTAACGGCTTATGGCTATCCTGGACTTCATCAGTACCCCCCTGTTCCATTTCGCCTGCATTGCGCTAGAGAACGCGGATTATCGGGAAATATTGATGTGCATGCCAGATGATGAGAATGTAGTCGGTTGGCTTGCGGCATTATAGGCTTCAAAAGGGCTGTGAGTACTTGGGTTTGGTCTTTTACGCAAAAATGGGACCGGAAATGGTTTGTTGTAGTGTGGTTTTTGTGGACTAGTTCTGTGGGTAACTTCTTTTTTTTTTGTGTGTGTGTGGTTGCACTGTGCTCTAGTTACTGTTACTTTACTTTTGTGAACGCGACCTACTTTTGTGTTACGCAATATGGGATCATGGTGTAACTTTTACTTTTTGGGCATTGTTCACTTTAATGGTTGAATGTAATGTAATGGATAGTTGATGTGTTCAACTTTAATGGTTCAAATGTGCTTAGTTTACAAGTGGATAATTGATATGTGTGTGTGTGTGTGCGTTGTAGGAGTCATCAACAAATAATGTGGAAAGGTGAAAGTAGCAACTATGGAAATTACGATGATGTAATCATCGAACTCCCTGAAGAAGAAGAAGACCTACCAAACAACGTAATCAGTGATGCTGCGCAGCATGCAATGAAATATTACTTGAAGTACATGGAGAAGATCCCATACCAAACTTCTATTCTGACAGGCCGTGCCTGGATTCAAGAATTATTTGATGGGTACGTAGACAGGGGCGAACAAATTTTTCATATGCCGCTATATGTGTTTCAAGCGTTGTGTGACACATTGCGAAGCGACTTCAGTTTACAAGTACCTACAAGACCCCATGGATTACACATTGAAGAAAGTGTTGCGATGTTCATCCATACGTTGGACGGCTGCACTAACCGAAAAATTCAGGAACAATTCCAACACTCGGGAGAAACTGTGTCCTGACATTTCCATGCAGTGTTGGAAGCGATGAAGTTGTTCATAGAAGTGCATTGTAAGCCCACTAGAGATCAAAATAATAGGCATCCTTATTTGCGATCCAGACGGAAATACGTGCCTTTTAAGGTTAGCATATTAGTTGCTGTTATCAGTTACTTTTCATTTTATGTGATCTATGTAAACCTCATGTGATTTTCATATTGGTGCAGCATTGTATTGGAGCGTTGGACGGTACTCATGTAGAAGCCGTGTTGCCTGCCCGTGATGCCGGCACATATTACAGTCACAACGGATATCCAACCCAAAACATACTAGCAGTGTGCGACTTCGACATGTGCTTCATTTTCATATCTTGTGGTTGGGAAGGAAGCATGCATGATAGTCGCATCTTCAACGAAATAATTAAGAACGGACATGTACCGTTCCCGCACCTCCAAGAAGGTAACACATTTGAAATTAAGTACTCATTATTAATTTTGTTGAAAATCTTAATTTGATTGAGCAAATGTAGGTAAATATTACCTTGTGGATGCGGGATATCCAAACAAGAAGGGGTATTTAACACCATACAAAGGGTTTCGGTATCACCAAGCACAGTTCCGGGATCGTGGATGACCCGATAACCCAAGAGAATTGTTTAACGAGGCGCACACATCATTGAGAAGCGTGGTGGAAAGAACATTTGGAGTGTGGAAATCGCGCTGGAAGTTCTTGAACGACATGCCCAACTATGATTTTGCAATAGTACAGGTGCCATTGGTTGGTACGTCAATGGCCTTACACAATTTCATCCGTAGGCACAAGATAGCTGCTAATGCACACAACGAACATGTCAACTGTTCTTCAGTTCCAGATGACATGCTCGCCGCGGAAGAAGGACAAAATATGGATGATGGCTTCATGGTTGGGGATATGGATGTAGATATGGCCAGAGTTCGCGTGTGCATCCGCGACCATTTGTTTCACATACGGAATCAAGGACTATTGTGAAATACTTGTTATCTAATTTGTATGTTTGTGTAATTTGTAATTTGTAATTTCTATTTCCACATTTCAATGTGACTAAGAAAATTATTTAAATTTGTAATTTGTGTAAGGACAATACAAGTGTGTTGCAAATTTAATTTTTTTTTTTTTAAGTACTACATATTATCATTTACTATTTAAATGTAGATTGCTTTTGTAATTTTTTTTAATTAACAGTTTGTATAAGTAAACGCCAAATTTGGTAACCATATTTGTCTATTTGTGTAAAATTTTATTTTCTTACTTAACTAAATTTTCTGAAATTCACCATTTTCTCTTTCATTCTTTTTTTTTTTTAAATAGCATTTTGTCGTCATTGTATATTTTGTAGTAGTAATGAATTTCAAAGATTATTATTTTTTTTTAAATTTGTAGTATTTTTTTCATTAATTTTTAAAAAGATACAAATATTTTGGAACAAAAAAATATTCGAATAAAAACTTAGGACTTGTTTGGTTTGGTTTTGAGAGATAAATTTTGAAAATAAATTATGGGGAAAGAGTTTAGAAATTTATTTGGTTTGTTTTTTCGAACTAATTTTGGAGTACAAGAGTTGTGAAAATAATTTTGTTATAGTTGAATAGATGTGTGTGGAAAAAAAAAAAAAGCGATTGAGAAGGAGAGAGGAGTGAGAAAAAGTGATTGATTGATGTATAAGAGATAGCTAGAAAGTGATTTTTATTTTTATTTTTTCCGTAAATTCACTAAATCAAACAAAATTTAATTAATTTTTATATGTGAAAATTAGAATAAATGTTTCCAAACAAATGTTTTTAATTTTTTTGGAGAAATAGATACAATTTTCAATTAAATAAAAATTTTAATTAATTTTAATATGTGAAACTAACAGCAACTTCATTAATTAATTCATTTTAATTAATTTTGCAAACAATTGTTGCACCCTGCGTTGGAGAGATTGCAACGGTGGCCACGTGGACATTAACACTAATTTCTAATTTCGTATAAATGGTGGCCACGTGGACATTAACACTAATTTCTTATAAATATCAATATGGGCAATTTGGTTAATTTATATTCTACTATCATTTCAAACATATTCTTCAATACAATAATCCCTATAAAATTAATCTTATCTTCCCAACCACAAACTAAAATATCCTACTAAAATAGTCAAACCACCAAAAAACCTCAAAAAAACCCACTTCCCAAATACCCACATTATTCTTGTGTGTAAGGGTGGGGCGGGGCGGATCGGTTGCGGCCACAAAACTTCCAATCCGTCATCTGTCTGCTAGATTAGCGGATTGGAGAAAATCAATCCGCATCTGTCCACCAATTCGACGGATGTGGATTGAGCGGATTGGTGGATAGATGCGAATCGGTTTAGCAGTTTAAAATTTTATAAATTTTCAATATAATTCAAATGGTGCACTTTCTCAAAAAAAAAAAAAAAAAAATTACAGTCAATGACTTAACAAAGTATTACAATTATTGCATGTCTCATCCACAGAAAGAAATTTTGAAACTTTATCCACATATTACAATCACAGCATGTCTCAGCCACATAATATATTATAATCTGTGGTTTTTAAAATATAAAAGCAACTCAAACCATCAAAACCATGAACAGAGCAGTAGTAGAGATTGTATGCCTCTATATTTTTACATCTATATCTGTTTTCAAAAACAAAAACCAATCGACATATATAATCTTTTTTATTTATTATTTTTAGAGTTAGATTTAAAAACTAAAATATATAGATAAATAATACATTTATTTTTTTTTTAATTCAAAAAATATATTTAAGTTGAAAACTCTTTTTCAACATAATATATTCAACATAATATTTAAACTCTTTTTCAATTGAAAATACAAATAGAATATATAAATAAATTGAAAATACAAAGTCTTACAAATTACTAGAGATGCTTGGCGATTTGGCGGTTCAATTGTGGCCAAATGAACCTCAAATCCGTCATCCATCCAAAATAGGCGGATTGAAAAAAATCAATCTGTAATCGTCAGCTCGTCATCACGCATCCGTCCAAAATGTGGCGGATCGATTCGGTTCGGTCGGTTTGGACGGATTGGTATATCCGCTGCTCACCCCTACTTGTGTGCTCCAATATGGGATTCAACCTAGTACCTTCTGTGAGAGAGAGAGAGAGAGAGAGAGAGAGAGAGAGAGAGAGAGAGAGAGAGGCATCATTAAATTGCAGATTAAGGAAGAAAAGTCACTACAAGAAATAACAACTTTGCTGACCAAAAAATTGGTCGCTAAATCCCCATTTTTAGTCAGCAAAAGTTATCTGCGACTAATTTTTTTAGTCGCTACTTTGGTCACCAATTGAGGGTCGGCAAAAATAATTCGTGAAAAAAATTTTTGTTGGTCGGGAGAAGTTGGATTTGCCGAGTAAATTTTTGGTCGCTAAATATATCATTACTGCGACTAATCCATTTTGCCGCTAAAACACTTTGGTTGCGAAAAGTGATATTTTCCTGACCAAATATCTTAGTCGCCAATTGTTACATTCCACGACCAAACAGATTAGTTGCCAAAAGTCAAGGAATCGCCGACTTACAATTTAGTCGCCAAAAGGTAAGAAATTGCCGACCAATGATTTTAGTCGCAAAAGTATAGAATTTGCCGATCAATTTTTTAGTCGCCAAATCTTTTTTTTTTTTTTTGAGAACAATCAATTTTTGTTTATAAACATTCGATCCAATATCGAACAAAATTAATTCAACCCAACCACAATTAAGGAACAATAACATTTAAAAAAGAAAAAGCTTAGGAACAATAATTAACAAATTTTCTTTCTTGTAACTTCACTAAATCATCAAACAAATCCAGGTAAGGAAGTACATGTTGCCTATTGTCTTCTATAAGTCATCGCCTCAAACTAGGTCATTTCAACAAAAAAATTAAACACCACAACAACCCATCATTCACATATAAGTATAGATCAGATCTCAAAAACCAAAGAAATCTTGAGAAATTGATAAAAACTAAGAAATGAAATTACAATTGACCTACAAATCTTTAGAAATTGACAAGAGAGATGGAATGAACTTTTTTTAGAGAGTGAAAAATGGGTTCATATATCTATCTATCTATCTACGCCAAGTTAATTCTCAATGGTATATTGATGGACTCCCATCCAAACAAACTGCGTGCAATATCAGAATTGAAGAAGAACATTACTACAATGACTATTGTTTAAACAGGAAATAAAGAAATAAAATAAAATAAGTCAATTTAATTATTTTATTGCAAAACAAAAAAATTCACCTGCTCCTTTTGCAACAGCATTCTCAACATAAGTTATTCCAACATTGAATCCTTCTATTTTCAACAAGATCACTACATGACTAGTATTTGTAACCATTGGCTTATCTCCCACTATTCATTCTGCAAATTGCTAACGGGGTCATCATTAGCATACCAAAATTACATTCAAAAATATAAAATTTAGAAAAGAACAAAAAGAAAAGCAGAGCATACCATCTAGAATCATCATTTAAAAAAAAAAAAAAAAAACACCAAATACATGGGTTATAATAGGCAAATTTACCCATCTTCTTTTGTGTATATATAAACACCAGAGAATCCATTTTTTTTATTCCATTTTAACTCTCTTCTTTCTTATAAACACATAAATCTTTCTTTTACCTCTTAGAACCCAAATCCTAGAAACTTTTCATTGTTGGAAAAATGGTTTAATATAGGCATATTTTTTAGCCCAAATTTAAGTGGGCCCCAAACGTCTTTTGGAGTGGGTCTGTAGAGGTGACGTGTTCCTTGCCGCGTGGCAACTCACACGGTGAAGACGGAACATCAAAACCATTTATGAGTGAATGGGAAATTGACGTCGTTTTCAGGTTTAACATTAATTTTTTTTTAGATAAAATTCATTTGAATTTTTTCAATAAAAATTATTGTGGGAATTTAATTTAATTCTAAATTCAAATTTTGAGTTCCTAAGTGGTTTCCTAAAATTTGTAATTGTGGGAATTTAATTTAATTCTAAATTTAAATTTTAGGTTCCTAAGAAGTTTCCTAAAATTTGTACCTCTTCATTTATTTATTTAACTATTTCTATAGTTTAATATATATATATATATATATTTCTAAGGGTAAACTACCAATAGGTCCTACTTTGGAGACTTATTACCCAATAGGTCCTACTTTAGAGACTTATTACCCATTAAGTCCTATTGATAAATTTATTAAGTGATAAAGATAAATTTATCAGTCTTTTATTTTTATGAATAAATTTATAGTGATAAATTTATTAGTCTCTTTGTTTTTATGAATAAATTTTTAGTGATAAATTTATCACTCTCTTATTTTTATAGTATTAAATTTATTAGTTAGGACTTGTAGGTAAATAAGTCTAGTTAATAGGACTAATTGGTAAGTACCCCTATTTCTAACTGTTTAGTTTCTTCCAATTAATCGTTCCTATTGTTTATTTGGTTAATCTAGTTTTCAATTCCATCTTAATCACCCACGAGATCAGTCTGTTATCCACCTGGTTTACATCACCCACTTCTATTTCCTGTCCGGAGTAAGTCCTTAGAGTTAGGCAGTGTGGACATTTAGGATAGGGTCTGTATTAAACCAATTTGGTCTGTGATAACTTGACAAGAATAGGGTATGTATTAAGATAATTGTAAAACTGATTAATTAAAAAGAACAATGAATCGATTATTTAGAAGTAACTCATCAGTCAGTTCTAGGTCAACTACCTTGCCTTCCATACCTAATCACGGTTTAGTAATTAATGAAGAAGATGTTGAAATACAAAATGATCCAATTAATGTAGACTGGAATATCCCAAAATTACCAATCAAAGAAATTTATAAAACTTCTTTTGTACAGAATACTTTTAAATTCACTTTGCATGTTAAAACTATGGAACAAGTTTATGCTTTGAAAAAACCCAGAAACTCACAATTATTTGATGCTCAACTTATTAAGAGATATTTAAAAATGATTACAATTTTATTCATATAGGATTAATTCAAGTTGGTATTAAACCATTAACTCCACAAGGTAAAAATACTGCTTTTGTTATGTTTACGTGATGCTCGTTTTCTTAATTACAATGATAGTTTAATGGGTATGATGGAAACCGGTCTTCATAAAGGTCCAAGACATTTTAATTGTTTTCCGATTTTACACTTAGTTTAAAAGATCCAAATATTTTACATGCTTTAACATTAAATATTCAATTACATGGTTCATTTACTAACATGATGACTAAAACTCATAATATTGCTTTAATTTATCGTGTTCACTATAAATGTATGAAAACTAATTTAAATGTTCATACTTTACATAAATCACCTAAAGATAAAACTTTATTAATACAAAGTAGTAGTACTGATTCACATATTAATGTTCCACAAATGATTGAATGGAAAAATGTTGAGTTACCTGATGAATGGATTACTGTTAATGAACATTACAAACATAATCAACAACAATCATCCATAACTGATATCCAAGATATCCGTCAATTTAATGATGGTTCTGTTCATATTAAATTTAATCGTAGCCAATCTTCTCGACATAGTACATCTAGTGTCCCCATTGAAATTGAAACTGAAGATGAAATATTTACTACCCCATTATTCCGAAAAAATAGTCAAATACATTTCGGTCCACATATTGGTCCTTCAACTCAAAATAAATTAAAAGGAATTGATAATTCCACAACTTCCCAAATCAGTAAGCCTGTTTATTCAATACATACTCACTTCCCTGAAGAAGAAGTTAATTCAACAAATTCTCCAACTCAAACTGATATGGAAGAATTCACACCACCTGTTAATCCCCAATTATTAACAATCCGCAAACATTTTACTCCCAATTTTGAACAATTACTTATCGATTTTAAATCACAAGCTAATCGCACTCAGCGTCATGCTTATTATGCTAAATATAATTCTACTCAAATGTCTCAAATTTCCCAGGAATGGTATGATTTTATGGTTCAATATGGTTTTGAATTACCTTTGCTTAAATATGTTGATAAATATTACAAAAAATTAAATACCATTACAAAACATAAATGGAAAACTTCTGCTACCACTACAGTTAGCTCTAGTCATCCTCCATTAGAAAACATTATCTTAAATCAACAAGGTACTGAACTTCCTGCTTCACCTTTTAAATTACCTGGAAATGATAATGAAATTAAAAAAGTCATTGAACAAAATAATTATACAAATCAATGTTTAAATACAATTGGTAAACAATTAGATAAAATTGAAACTAATTTAGAATTTATTCCCACTTCCTCTAATAAACAACCTTTAGATGCACCTTTGTTAAATCTCCCTACTAATCGTTCAAAGCGAACTAGTTTAGTTACCAATGATCAATCCTCTACTGTCCAAGCTATTGAAAAATTATTTAACAAATTATCTACCACTGATACTCCTTCACCTTCTAAGGATAAAGGAATTACTGTTCTAAATCAACAATTTGATATTGATCCTAATTCTACTCCATCTGACACCGATCATGAGATAAATCAATTAGCTCAACAATTCCAAGTTACAAAAATCCATTATCCAAAAGTTAATCCTCAAACTACTAAGAATTGGTATAATAAACCTAGTCCTGTCGACTTACAATTTGAAGAAAATAATATTAATAATCAATTTTCTGTTTCTGCTAAAAGATTATACGAATGGAATATTGATGGTCTAAGTGAAGATCAAATCCTTCAAAAATTAAATCATTTATCTATGGTCTCCAACAGTTATCTCTCCAACTATCCCCAATATACTCAACCTGAAATTGTTACTTTAATCACTACTGGCTTTACTGGTATGCTCAAATCCTGGTGGGAAAAATACTTAACTGAAGATCAACGAGAATCCATAATTTATGCTAATCAAACTGATGATCAAGGATTACCTATTTTTGATGAAACTTTAGGCTGCTGTCATCCTGATGGTATTAATCAATTAATTTATACGATTGTTCGCCATTTCATTGGTACCCCAACTAATATTTATTCTCGCATACATGATCAACTTAGTAATCTTACATGTCCAACATTAAGTGACTTTAGATGGTATAAAGATGTTTTTACCTCTAGAGTTATGTTAAGAGAAGATTGTACTAAATCATTTTGGAAAGAAAAATTCATTAATGGGTTACCTAGTTTATTTGCTCACAAAATCCGTGATGTTCTTAGTCAACCCATCGTTATTGAATATGATAATTTAACATATGGTGATATAATAAGCACTATTAAAAAGAAGGTTTAAAAATGTGTATTGATTTAAAACTTAGTCAAAAAGCTTCTAAAGATAAACATAAAGCTAAATATGAATTAGGCAATTTAGGAACAATATGGATTACCTCCAGCTTGCACCTCTCTCGAGGAAATCACATAAATATTCAAAACATAGAAATTATAAATCCAAGTATTATAATAAATATAAGAAGCCTTATTCACCTTCTAAATCTAATGACAAATATTATACTAAACCTAAAAAGAAATATCATAAATCTAACTCACCTCCAAAATCTAACAAGGATATTACCTGTTATAATTGTGGTCAAAAAGGTCATTATGCTAATAAATGCAAAGAGAAACAAAAACTCAAAGAAAGAGTTAATCAACTCCAAATTAATGAAGAATCCAAAATTCAATTATTTGAAATCTTACAATTAAATCAATCTGATAATGATTCCTCTTCTGTTCCTCCATCTACATCCAATTCCCCTTCTGATAATGATCAATCTGATTCTGATAACCAACATAATCAAATTACTTTAGGATGTACTGATGTTTGTTGTAAACCTATTAAACAAATTTCTGTTCTTACCAAACATACGCAAGAAGAATCTGCTCTAATCGATTTAATTAGTAAATTAGATGATCCTCAATTAAAACAACAATACATTGATAAATTAAGAAATTTATTACTACAAAAAGATACTAAACCTCAGTTTAATAAACCTATTATTAGTTTATCTAAAACTTTAGAAAAATTTAAAAATAAAACTAAAGAAGTAACACTTCAACATTTACAATCTGAAATTAATCACATTAAACAAACTATCCGAGATCTCCAAAGTAAAGATAACAAATTAGAAAATGAAATCATTAATATTAAACTTAAACAAAACTTAAATGATTTCCAACCTAATCCGAAATCACCACAGGAATCTGAACACCATTCTGATCCTGATACTGATCACACTAATCCCGATAAACTCATTTTTGACAATCGATCCCAAGCAACTAACCTTGAAGATAAAAGATTAAATTTACTTAATAAAATTTTTATGCAAAAATGGTATTCACGAATTAAAATCATAGTTGAAGATTTTGAATTAGACTTAGTTGCCCTAATTGATACTGGTGCTGATTTAAACTGTATTCAAGAAGGATTACTTCCTACTAAATATTATCACAAATGTCAAGAGAAATTAACATCTGCTAACGGTAGTAAAATGCATATTAAATATAAATTACCTAAAGTACATGTTTGCCAAAATAATGTTTGTTTCAAAACTACATTTGTTTTAGTTAAAAACATGACTGATCGAATTATTTTAGGTACACCCTTTATTTCATTACTATATCCATTTACTACTTCTACTGAAGGAATTACTACTCATGTTTTAGGACATCCTGTCACATTTAAATTCTTGTTTCCACCTGAACCATTAGAATTAAATCAATTACAAGATTGTTCTATTACTCATACTATTCAAAGATTAACTCGACATATTAATTTTCTTAAAGAAGAAATTAATTACAAGAGAATTGATCAACAATTAACTGATCCAGTTCTCATTTCTCAAATTAATGATTTTAAATTAAAACTTGAATCAACTGTTTGTTCATCTTTACCTACTGCATTTTGGCATAGGAAAAAGCATGTAGTTACATTACCGTATATTAAAGGTTTTAATGAAAAACAAATTCCTACTAAATCTCGACCTATCCAGATGAATTTTGACTTATTAGAAATGTGTAAAAAAGAAATTAATGAATTATTAAAAAATAGAATAATTAGTCCCATTAAATCACCATGGTCTTGTCCTGCTTTTTATGTTAATAAAAATGTTGAATTAGAACGAGGTGTTCCTCGCCTAGTTATTAATTACAAACCATTAAATGCTGTTCTTGAATGGATTCAATATCCTATTCCTAATAAAAAAGATTTAATTAAAAGACTTAATCAAGCTGTTATTTTCAGTAAATTTGATTTAAAAAGTGGTTTTTGGCAAATTCAAATTCACCCTAAAGATCGCTATAAAACTGC
Source organism: Camellia lanceoleosa (assembly GCA_025200525.1). Taxonomy (NCBI): domain Eukaryota; kingdom Viridiplantae; phylum Streptophyta; class Magnoliopsida; order Ericales; family Theaceae; genus Camellia; species Camellia lanceoleosa. The sequence continues at coordinate 10,890,941 of CM045770.1, read as the reverse complement.
TTTTAATACACCCTTTGGTCAATATGAATGGAATGTCATGCCATTTGGATTAAAAAATGCTCCTAGTGAATTTCAACACATCATGAATGATATATTCAACCCATTTAGTCGTTTTTCCATTGTCTACATTGATGACATATTAATTTTTTCCAAATCCATTAGTGAACATTAGAAACATTTAACTGCATTCTTTTATACAATTAAAAGTCATGGTCTCGTCATTTCTGCTCCTAAGATTAAATTGTTTCAAACTAAAGTTCGGTTCTTAGGCTATGACATTCATCATAATACTATTCTTCCTATTAGTCGCTCTATTGAATTTGCGTCTAAGTTTCCTGATGACATTCTTGATAAAACTCAATTACAACGATTCTTAGGTTCCCTCAATTACACTGCTGACTTCTATCAAGACCTTCGGAAAATCACAACCTCGCTTGATAGGTTAAAAGATAATCCTCCCCTTGGTCTCCTACTCATACCGTTGTTCAACAAGTTAAAAAATATGTTAAAACTCTTCCTTGTCTTGGTATTCCTACTGAGAATTCATTCAAAATCATTCAAACCGATGCTTCTGACATTGGTTATGGTGGTATTCTGCTCCAACAAGTTACTCTCCAGTCACCTGAACAAATTGTCCGTTTTCATTCTGGTGTCTGGAATACTGCACAATTAAATTATAGTACTATTAAAAAAGAAATTTTATCTACTGTTTTATGTATTCAAAAATTTCAAGATGATATTTTAAATCAAAAATTTTTACTTCGTGTTGATTGCAAATCTGCTAAATATGTTTTAGAAAAGGATGTTCAAAATCTTGCTAGTAAACAAATTTTTGCCCGCTATAATCTATTTTAAGTATTTTTGATTTTGACATTACTTACATACCCGGTTGTCAAAATTCCCTTCCTGATTTTCTTACCCGGGAATTTTTACAGGGGGGTAAGGGATGAGTGCTACTCCACATATTTCTTATGTTAAAACCAAAATTACCTATTACCAAACCCTGATAAGACAAGTTAACCGCCGTATTACCCGTCTTAAATCAACCAGACTTACTACTAAACGAGCCCAATACATCAATCATCAACAGTTACAAGCTCGACGTGTTTTACGTCATAATTACTACAATGATTTGTTTTATTACCAGAATTATTTAGATCTTCTTTCTGGTTGCTAATCTTTGTTCCCTATTTCACAGATGTCTCGCCCAAGGCCTCCTTCAAAGGCTTTGGTTCCCTCTTCTGGTTCCAGTAAACCTAATCAACTCATAGTTCCTCCTCTTTTGGAGTCAATTCATCCATCCAAATCTATTGACCTAATTAACCGGTACCATACTCTTGGTACTATCCACCGTCCTGATTATTCATCTGCATTGGCTAATGATCCTTTTGCCTCTAGCCAATCCATTTCAGTTACTCCACTTCCACTCAACCAAGTTCGCCCTTCTCGAACTGAGTACACCAAATCACATGTTACAAACCTCTTCTACAAAGAACCTAGTCACCCTAGAAGTCAAACCATTAATGAAATTGCTCAATTCCATTTTGGCTCTGGATGTCATTTCATTTCTTCACCCCCAGAGAAAAATCTCTCCTATTACAAAGATATCCTGCTCAACCATCATTCCATCTTGATTAAACCCATTCAGGATCAAACTTATGCTTACAAGATCCTATACCATTCACTCTACATTCATAATATTGTCTCCCTTGCAGAATGGGGAAATCCTAATCTGCTTCGAGATTTACCTGGTCATTCTATTCAATATAATTATCATGATTATGTTGATGCTTGGTTCAAATTGTTCCTATACCAAAATGAGTCATTCAGCCACTCCTGGTTCATTTCCTTTGATCAAAAATTCAAATCTGAGTTACCAACCTGGTTTGTGAGATGGTGGTCCCATTATGGCGCCATTTCAGAAATTCTCCCCAGTTCCCTCAATGAAACAATTGCTTATTTTGCTGCTGTTTACCCATTCACTGCTCATCAGAAACAATTTCCTATATTGCTCATTTTTATGTCCAAATACAAAATTCCATGGATATTCAAATGGCATTATGGGATTGATGATAACATAATTATCCGCCAACACTCAGTCAAATGGTGGGCTAAGTTCAATGTGCCCAGAATTATTGAAATTGTTCATGAAGAATTTCCTCCTGATCAATGTGCTCCAACTCCTGCAATAATCAAAGCCCAGAACCCAACCGTCAGAATTCACCAAGGAAGTCACCACCTTCCTCCACCAACCTTGAAGCCCTCATCCAAAGGGTTCCAAGCCCAAATCAGTTCAACCGGCCCAATCTAAATCCAAGGGAAAGTTCAAAGTTCCTATAATTCCGGACCAACCCAAGGATCATTCAAGGCCCAAGTCAAAATCCAAATCAACGGCAAAGCCCATTTCACCTCCCCGCCGCCCAAAGCTAAATCCAAAGCCAAGTCCAAGCCCTCCAGGATGAAATGTTCCAGATGGTTTCGAGAACTTGTAGATCGAGCTCAAGCCCAATCAACGATTCAGATGATTCAAGAAGGATCGGATAGTTCAAATTTCAATCTTCTGAAGGATCAACTACTCAATCTATTCCATATGGACGACCTGAGTTTCAAGATGCTCAGGATCCATATGTCTAGTCAACATAGGATTCTTTATAAATACAAAAATGGCTTCAATCAATACTCTTTTGAGAAAAGCTGCCAATTTGTATTTATTCTGATTCCTTTATTCACATGCTCCACCAAAAGTGATGAATAGTAAAAGCTACTGTTCACTTTTACTGTTCACATCACTATTTGGTCAATCAACTTTGTTAAAAGCTGCTAACTGTTCAATCAAAAGCAACCGACAATCTACTCAGGTCTCCGTCTTGTTTTGCTTCATCATTCAGCCAATTCACATGCTGCATAGTCACTTTGCCAGCTGCCTCCATTATTCAGCCAATTCACATGCTGCATAGTCACTTTGCGGTACCGCTTCCATCATTCAACCACTTCACATCTTTGCATAGTTACTTTTATTTTCTATATATTTGTAATCAAATGTAATCACTCGACACCTTCTTCTTCTTTTAACCCTTCTGATTGAAAGAAAAACCCAGAGTGCCCTGAGTGAGGTTTACTTTTCCCCGTTCTGTCTTCCTAGTTAACAATCAAGATCCTTGCAGATTACAACCATTGTAAGTGCAAGTTTTTTTCCTGTAATTTTCTATTAATTAAATGTTTGTGCATTCCAATACTGTCTTTGTTTAATCTGGTTCATATTTGATTTCGTAATCCATCTCCTTCATTGTTTGTTGCTGCTACCGCGTTGAATATATATATATTTGAAATAGTTTAAAATAATAAATTACCTGCAGTTCTTTGACTTGGTCCACTATGGACAACTTTTAAAATTTGTTTGAATTTAAGGGTCCATGTACCAACGGTCAGAATAGTTTGAAATTAACTATTGCACATGTTCTTTCATAGTGCATCTGTTTATTCAAATTGTCCATACCTATTCGGGTCTTTTGTTATGCCTATATATACAATCAATTTGCAGCAGTCCAAGCGATCTGAAAAATAGAGTCTGAAATTTTGTCCTTTTGCTGTCCATTTCCTTTTAGTGAATTATTCTTCATATATAATTTTAGGAATAAATATTCAGAGAGTTAGAACACAGGTTTGGTTCGTCGAACAATTTGTTTTGGAGTGCTCCTACAAATTGGTTAAGATCATTGTATCTTGGGAGATAGACGCCACACAACCGGAAGCATCATAGTGGGGCGAATCTGTCTTGAGGACAGAGTGTCACACACTCGACTTGGTCTTTAATTATTGATTCGGTTCAACAAAATAATTTCTGTAAGTTTTATTTTATTTTGTTTGAATTATTTCAATTTATTTTATTACACAGAAGATTGTTCCAACAATCTTAAGACAGTCTCAAATTTATTCTGTTTACAGAATTTTTTTCGTTTGTTTCCTTTTCTCTTTCTTCTTTTAAGAAAATTATTTTTTGTGGATTTACAAAATAATATTCTGGTTGGAAAAACAAATAGCGATTATATGCTATTTAATAGATAGTAGTAATATACTGTCTATTTTCTTTGACAACTAGTAGTACGATTGTGGAATTTTTTCAGAAATTAATTTTGGGTTTTAGAAATTATTTTCTGAGTTTTCATTACTTAAAATTCTGTTTTAGTATTTTAATTATTGAAGTGTCACAGAAATTAATTTTCTGTGTGGAATTAATTTGGTTAAATAAAATTTTATTTTATTTCCAAATTAATTGAAAAATAAAAGTTATTTTCTTATTTCTTTTATTTTACAGAATTTCATTTCCTGTGTGGAATTAGTTTGGTTGAATAAAATTTTATTTTATTTCCAAATTAATTTGAAAATAAAAGTTACATTCTTGTTTCTTTTATTTTTACAGAATTTAATTCTGTGAATTTAGTTTAATTTTCTGTGTAGTGTAAATTCTAATTCTAATTTTGTTTTATAAATTAGAATTGATTGCTACTGAAACTAATGCCCAAACAAGTACTATTGTGGTGGCTGCAATTGCACTAACCCCCTCTCCTGTGATGACAGTACCAATAAATCATGAAGAGAAGCTCGAAAAGTTCTCAGGAACTGACTTTAAAAGATGGCAACAGAAAATGTTGTTCTATCTTACAACTCTGAACTTGGCTTGTTTCCTCCGTGAAGATGCTCCTATCCTAGAAGAGGATGAGACCGACCGGCAAGTGGTTGCTACGGTTGATGCCTGGAAACATGTCGATTTTCTTTGCAAAAACTACATCTTGAATGGACTGGACAACACATTATACAACGTCTACAGTTCTATTAAGACAGCAAAGGAACTTTAGGAGTCTTTGGAGAAAAAATACAAAACGGAAGATGCAGGCTCAAAGAAATTTGTAGTTGGTAGATTCTTGGATTTTGTAATGGTTGATTCAAAAACTGTGATCAGCCAGGCTCAAGATTTCTAACTTATTCTGCATGACATTCACGTAAAAGGCATGTCTCTCAGTGAATCCTTCCAAGTTGTAGCCTTAATTGAAAAATTACCAAAAGGCTGGAAGGAATTCAAGAACTACCTCAAACACAAGCGCAAAGAAATTTCTATGGAAGAATTAATTGTGCGTTTGAGGATTGAGGAGAACAACCGCAATTCTGAAAAGCCGGCTGGTAAGCTTCCTATGGAGTCTAAGGCAAATGTGGTGGAACATGCTTCAAAAACCAAGAAACAAAAGTCTTCTGAAGTTAGTTTATCACAAGGCTCTAAGGGAGGGGGGGATAATAAAAAGTACAAGTTTAATGGCAAATGTTACATCTGTGACAAAGAGGGACATCGGGCTAAAGATTGCCGTAGCAAAGGCAAAAGCAAAAGAAGAACAAGTAAGAAGCCTGCTCAAATCCACATGACTGAAGTGGATAATATTTCCAATAGTATAGATGATATCAATCTTTCTGCAGTTGTTTCCGAGGCAAATCTTGTCGGAAATCCTAAAGAATGGTGGGTGGACACTGGTGCTACTCGCCATATCTGTGCCGACAAAAAACATGTTCACATCTTATTCTTTAGTGGACAATGGTGAACAACTTTTTATGGGCAACTCCTCAACTTCCAAAGTTGAAGGACAATGAAATATTGTACTCAAGATGACATCAGAAAAGGAACTCACTCTCAACAATGTGCTGCATGTACCGAATATTCGCAAGAATCTTGTTTCCGGATCTTTGTTGAGTAAGAATGGGTTTAGGCTAGTATTTGAGAGTGATAAATTTGTACTTACTAAGAATGTGATGTATGTAGGAAAATGTTACATGTCTGATGGCCTTTTCAAGTTAAATGTAATGACCGTTGTACCCTCAGTTATTAATAATACTACATCTTCTTCTTACTTGCTTGAGTCTTCAAATTTATGGCATGGTAGACTAGGACATGTTAATTATGGATCTTTGCGTAGATTAATTAATATGGAATGTTTACCTAAATTTGACATTGATTCAAATCATAAATGTGAAATTTGTGTTGAGGCAAAATTATCTAAAACTCCTTTTCACTCAATTGAAAGAAGTACGGAACCACTTGAATTAATTCATAGTGACATTTGTGATTTTAAATCAATTCAAACAAGAGGTGGGAAAAAGTATTTTATCACTTTTATAGATGACTATACTAGATATAGTTATGTTTATTTAATTCGAATCAAGGATGAAGCTTTGGAAACTTTCATTCAATATAAGAATGAAGTTGAAAATCAACTTGGTAAGAAAATCAAGAAACTTAGAAGTGATAGAGGTGGTGAATATGAATCACCTTTTGGTGAGTTTTGTAAAGAACATGGAATAATTCATCAAACCACCACACCTTACTCATCTCAGCAAAATGGAATTGTTGAAAGAAAAAATAGGACTTTAAAAGAAATGATGAATGCCATGTTAATAAGTTCTGGATTACCTCAGAACTTGTGGGGGGGAGCAATACTTTATGCTAATTATATACTTAATAAAGTACCCCGAAAGAAAGTGAATCAAACACCTTATGAATTGTGGCATGGAAGAGTACCATCCTACAAATACTTAAAAGTGTGGGGGTGTTTTGCTAAAGTGGCTATTCTTAGTCCTAAAAAGACTAAGATAGGTCCTAAGACCATTGATTGCATTTTCATTGGTTATGCCAAGAATAGTAGTGCATATCGGTTTTTGATTCATAAATCAGAACATTCCGAAATGCATGTAAATACTATTATTGAATCTCGAAATGCATCTTTCTTTGAACATGTATTTCCAAATAAGACTGGACAAGAGATTAATAACAATAAAAGATTTCATGATCAAGAACATGATCAAGAACAAGAGTTAGATCAAAATGAGGAAGAGGAACCTAGGCGTAGTAAACGTGCTAGAACCTTAAAATCTTTTGGTCTAGATTTCCTAACATTTTTGTTAGAAAATGAGCCTTTAACTATTAAAGAGGCTATATCGATCCAAAGCTCTTTTATGGAAAGAAGTCATCCAATGAAGTTGAATTCATCTTGCAAAATCACACTTGGGAATTAGTGGACTTGCCACCAGGTTGTAAACCTCTTGGGTACAAGTGGATTTTCAAAAGAAAATTGAAAGCGGATGGATCAATTGACAAACACAAGGCAAGACTTGTGGTCAAAAGATTTAGACAAAAAGAAGGTCTTGATTACTTTGACACATACTCACCGGTTACTAGAATAACATCCATTAGAATGCTAATTGCCATTGTATCTCTATACAATCTAGAAATTCATCAAATGGATGTGAAAACCACTTTCTTAAATGGTGAGTTAAATGAAGAAATTTACATGGAACAACCAGAAGATTTTTCTATTCCTAGAAAAGAAAAGAAAGTGTGTAAATTAGTTAAATCATTATATGGTTTAAAACAAACGCCAAAGCAGTGGCATGAGAAATTTGACAAGGCAATGAGGTCAAATGGTTTTAAAATTAATGAATGTGACAAATGTATTTATATTAAAAACACAGACAAAGGTTATGTCATTGTATGTCTTTATGTAGATGATATGCTCATCATTGGTAGTAATAATGACATGATTAAAACTATCAAGAAAATGTTGAATAAATATTTTGACATGAAGGACATGGGCATTGCTGATGTAATTCTTGGTATAAAAATTACCAAAACATCATAAGGATATGTTTTGTCACAATCTCATTACATTGAGAAAATACTTAATAAATTCAGCAAAGATGATGATCATCTTGCTAGAACACCTGTAGATGTTAATTTGTATCTTTCTAAAAATGTACAGGAAAGTATTTCTCAATTAGAGTATGCCCAAATCATTGAAAGCTTAATGTACTTAATGAACTGCACTTGCCCAGATATAGTTTATGCAGTAAGTAAATTAAGTAGATATACGAGTAACCCAGGAGTAGAACACTGGAAAGCAATTATAAGGGTTTTAAGATATCTCTGATTTACTCGTAACATTGGGTTAAATTATACTAGAAATCCAGCAGTACTTAAAGGATACTGTGATGCAAATTGGATATTGGATACTAGAGACTCGAAGTCCACCAGTGGGTATGTCTTTACTCTTGGTGGGGTGGCTGTATCTTGGAAATCTTCCAAACAGATTTGTATTGCTAGGTCTACTATGGAATCTGAATTCTTAACTTTAGACAAAGCTGGGGAAGAGGCAGAATGGCTTCGCCACTTCCTTGAAGATATTCCAATATGGCCAAAACCGGTGCCTGTTATATGCATACATTGTGATAATCAATCAGCTATAGGTAGAGCACAGAGTCATATGTGTAACGGTAAGTCACGACACATTCGTCGTCGACATAATACCGTAAGACAACTACTCTCTAATGGAATTATTTTCATAGAATATGTTAAGTCTAAAGACAACATAGCAGATCCACTAACCAAAGGGTTAGCAAGAGAGTTAGTTGAGAATTCATCGAGGGGAATGAGACTTAAGCCTATTAAATAAGAGTTACCACAACGGCAACCCAACCTAGTTGACTAGAGATCCCAAGATCTAGGTTCAAAGGGACAACCGAGTTGTGAATGACTTAGAAGAATCACTGGGGAGTCTAACTCCTACACATTTCTTTGATGAAATAGTGATGTCTGCAACGTTTGAGGTTAAGCAAAATTTTAATGATTCTTATATCTAGGCAAACTTAGTGGAGTATGGCAAGATACTCTTCATAAAAATTACCTATGTGAGTGTGAACTGGGCCGGTTCTATGAGATTTGTGAAGGGTTACAATTCTCTAGAACACTCATGAAAGACCAGGTTGTTCAAGGCCAAAATGAACACAATAGTGCTAAACTGTGTCTGGGGATATACTGTGTGAGTTCTATTATCTTGGTTTACACAAACAGCTGAACAGTTCAAGACATCATATTCACTGGTTAGCTAGTAAATCCGATAGTGTCTCACAAAGGAAGGTTCAAAGCCAAAAGCTACCTATCCTTTGCAGAATATTTCCAATTTCTGTACTCTCTGTAATTACATTATGTTGTTGCATTTTCTCTCTGTCAAATTCTATTTATGTGGGGGATTGTTGGAAAAATGGTTTAATATAGGCATATTTTTTAGCCCAAATTTGAGTGGGCCCCAAACGTTTTTTGAGGTGGGTCTGTAGAGGTGACGTGTTCCTTGCTGCGTGGCAACTCACACGGTGAAGACGGAACGTCAAAACCATTTATGAGTGAATGGAAAATTGATGTCGTTTTCAGATTTAACATTAATTTTTTTTAGATAAAATTCATTTGAATTTTTTCAATAAAAATTATTGTAGGAATTTAATTTAATTCTAAATTCAAATTTTTGGGTTCCTAAGTGGTTTCCTAAAATTTGTAATTGTGAGAATTTAATTTAATTCTAAATTCAAATTTTAGGTTCCTAAGAAGTTTCCTAAAATTTGTACCTCTTCATTTATTTATTTAACTATTTCTATAGTTTAATATATATATATATATTCAATTAGTTTAATATATATATATATATATTTGAAGTAGTTTAAAATAATAAATTACCTACAGTTCTTTGACTTGGTCCACCGTGGACAACTTTTCAAATTTGTTTGAATTTAAGGATCCATGTACCAACGGTCAGAATAGTTTGAAATTAACTATTGCACCTGTTCTTTCATAGTGCATCTGTTCATTCAAATTGTCCATACATGTTTGGGTCTTTTGTTTTGCCTATATATACAATCAATTTGCAGCAGTCCAAGCGATCCGAAAAAATAGAGTCTGAAATTTTGTCCTTTTGCTGTCCATTTCCTTTTAGTGCATTATTCTTCATATATAATTTTAGGAATAAATATTTAGAGAGTTAGAACACAGGTTTGGTTCGCCGAACAATTTGTTTTGGAGTGCTACTACAAATTGGTTAAGATCATTGTATCTTGGGAGATAGATGCCACTCAACCGTAAGCATCGTAGCGGGGCGAATCTGTCTTAAGGACAGAGTGTCACACACTCGACTTGGTCTTTAATTATTGATTTGGTTCAACAAAATAATTTCTGTAAGTTTTACTTTATTTTGTTTGAATTATTTCAATTTATTTTATTACACAAAAGATTGTTCCAACATCCATAACTAAAACCCATAACAATACTTATTGTAGGAAGCATTAACCCAAGTTTCCTAAAGTCATCCTGTATCAATAGGCCTCAAATCAAGTGCACCTCATATATCATGGAAGCAAAATGAACCCTAGTGACAGAATTTACTGATCTACTGGACAAGATTACAAAAAACTTAACTAAAGGCAAATTGGTTCCAAACCAATCACCATCCTACAATGTAAATTCTTAAGCATACGTAATTATAATAAAACATTAAAATTTTCATATGCTAGGATAGAACAACAATTGAAAAGTTCACCTATCCAACATTAATACAATTTTTTCCTGTCCCAAAATATCTCTGGCATAAGAATTAAAATATAAAAGGGGAAACCAGTTCAATGAGTTATATTTAGGGGATCAAATGGAAAACAAAGGGAAAATTCCAATATTCTATGTGAATAAAAAACGTCTTAAACAGAAATCAGCACTAAAACCATCCATTATGTGAAGCTCCTTTGTTTACCAAGCACTCACTTTTTAACTTAAAACAAAACAAACATACTGAATGCAAGACTTCTACAAGTTTATAACAAGAATGTCCTTTTTAAGTAACTACTTAAAAAAAATAAGAATTATATTTAATCTTGTAACGAAGAGTATAATTCTTATCTTCTTTTTTAATTATCCTGTATTCCTAAAATACAGGATAATTACTTGTACTGGTGACTTTTGTTCCCTTTAGGTGTGTTTGAATTTTTAGAAATGGGAGTGTGCTCTGCTTCGTTCTAAGAATGATCTTGTTTTACAAGCCTTGATTTTCTTCTCAACAGTAGAGTTATTTTTCTTATCAAAACATTGAACAAGGAAATATGGTGCACAAACAATATTCAATACTTAAATCCCACACAAAATGATGTGATACTAATAATTTTAAAAGTGAGAAATTTGACTTTTTAATCATGAAATAGAAAATATGTAAGTATACAAAACTTATATTATTATTGATGAAAATCTCACCTTCAAGTTTTTCTGATTTTATTCATGACCTAGCCAAATATATGTAACTCCTTTGACAGCCCAAATAAGAAAATTAAGAAAATAACTTTCAAAATATGCCAAAACTTGTGGAACATATATTATATTTCCATTTCCTCCATCGGTCAGTGTATTTGTCTTTTGTAGTTGCTATATGGTTTATATAATAGGCTATTTTGTTCATCTAACTTATTAGGCTCATTGACATAAAAGCTTTCTTAATCAATGATCTCAGGACACTCATTAATAAGACTTCAAAAAAAAGAAAAAAAGAAAAAAAGAAAAAAAGGCCACACGGGCAAGCTTTTATAATTGAGCTAAGGGGCAAAATGCAGATTAAATCCCAAAGAAGATAGAATTATAATTACAAATTCATATTTTGCATCTCCAAAGAATGAGTGGACACCTAGTGCAACCCATAATTAGGATACATAATTAGGATAAATGATTCAAGTTATTTCACTCACATTGCCCACTAGATAAATTATTCAATGCATGTTTTCACCTAAATCTATATGTAGCAGGTCCAGGCATCATATATGTTGCACTAGTAGACAAAAGTATTTAGATACAGAAGCAAGGCATACAAAGATCAGAAACCTAACACATTATGGATGCTAAGAAAATCAAATAGATGGTTGCCAGACCAACATACCGAGCAAATCTTCATAAGGATCTCCCAGAAATGAGGAGTCCATTAGCAAAGGAGGTGAGAATACTTGATCCTGAGCTTCCTCCCCGTCACAATATGACTTCTGTGAATCGGAAATTGCCAAATTTGACCCAACAGCTGAGAGAAAACCATTTACCTATAACCAATTATTTAGGATGCAACTAAAAACGATAAGAATGACTATGAGACAAATAAATATATATTATAAAAAATGCATAAAGCAGTTACTTGAGCTCAACTAATTCCCAATTCAAATGAATCCATTGAGCTCCGATACCAAAATAGAGTAAAGAACATAGAATCAAAGAGAGATCAGAGTCGACAAACACTCACCTGAACCCAAATCACAGAGGGAGACAAGAAGGCAGAGATACAGAGAAGAGACCGAACAGAGAGAGAGAGAGAAAGGGTCGTCGGTCAAGTGTGGTCTGAGACAAAATAAAAGTCACCAAATGAATCTGTGAGAGAGAGAGAGAGAGAGAAACAGAGGGCGAGGGCGATGACGAGTGTGGTATGAGGATATGAGGATCAACGAGAGATCAGTGTGGTCGTCGGTCGAGTGTGGTCTGAGGATCTGTGTGAGAGAAAGACAGAGGGCGATGGCGATGGCGATTTGCGGCGGTGGCGATGCGCGACGGACGTGAGCAACGGTGGTGAGGGACTTTGGTGAGCTAGAGAGAGTGGGCACCGATTGAGAGAGAGAACACAGAGAGAGGGAGAGGGCAAACCAACATAGAGAGACACAGAGAGCGAGCTAGAGATAGATGGGAGATTAGGGCTTTTTTTTTAATTTTTTTTTTCTATTTTCCTGGTACAAAACGACGTCATTTTACAATCGGCGATCAAATTTTTTTGTCGCAAAAAAATTTCAATTCCCGCTTCCACGTTTCAAATTTCCCTCACAAACTTTTGGGGATCAAAAGACCAGATTAGTCGCAGAAAAGGTACCTTCACCGACAAACTTTTTTAGTTGCCAAATCTCAATCAATGGCGACTATGGCGACTAAAATATCAGTCGCTAAAAGTATTAATTTGGTGACTAATTTTTTTTTTTTTTGCTGAAAATAAGTTTTTGGCAATCAAATTTTTGGTCGTCAATGAAAAAAAATAATTTTTTATTTTCCATTCGGTGACTAAATTGTTTTACTAGTCAAAACACAATATACGACAAGTAAAATATTTTTGGTTGGAGAAAATAAGTTTTTGGCAACAAAAATTTTGGTCGCCAATTCCACAACCAACTTATTTTTTATCTTTCGCTTCCAATTTATTTTTTAGTTACCAAAATGTGACATTCCGCAACCAAATTTGTAGTTGGTCGCCAAAAGCATACCATTTTCTGCAACCAACTCATTTTTTGATCACCAAAATATGACATTTTGCGACCAGTTCATATTTGGTCGTCAAAAATAATGATCTTTCAAGACTAATTAATATTTAGTTCCTAAAAAATAATTTTTAACTACCAACTTTTATATTAGTTACGAAAAATGGTTGCTAAAAATGAAAACATACATAAACAAACAAAAAACTCATTCCCTTGCTGAAGATCTACAACTTTGCTTCTTTTCCAAGCAACCACTTTTTATGAACCTTCACAACAACATAAAAGGAAGATCATTAAAGTACAGCCACGCTAAAAAGCTTCCAAACCCTAGTTAAAAAAAAAAAAAAAGAAAAAAAAAAAAAGAAACTAAGTACCGAGAAAATAAAGTATATGGTACAGATTTAATCTCACACAAAAACACATCTGATCCATACATCTAATTTTCAAATACCCTTTTTTTCTACTACTGCTCAAAATTTAAATTCCAGTAGAACCAATCAACTTGGTTAAGCCAAAAGTGATCCCCATGGCCAACCACCCTCCAACCAAAATCCTAAGTGAAGATTTCACCACAGGTGCCCTCCCAAGCACTGCACTCAACCCTTCAAACCCTAGCAGTGCAAAACTCACTGCCGCCACCACCACCCCAACCCCAACCCAATAATCCTTAATAAACGCTGCCGCCGACAGCGGCACCACCGCCCACCACAAACGCCGCCGCTGACGTCGCTGCTGCCAACGGACTCGGCAAGTGCTTCTTCATCTCCTCAATTTCACTTTCATTCATCTCTCTCTCCCCACCCCCTCTCTTTATCTGACTCATCTCTATACCGTACTGCGAGTACACCGAGACAAACTCTCCGATCGCCATGCTACAAGCTAAGCCGACTGTTCTGGCTATCCCGGTGAGGATCATGGTCTTGACATCTTTTCGGACCGCTCCGATAGCCATCATCAGCGATGCGGTCGAGAGCAGGCCATCATTTGCACCTAATACACTGGGCTCGCTTCGAGTAATAGACGACCTCGAGCTCGAGGGATTCCATGGTGTGTGGTTGTCGTTGTCTCTCAACATCATCAACAACGTTCGGAGTCTCATGTTTTGTTTGGTTGAGGTGGGTTTGAGCATGGGTTGAAGAAGCCATGTAAGAAGAAGAAAAAGAAGATATATGTGTGTGCATTTGTTGTAATGGATATGGAGACGTGTGGAGGACACACTCCTCAGTGGGGGTATTTATGGGAAAGTGAAATGTTATAAATTTTATTATTTTATTTTATTAATTAATGTGTTAGGTAATAAAAAAATCAATAATATTAAATGGAATTCCCTTCAATATGTCATATATATTAAATAAATAAAAAACTAACGGCAACACACACTAACGGCATGTTTTGGAGCAGATTAAATTAGTCAAAAAAAATTAATATAAAATTTTAAAATTTTATTTTTATTCTCCCTAAATTTTACCCGTAAAAATGTTAAATATTTTATCAAAAATTTTACAAAACACCACATAAATATGGGCCCCACACCCATACAAGTGTTTGATAGATTTTTTTGTATTTCTCACATTACTATTTTTATCTGTAGCATATGGTGGGTTCCACATGCATATGAGTATTTGATTGAAAATTTAGTAATTCATTTAGAGTTTTTTATTTTTTTTATTTTTTCCTGGTATCTCTTATTCATCTAATAAAAGTGAATTAACGTGTCACACTGTAAATAATGTTCCATAGTATTGTAGGACTATTGAATAATAATAAATTTTTACAAATTTTCTATACAAAATTTCACACAAAATGATGTCACAATAGCATTTTTGAAATTAAATATCAGTTAATGAATATTTAATATATTTAATTTTAAAATAATAAATGGCATTAATTAGTCAAAATAAATAAATAAATTGTAATATGAAACAATTTTGTATACTATTATTATATTCTTTGGCTTTAGGTGGGGCATGGGGATGGTGGAGTGGCATCTAATGCGTTCACACCGGTATAGGTAAAGATTAACCAGTTTCGAGGTTCGTTCACACTAGCATTGGGAAAGATTAACTAGTTTCTGTTTGGAATATTCTGTTGATATGTAGGAGCTACGGTGCGCATATTTTGATCTGTTTAAATTGATGTAATCAAAGTTATCCGTCGTATTTTGGATGAATGTACAATGATGAGTGGATAGTTACGAATTGATTTTTTTTAGATCGTCTAATTTTGAACGGATGTCGGATTTGAAATTCCTTTGGCAGCAACCAAACTGTCAAATCGCGAGCACTCCTTATAATTTATAAGATTTTATGTTTTTAATTTGTTTAGATATTCTGTTTGTGTTTTCAATTGAAAAATAGTTTAGATATTCTACTGTGTTTTCAATATGGAAATTTTTTTATCAAATGGTAAGTGTTAATATTTGGTATTTTTGTGTGGAAAATATAAGGCTTAATTTTGTTATTTAAAAAAAAAATCAAATTAAATAGTTTTTGAATAAAAAAAAAAGTAATAAATAGTTTTGATAATGCATGAATTTTTTATATGTATTTTTTATTGATATTTGACAATTTAATTTAAAATCTTTTGATTATGTTGAGTTAGATTGTTATTACAAAAAAAATGTTAGACAAGTTGTTGTATTAAGTTCAAAATTTGTAAAAGTTTAAACCACCAAACAGATTCGCATTCATTCGCCAATTTGGCGGATAGTTTCGGATTGATTTTTTTCAATTCGTCAATTTGATGAACGAATGACAGATTGGAGATTCCCTGACCGCAATCGAACCGCGAGCACCCCAAGTAGGAGCTGACTTCTATGCAAAATAGAATGTTTGTTATAATGATAAGAATATATTTACATATATACAATTTTTATGAATAATTACCAAAAAAAAAAAAAAAGAAGGGAGATTTACCAATAAATCCCAAATGTTAAACTTGTGAACCAATTGGTCCCAAATTTTTTTTTTTCTAATAAACCGTTTAATCCTTAAATATTTTGAGGGACCTTAATGCCCTCATTTAGATGTTATTAGATGCATTACAACTGTGAGCCGTATTTTGTGTTCGGAGCGTGTGTGTCTCACGTGAGGGTGTGTCACATGACATAAAATATGATCGGTGGGTGCCACACATTAACAAAGTACACTAAGGCTCTTTATGAGGGTGTGTCATGTGACACACACAATATGTCACGTGACACACACAATGGGTGTCACACATTAACAAAGTACACTAAGGCTCTTTATGATGTTGTGTCACGTGACACACACAATATGTCACGTGACACACACAATGGGTGCCACACATCAACAAAGTACACTAAGACACTTTATGCTTTTTGCCTTGGAATGATGTATGTCAGGTGACACATATAATGGGTGCCACACATCAACAAAGTATATACTTTTTGCCTTGAAATGATGTATGTCACGTGACACACACAAGGAAGGGTATAATTGACCACTCAATGTTACCAAACAAAGGAAATATGATCAACTGATAAGATATTCCCCTACTAATAAGACTAATCAGAACAATAGAAATAACTTTAGAACCAATTGGTTCATAAGTTTAACATTTGGGATTTATTGATAAATCTCCAAAAAAAAAAAAAAAAAAAAAAAAAAAAAAAAAGCACTCCAACCTTTTAACAAAATAAATTCTGATTTTTTAATTTTATTAATTTAAATTTTAATATTTTGAATTATTTTCAAGTTAAATTATTTATCTAATTTTGCTAAGTAAAACTAAAAGAAAATATGTATTTTAACTATTAAATTTAATATAATTGTACATAAAATATTTCAAATACCTTCTTCATTGAGTTTGGTCCCGAAAACTCAATTGATTGAACTGAAACCTAAAAATTAACTGGGATGAAACCTAAAATACCCCCACAAATAAATAAATAAATGAAGCTTGTTATATGGTGGGCTGCCTGTGTTGGGCAGTGTGAATTTTGATTAATTGAATTTTGATAATAAAAGTCATTAATCACTTGATTGGAGATTTAACTTTAAAATAAGTTTTTTTTGGTATTTTTTCATTCATGATTTGTTATCATAATTTTTATGTATTTATAGTTGAAGGGATGTGATTATTTTTATAATCACTTATAAAGTTTTTGATTATAGTGAAAATTACAATAATCATGAATGTAACCTTAGTTTTGAATCAATTATGCAAACTTTGTGTTTAGTGTATGTATAATTGATCATTCTAATTATTTTTTTTTCCTTAATGTTTTCGTGTCTCAACTATCCTAGTTAAGGATTACGGACTCAAAACAAATTTGTCTTTTTGGCAAAGTGTAATGCCATTGATCAAGGAATAACCATCATATTAATTAATTTCGTACCAAAGCAAAAGCATATTGAACATCCTATTGAGAGCATCTCTAATGGTTTAGTAAAATTTTCACCAAATCTAAGTAAAAGAAAGGTAATTTTCTCAATCTGATACGAGCAACTCTAACCGTTTCACTATAGCGTGCATCAAAATAAAGGGAATGTCCGATGGGACGACCGACCGGTCGACGTGTTAGCCAACTCAATTTTTTTTTCCTTCCCTTTCTGTTCTCAATTCGTTTCTTATTTCTTTTTCCCTCCATTACACATTTTCCATTTTTGGTTGCTTCTAATAATGATTTCCTTCCAAAACTTGATATAAACATATTATCCATGTATCATATACCAGACAAGTGGTACGTTATATCTGAAAGGCACCATAATTGAAAGTAGAGCATAATGAGTATCTTTAATTCCATAATGTTCACTTCATTTTCATCCTCTTCTTCTTCCTCATCCTCTGATGATGAGTTTGATGATGAAAAAATGGTCACACTTTTGGGGCTTATGAGATGAATAATGCTAGTATGATTCAGATTCTGCAATCAACTGATGGATCAAAGAAAAGAGGTGTGTGGAGAAGTGGTTCAGAAATACTCTTCGGACCCTGGGGGGCGCTTGTGATCGACAGCTAGTCACTTGAAAAAGAATGAACACTCCGGTCGGGGGTGCCGGAATTAGCACTTCGACGGATAAGTCAGTATCCACTCTCTTAATTGCTTATGTCTTAAGTTATATCTACTTGTTCTCACGTACCTCTCTTTGGTTGTTATTCTTTTATTTATATACGCTCCTGGTCCTCAGGGTAGGGCCCACTCTTAATCCGTCGTGTGAGTGTTTACTCGGCCGTCCTTTTGTTGTACTCTAACTCTTAATCGGCCTTTTGTTCAACTAGCTTTATGGTCGATTAAGTAACTCGACATCCAGAGCGTACGAGAAGGAGCCAAATATAATACATACCCTGATTGTCTAAATATGTACTTGGCCTATCTGCGTCCCCTTATATTCGGCTCCCACAATTGCCTCCCAAACATTCCACTAACACCAGTTAGTCGGGGTTGTTGGGTTCGAGCCTGAAAAGTCAAAAAACTCGTGGTTAACCTCATTCCAACGTGTCGAGCGCTACGCGTTTTTCATCATCATTACGAGTTCCCGCCTCTTCGTACGCTTTCTTCATTTAATGTGATTTAAAACTTTATCTCTTCGAATGTATATTTTGAATACTTAAAGTTTGTGGCTCGCCTTCTAGTACAACTCCTTCACTTTGCGACCTCTGTTACTTCTTCCTATTTCTCATTACACCTTCTGCTTTATGTAAGTTTTCTTCTTCTTCACTCCCAATACCATTTCCTTGTTTACTTTTAGTTTTGCATAATCCTTAGGCTGGTTACGATGGCAAAAAAATTGAAAGAGCTCCTTTCTGCGGATCGAATTTCCGACTTCTGATGCCATTACTCCATCTCCGATGACGTCCATCTGTTACTCGTGGTAGACAGCACCAATGATATGGAGAGAACCGATCGATCATCTTTCCTCTCCTATCGATTACTGAGGGTGGAGTCTGTTTTCCCTTTCACCCATTTTTGAGGGCCGTCCTCCGACACTGGGGTTTAATTCCTTCCCAGCCTAACGTGAACTTTTTTCGCATCATAATGGGGATTATAGAGTTGAACCGTCGTCTTAGGATTAACCTAGGTATACCTGCCATTCGGCATTGTTATGCCTTAGCCATGTTTACTGGCTGGCTGGGACGCTATTTTCTCAGGGCCAAGGATACCGATCATCATCTAGTGACTTTGCTTGCCAGCTCTAGCAAGGGTGTTGACGACATGATGGTTGTTGTCCGAGGCAACTGGGAATTCAGCGAGGGTGACGATCGCCTAGATCCCGTGCCAAGGCAAAAAGGCAAACCAGGTGGCCGTATAGTTCATTCTAGTTTCTTTTATTAATTTATTTGTATTCAGCTTTCCTTTCATGTGTTTACCTATTTGTTTATGCAGGTAATAATTTGAAGAAAGTGTTGGTTTCGGCCGACGACGCTGTACTTGTAGACATTAAAGTCGCTCTAAAGTTTGTTGGCCATCCAAACCTACAGAAACAGGAGAGGGCGGCCCACATTCTTTCGCGATACGCGCCGTCTTACTCTACGTTTTCTGTAGCAACCCTAATTTTTCGTAAGTCTTTATTTATTTATTTATTTATTATTATTATGATTTCATTTTATTATTAGTTTTATTAATGGTGTGGTTACATGAAAATTAAATGTGTTATTTATTATATTGTTAGGTTATTTAAACCTAGGTGGTTGTTAGCATAACGTGTGTGAAGTCCTCCTCGAAGAACAGCAGCCGTAAGGAGAGAGAGAGAGAGAGAGAGAGAGAGAGAGGGGGTAATCAGAGAAAGAAGAGAATCTCGGTATGCGGCTGTGCATTAGTGCAAGCCGAGAGAGAAAAGGTGAAAAAGAAAAAGAAAAGAGAGGGGTTTTGGGTTTACTTTGATGGTTCAATTAATTCTCTTGGTCTTGCTTCAATCTTCAAAAATAATTGTGAGTACAAACCCTATTTTCCTTGATTATGTTTGATTCGTTAGTTTATTTATTTATTTATGTTATTAGGTTGATGTGATTTGATATTTTTGTATGTGGATGTAGAGGATGAATTAACTTAATTATTTTGATTAGTGTCTATGAGATGTTTAGGGTTTTTAGATGAGAGATTAATTTTATTTAATTTGATTAGTGGAACGTGTAAAATTTAGGGTTCTCAGATGATTGATTTAGTTTAATTAATTTGATTAGTGATATATATAAGGTTTATGGTTCTTAGAGATTTGATTAATCTTAATTAATTTGAGTAGTGATATGTGCAAGGTTTAGTGTTCTTAGATGAGTGATTAATTTATTTTAATTAATTTGATTAGTGGTACGTGAAAGGTTTAGGGTTCTTAGAGGTTTGATTAATCTTAATTAATTTGATTAGTGATATGTGCAAGGTTTAGTGTTCTTAGATGAGTGATTAATTTTAATTAATTTGGTTAGTGGTACGTGTAAGGTGTAAGATTTTTAGATAATTAATTGATCGTAATTATTTTAATTAGTTGGGTATGTAAGGTTCGTGATTTTTAGATGATTGATTAATTTTAATTATGTTAATTAAATGTATAGGTAAGGTTTAAGATTTTTAGACAATTAATTGATCGTAATTATTTTGATTAGTTGAGTATGTAAGGTTTGGGATTTTTAGAAGATGGATTAATTTTAATTATGTTGATTAGATGTATAGGTAAGGTTTAAAATTTTTAGATAATTAATTGATCGTAATTATTTTGATTAGTTGGGTATGTAAGGTGTAGAATTTTTAGATGATTGACTAATTTTTAATTATTTTGATT
Organism: Camellia lanceoleosa; assembly: GCA_025200525.1. Lineage (NCBI taxonomy): Eukaryota > Viridiplantae > Streptophyta > Magnoliopsida > Ericales > Theaceae > Camellia > Camellia lanceoleosa. The sequence continues at coordinate 10,870,083 of CM045770.1, read as the reverse complement.
AGACGTGTATGTAAGGTTTAGAGTTTTCGGATGATTGTTTGATTTTAATTATTTGAATTAGTTGAGTATGTAAGGTTTAGGGTTTTATTTTGGGTGACTTTATTAATTCTTTGAGTGATTCTTTGATCTTCAAAAATAATTTTAAGTACAAAACCCACTTCCCTTGATTTATGTTTAATTCGTTGTATTTATCTTTATTTGTTTGATGTTAGTTTGATTTTGTTTTTACATAAAGATGATAGATTAATTTTAATTATTTTGATTAGTTGTGGACATAAGATTTAGGGTTATAGATGATAGATTGATTTTAATTATTTTGACTAGTAGTGTATGTAAAGTTTAGGGTTTTTAGATAAGTGATTGATTGTAATTACTTTGATTAGTTGTGTAGGTAAAGTTTAGGGTTTTTAGATGATTAATTAATTTTAATTATTTTTATTAGTTGTATATGTAAGATTTAGGATTTTTAGATGATTAATTGATTTTAATTATTTTGATTAGTTGTATATGTAAAGTTTATGATCTTTAGATGATTGATTGATTTCAATTATTTTAATTAGTTGTGTATGCAAGGTTTATTTTTTTTTATGTATTTATTTTATGGATTTAATCACCCTCATAATTATATGAAATTGGAATAAACTTAGAATCCATAGATATTGGTTGGAGGATGGATTGGTTTGTTGTTGGTATTTATTTATTTGATGTTGGTTTGATTTTATATTTGCATGTAGATGATGGATTGATTTCATTATTTGGTTAGATGCTTATGTAATGTTTATGGTTTTTATACGTATTTGTTTTATGATTATAATCACACTCCCGAATGTATGAAACTAAAATTAATTAGAACCCGTAAATAAATTCCTTGTACTCCATCATGACTCCATGGATTGTTATTTTATTTGAGTGATGGTGAGAAAGAGTGTATAAAAAAAAGGTGAGGATTATGAGAGTTGTTTGATGCCTTATGCCCGGCATGGTTATATTTGTCTCATGATGTCGATGAGATGTTTATATATATTGTTGCCTCGTTCTCATGAGTAGACGAGTGCTTTGATTTGCGCGCGTACGTATATGCTAACCATCCGGGGAGTGTGAGTCAAACTCGGGACGATATCCCCGTGCAAGTTTGGCTTCGGAGTGGGTTAGGTATACGGGAGGCACATGGGATATATGTGTAGGCCAGAAGGGGAGGGCCGAAGTGGTGGAGTCAAGGTACAAAGAAGTAATTATGAACTTATAGGTATAGTTCGAATGATATTGATTGAGTTAAGGAACAAAGAATTTAATTATGAGTTTATTTCTATAGTGTGAATTGTGTTGATATGTTCGTGTTGAAAAATAGTAATCGACCTCAATAAATTATAAAATTTGAGCAGAGGCATCTATACGTGATTTTGGACCACTTTCATGTTTTATGTATTTATTTAAAGATCGATTAGAACTTATAACCGGATGATCTTGATTATTGTCGGTTTGGTTCATTTTAGCAAGGCAGATTTTAGAGGCTGTTTTAACCCACGAAACGAGCTTATTTTTATTGGTTTCGCGTAAACTGAAGTAAAACATTATTCTGCACACTTTTCATGTTTTGAACTTTTTCGAAAAAAATCATCTTAGGGCAGTTTTGGTTCGTTTTCAGATTCAGATTTTTTTTCGATTGAATTCTGTCTAGATTTTTATATCAAGTTTTTCTCTTAACCTGTTCATTTTCTGTTAAATTCGTTCGCGCTGTCTTATAGGAAATTTGATTCTGTACAACTTTCGTTCTTTGAGTTTTGATCAATTCGAATTATTTAAGTGTGAAACGGTGTAACTTTATATTTGTTTTAATAAGTTACTTATGATTAAATTATACTAACTTTATTTGTTTTGCAGGATGGTGGGTCTCACTAACTTTTTATGCAGGGCTGACCCACCATATTTTTATTTCTATTTTGTCTATTTTATAATCAATTTATATTTCGTTGTGTACGGACAAGAAACTAAATGCCACCGTATCTCGAGAAACTACCCATTCGTCTCGGTGCGGCTGGAACTACTTGTCTTGTCCCATGATATGAATTAAATGTACTTTTGTTTGTGTCTGGTGGACACATGGGTGTTGTTTCTTGTACTCATACCAGTATACCTGTATACTGACCCGTTTTGTCTCTTGGCAACTCGGGTGCGTTCTGTTTGAGCGCAGCTGAGCTTCCTTTGCAGGATTAGTTGAGGCTACGATGGTGATGAGAAGTAACTAAAGTTTTTGGGCATGTCGTTTGGAGTTCTTTTTTTTTTTTTTTTTTGAGTTTAGGGTTGAAACTAATTTATGTATTTATTATTTTTTTTAGTGACTTTAGTATTGGAATAATTTGGCATGGTTTGTAACCGTACTTTATTTAAGTTGTTTTGGTTAGCTGTTGCTACTTTAAAGTTGAGGTATTCATTAGTTATGAGATTTTGGTGGATGGTTTGGTTGGCGTTTTAGTTTTTTTAGTTTTTTTTTTTTTTTTATTTCACCCCCAAGATTTGGATGATGGAATATTGATTGGGGTTTAGTCCTAATTTAATATTTAATTGTCCAAATTTTGGGGCGTGACATTTTCGACGGCAGACCACATTCCAATTCCGAGTGGTAAAGATTATCTTACCGCCCTTATCTTCCCCAGCTTCAAAAACATAACAAAGGTCGGTTTAGAAGCCCCTGATTCGGGGCACGAGGAAGAACAGACAGCTGATCCGGTCGCCGAGGACCTGAACCAGTTGGAAGCCGAGATAGACGAAGCTCCTAATTCGGCCTCTGAGGAAGTTAGATTCAATTCGTCGGACCCTCCGTCCGCATCAGGCTAGGGGGACTTCATTGAAGACATTTTTACTAATTTAGGGGATTTGTTCGGCTCTTACCCTGACAACATGGCCGGCGAGTCGCTCAGCTAATTGGCCAAATGAAAAAACGCAGAAAAAATGGTTGATCGAAAAAGAGCTGAAGCCGAGCGAAACCAACCCTCTTCACCTATTCCTATTGAAGAGGTGGTTCAGGATGAAGTGGTCGAAACGAAACCTGTTGTCGATCAACAGGAGGGGCGAGTGACGGAGCACATGGGTGAAAAGCGCCCTGCCGATCACGAAGCCATTTATTCGGAAGACCCAGTGGATAAACGGCCACGCTTGGAAGAATCGAATTTGGTTGTGCCGTTCATAGTGAAACCAAAGATAAGAAACATGTCAGTTGGCTTCGATGCATCGGCTCTGAGAGACCCGGCTGTTGCCTTGAGCCTGGCTTCTTCCACGTCTCTGCCGGCTGACAGAGCAACTTTTAGGGTGAAGGCCGATCTTCTGGCCATTGTGTTAGCCGCTCAATCGGCGATATTGGTACATAGTCCTTCACAGTTTTGCAAGGCTAAATAGGAGTGTTTCTATATTAGCCTACTGATCCCTTCTTTTGCAGGTGGCGGGGAGGATAGCCGAGATTGGACGTCGCCAACATGACGCAATTGAACAGACCGGCTTTCTTACAACCGAATTGGAAAACGAGAAGGGGAAAACAGCGGCGGCCTCTCTCCGAGCTGAGTCTGAGGCTACAAAAACGGCAAAAGAGAGAGTTAGGGCCGATACAAAAGCAAATGTGGCTAGGATTGCTGTCGAACTAAAAGTGGCCGTTGAGGAAAAGGCGAAAGCAAGCGAAGAGGTGCTCAGGCTAGCCAACGAGATGATTGCCAAGATAGAGGCCGACCTAGAAGAGTCAAAGCAGGCAAAGGTAAACGCCGAGTCTGCGCTTTCCGAGTTATTCCAGGCTGGCAAGGATGTAGCATTGGCGGACTATGTCGAAGAAGTGCCGAAATTCGAAAATAGAGGGTTCAAACATGGCTGGCTCAAAGCCTTGGATGCCGTTAACGTGGTATCGGAATAGCTGATTCCGTACGAGCAGGTAGACATTGAGCCGCTGGAGTCTGACCCCGAAGACTGATCTAGAGTCAAGTATTTTTTTTTTTTTTTGGTACTGTGTGTATAAGTTTTGTTATTATTTTTGACTTTCCACTTTTGTAAGAAGCCGATGTGGGGTAGTTTTCATCTGTAAAATAACCTATGTTTATTCAGTTTATGAATGAAAATTACTTTTTTCGTTGTGCCGGATAAATGTGCTTGTTAACGGCTAAGTAGGATGTAAAATCAATCCATCGTGACAGTAACTATAGCATCAGAACTTATTACTTTTGCCTTTCTAACTTGTGAATCTACTTGTTAACGGCTACGTAAGACAAAAAATCATGAAATGAATGAAACAAACTGCAGAATCAATCCAGCTCACGAATAACTCTATAGCACTGTAACTTAGCCGAATAAACTAATGAATGTGCACTTGCCCCAACAGGTTGGTAAGGACCAACAAAAGATGACAGTTCAGGGGCGTGCTGGGGCACAATGTATATTAATGAATAAGACGGAATGAATAAGATGCGTCTTCCCTTATCCCAGCGAGTAGATGAGCAAGACCACCGAATTAATTAATAAGACCTAAAAATGGCAGGTCAAAGCCATGCTGGGGCAACTTGGATATTCGGCTAGGGAGCTATGATATTTAAATTGAATATATTGACGAATTTGCCTTTGCCTCAATTGGTTTGAACGAGACTGTAGACTCGACTTTCTTCGCGCGCCTCCCTTTCGGAGAGGCGCAAATTGGTCTCCTACTACAGTTTGGACTCCCGTCACGGTTCTGAATCTAATCTCACAAAGTGTAATGTGAGACTGATAAACACCAAAGAGTCCAATCCGGCAAATCATTTTGGAAAATCAGATTTTAAATCAGAAAAATGCCAAAACTAGACTACTTTGCCAGATTACAGAGTCGCCACCTAAATATTTTATTTTTGAAAAATTTAGAAAACCCTGACTCGTGCCAAAGGCCACGTGCCCGTCATCACCAAAGTTTCCTCAGCTCGGGAACTTGGGTACGAGAGGGGAAGGTCCTGAAATAAGCACCCTCACTCGCTTGATCAAAGGATCGGCCTCTACTAAGTATGATATGTTGTTTTATAAACACATGTGTTCTTATTCTGGTTATTAGCTAACTTTACTACATGATGCGCACAACATACAAGTATAGACTCAATCACGAGAATTGGAACAAAATAAATCATGTTTGTTTTTGAAAATGGTTTGAAAGTGCTACTCGCAAGTAAGCTAAAGCGCAGATTTGCCACCCTCAAGCGGGCTTAAAACAAGGTTTTGCCACTTCGCAAAGTGGACTTAAAACTCGCATTTGTCGAATTGTCCCAATTCACGTAATGAAGTCTTCATCTACAGGCATTCATGCAGTTATAGCAATTAAGCAAATAGCCTCATGGCAAGCATGCTATCATGGCAACACTCACACTCATGCAAGGATGCTAAAGTGTAAACACTTACAGTGTACTCCGAGCCAAAACAGAAAACTAGTTAGAAACAATGCATGATCCTAACTATACAAAGATACCTAATGCAACACACGCAATAATGCAACTGTGGGAGCCAAATAAATAGAGGAACGAAATCTGGTATACCCGAGGAGCCAGGAACTGAACGGCTCCATTCTGCTCAACTAGGACGCCGAATACGTTCTTAAGGCCGAATAAAATTGAGAAGGCATATCAGGACAAATGAAAGAATAATAAATAAAAAGTAGATTCTGGCCCCAAGGTCCAGGGAATGGATCTAAATACAAGAGCTTCAGATTTGTAAAGGTATGCAAGAATCACTTCTAAAAACTTAGTGAACAAGCTTTCTTGAGTAGAGGAACTGACTTGTCCGTCGGAGTGCTAATTCCGGCACCCTCGACCAGAGTATTTGTATTTTTGCAGGTGACTAGCTGAGGATCATTGGCGTCTTCCAAGATCTGAAGAGTATTTCCAATCCACTTCCCCACAATTGGCGCCGTTTGTGGGAATACTCAAATATATCCATGAAAGACGTGACTGAAGATCCTCCGATAGCCAAGCGAGATCAAGCATACGAGACGACTTCACTCCAAGAATACGCCGAAGGAAACCGTCATAGCAAGAACGCCTTGAACTCTAACTCACCAACGACTTCAACGACGAAGACAATGCAAGCGACCATAGAACAAGCCAGATAGACCAAACAGAGTTTGGACAACATCATCGCTGAGAACGAACGCCTTCGCCGCGATCTGGCCTTAGAAAAAGCAAAGTCCAAACGGGCAGGGCTCAAGGTTCCTAAGCGATTCCCACGGGCAGGTCCTCAACGACCTCGAGGCCAACAGCACAATGCCGACGGTCGCCGCGCCTTAACCAATTACCTTGAGGAGGTGACAGAGGACGCACGTCGCCCAAGAGGCGTCCCGCTTGACACCGTGCATATGATATACAGCCTGCCGATAGCCCCGATCAGACATGCAATCCAATACTTCAAGCCCCAAAGATCACCACACCAACAAAGCGACCCCAGCTTCGAGAAGCGCCAAGCATCACCTTCGACGACTCTGATTTGAGCGGCGTAACACTCCCTCACGTAGATCCTCTGGTTGTTGCGCTACGCGTAAATAGGTTCACCGTTGAACGCGTGCTTATCGACCAGGGAAGCACTTCAGAGGTTATGTACTATAAAACCTTCATCAAACTCGGGTTCAACGATTCGGATCTGACTCCAGTTCCTTATCCACTATTCGGCTTCAACGCCAACCCGGAGTACCCATTGGGAAAGATTAGTCTACCCGTTCCAGCTGGCTCCAGAACGGTGGATGTGGAATTCTTGGTCGTCAGGCTACCGTCGCCGTACAATCTCATCATGGGGTGATCATGGTTGCATACCCTGCAGGCCGTTCCAAGCACCTACCACCAGCTGCTACGTTTCCCAACGGAACACGGCGTTGAGCAGATCCGTGGCTCTCAACAGTCAGCGCAAGCATGTTACCTTCTCGCCGCCAAGACGCCGAAGGAACTGCAAGTAAACTCCATTGAAGTGCTCAGTCGAGAGATCCTGGATGACGTCAGGCGTCAACCAAACGAAAAGGCCACGGAAGGTTTAGACCGGGTTGACATTGATGGAAGCCCGGAAAAGTTTTTTATGATCGGCGCCTCTCTGAGCCAGGTCGACAGACAGCAGCTGATCACTTTCTTACTCGGCAACCTCGACGTCTTTGCGTGGACTCCATACGAGATGCCGGGAGTAGACCCGCTCTCACAAAGACCACCTCAATGTCGACCCCCGGTGCAAGCCGATCATTCAGAAAGGCCGGCGATCCTCCGCAGAACACACCGCCACCGTTGTAGAAGAAGTTGACAAATTGCTTGACGCCAGGGCAATTAGAGAAGTCACCTACCCCACGTGGCTCTCCAACACAGTGGTGGTGAAAAAGAAAAATCGAACTTGGCGAGTGTGCGTCGATTTCACGGATCTGAACAAAGCTTGCCCCAAGGACTGCTTCCCCTTACCTAGAATTGACCAACTCGTCGATGCGACGGCACGCCACCGGCGCATGAGCTTCCTCGATGCCTATAGAGGCTACCATCAGATCGCTATGAATCCGGATGATCAGGACAAAACTGCATTCCTCACTCCAAGAGAAACCTACTACTACAGGGTTATGCCTTTTGGACTGAAGAATGTAGGGGTAACTTACCAAAGACTGGTCACCACGATGTTCAAAGAACAGCTCGGACACACTATGGAAGTATACATCGATGACATGGTGGTCAAATCCAAAGAAGAACAAAACCATATAGCCGATCTGGAAAAGTCATTCAACACCCCACGAATACGTAATGAAGCTAAACGCCTAAATGCGATTCGGATCGGCTCGCAAATTCCTAGGTTATATCGTCAACCACCGAGGAATCGGCCAACCCGAGGCAAGTCACGCAATTTTGGAACCGAGTTCCCTGCTCGAGGAAAGAAGTCCAAAAGTTGATGGGAATGATCACGACTCAACAGTTCATCACCGATCTATAGATCGTCAGAGACAATTCTTTCAGACACTACGCCGAAGCGTAGCTTTTGAATGGTCCGCCGAATGCGGCCTTTCAACGGGCTCAAGACCTACCTCCGGACAGTACCTCTTCTAACAACACCCGCCACCGGTGACCCCCTCATTCTATATCTGGCAGTCTCCGAATGTAGTGCCAACAGATATTAAAAGAGGAGGAAGGGCAGCAACAGCCAGTGTATTATGTGAGCAAGGCAATGGTGGACGCCGAAACATGCTACCTACCGCTGGAAAAACTCATCCTAGCCTTGGTCATGGCAGCAAGAAAACTGATGCATTACTTCCAAGGACACAGCATTAGGGTGCTAACAGACTATCCCTTCGATCAAGATTACGGAATGCGAAGCATCGTATGCGTGTTTCAAGTGGGCTCTCGAACTCGCCAATACGACATTCGCTTTACCCAAAACCGCAATCAAGGGCGTGTGCTTGCCGACTTTGTTGCCGAATTCACGGGAGGGCTTGCCGACCTCAAGCTGATGATGTCCAAAAAAGGTCAAGTTCGGTCAAAGCGATTGGAGAATTTATGTTGGGGACATTTGGCGCTTATATCGTGATGGATCGCCTAACCAACGACGGGCCAATGGCGTCGTAATTATGTCTCCGACGGCGCAGAAGTGAGCACGCCAAGCTCGGCCAAGCGTCAAATAACGGAATATGAAGCCCTTTAGCCGGATCATGAACGCACATCCGCTCGACGCGACGGCGTTGGTGTTTTGTGACTCAAAATTGGTAATCAACTAGTCAAGAGTACGCAAGAGAGACGCAGCGTATGGCGGCCTATATGAAAATCGCTAACTCCCGTCATTTAAATTCGACCATCATGAACTAAACCAAATAACACGCGATCAAAATACACACGCGGATGCCCTGGCTTGCTTAGCCTCCGCCATCAACTCCGAGCTCAAGCGTACCATCGAAATAGGTTTCGTCCCGGAAGCAAGTATCGGCCCTCCGGAGGAAACCCACATCAACATTATAGAATCCGCTCCAAGTTGGAAGGACCCCATTGCTGCATTCCTTTCTTCTGAGCAACTCCCAGAGGACAAAAAAGAAGCACACAAGCTGCGAAACAAGGCCCTGCGGTACTACTTAGATCCGCAAGGAGGGCTTTACAAAAAGTCCCTCTCTGGTCCATACTTGGAATGCGTTCACCCAGACAGAGTGGAGGAGCTGCTCACTGAGATACATGAGGGCAGCTGTGGTACCCATTCGGGGGGACGCTCCCTGGCCCATCGGGCGATAACACAGGGATATTATTGGTCGACGATGAGAGCCGACGCACAAAATTATGTCAAGAAATGCGAACAATGCCAAAAGTTCTCCCCACTAACTCATCAGCCGGCAGAAGCTTTGAATTCTATCACAAGCCCCTGGCCGTTTGCTCAGTGGGGACTTGATATCGTAGGACCATTGCCGAGGGCCCTAGGGAACAAGCGATTTCTAATCGTAGCAACAGATTACTTCACAAAGTGGGTCGAAGCGGAGGCTCTAACCCATATACGAGATTCCGACATTAAGCGCTTTGTGTGGAGGAACATCATTACGCGATTCGGCATTCCAAGAGCATTGATCTCGGATAATGGTACTCAGTTCGATTGTGGCGTATACCGAGAATTGTGCAACAAGTATGGTATTGAGCCTTACTTCTCTACGCCAGCCTACCCCCAAAGTAACGGTCAAGCGGAAGCTTCAAACAAATCCATCTTAGACGGCATCAAAAAGAGGCTGGAAAGTGCCAAAGGCAGATGGGTTGAAGAGTTGCCGAGTGTACTGTGGGCCTATCGTACAACGCCAAGACGATCTACCGGAGAAACGCCGTTTGCCTTATGCTTCGGAACCCAGGCAATCTTACCCCTAGAGATCGGCTTACTAACTCTCAGATCGCAAGCCTTTGACACAGGCTGAAATGACATAATGCTCGCCCTGGACCTGGTTCTGATTGAAGAACGAAGAGACCGCGCCTTAGCATCCATGGCACGTTATCAGCAGCAGCTCGCTAAGTCATACAATCGGCGAGTTCAGTTGCGCCGCTACAATCCAGGAGAACTGGTCCTAAAGAAGGTACTACCAGCCGACCGGAGGCCAGCCGATGGAAAGCTTGATCCGAACTGGGACGGCCCCTATCAGATAGATTCCGTTGCAAGCACAGGGGCATATCGGCTCTCAGACATGTCAGGAAGAGGCCTGCCACGGCCGTGGAATTCAACACATCTACGTAGATTTTATCAATGACCCGACCTGTGGGCTTGATACTTGTACACACGTCGTTGTAATGCAAGGTTTCGTTTTTTTTTTACATGTTTGAGCTCAACACCTTAGGGCCGAATAAGTCTTCGGATTCGGAGCGCCCTTCATGGATGTCACGATTGGCCAAAACAAGTCTCCGGATTCGGAGCCCCCTTTGGTGCATGACACCTTAGGGCCGAATAAGTCTCCGGATTCGGAGCGCCCTTCGTGGATGTCACGATTGGCCCAAACAAGTCTCCGGATTCGGAGCCCCTTGGGTGCATGACACCTTAGGGCCGAATAAGTCTCTGGATTCGGAGCGCCCTTCGTGGATGTCACGATTGGCCCAAACAAGTCTCCAGATTCGGAGCCCCCTTTGGTGCATGACGCCTTAGGGCCAAATAAGTCTCCGGATTCGGAGCGCCCTTCGTGGATGTCACGATTGGCCAAACCAAGTCTCCGGATTCGGAGCGCCCTTCGTGGATGTCACGATCGGCCAAAACAAGTCTCCAGATTCGGAGCCCCCTTTGGTGCATAACCCCTTAGGGCCGAATAAGTCTCCGGATTCGAAGCGCCCTTCGTGGATGTCATGATTGGCCAAAACAAGTCTCCGGATTCGGAGCGCCCTTCGTGGATGTCACGATTGGCCAAAACAAGTCTCCGAATTCGGAGCGCCCTTTGGGGCATGACGCCTTAGGGCCGAATAAGTCTCCGGATTCGGAGCGCCCTTCTTAGATGTCACGATTGGCCCAAACAAGTTTCCGGATTCGGAGCGCCCTTTGGGGCATGACGCCTTGGGGCCGAATAAGTCTCCGGATTCGGAGTGCCCTTCGTGGATGTCACGATTGGTCGAAACAAGTCTCCGGATACAGAGCCCCTTAGGTACATAACGCCTTAGGGCCCACTAATGCATTTCTGAATGTTTATACCATACACTACAAAATATTCTAATCCAAATCTAAATATTCCAATAAAATGAATCGACACGTTTGAACTAGAAATATTTTACAATCAAAATATTTTACGATCAAAGATGGACATTGAAAATGAAAGCCTATTTATTCATAGTGAAGTCTGTTGTTGCATTACACTCTAGTTAATCGGCCTCCTCATCGTCGCTCTTCTCGATTTCAAATTCGGAATAGGAAAGGTAATGTCGGTGATATAGGGGTGAAGCCGAATCTATGCCTAGGGACCCAAGAACCTCCACGGTTTGAAGGGCCTTGATCCAGCCATGCTTAAAACTGCGATTTTCGCATCGACAAACTTCCTCAGCAAGGTTTGTCTTGGTTTTATCAACCCCGGCCTTGAAACCGTCTTGATATCCTTTCTCGTAACCCGGGGCCTTTTAGGACGTATTTCCGCCCACTTTAAGTTGACCGGCCGTTGCCGGCTCAGCCATTCGAACCTTCTTAACGTCCCTTTGAGGGGACCTGCTTCGACGACTAAGGCGCTGCTGTTTTTCTCGATCCTTGGATGCTCTTCTTCCCATACCAGTGGGCTCGCTGCTGCGATACATTTCGACGTTTGAATTCAGCCAATCTCGGTCCTTCTCTAGTATTGGCTCAACCCTGTACCCAAATAAATAGGACCCTTGGTACGAATTTACCCAATTTATTTTGAGATACGCGCAGCTCCCCAAAGGCAGCGTCAGTATGACCGAACGCCAAACGTCGGACGATGATCCGCGTGCCAACGAGTATGAACCATTCGGCTCTTCACGCTCGCGCCCTGGCCAAGTCAAGGGCAGATTTATTAATCTAACCGGCCACCTTTTCAAAGATGCCTCGGCCAGCCCCCGAGTATGAACCATTTGACTCTTCACACTCGCGCCCTGGCCAAGGTAAGGACGGATTTATTAATCTAATCGGCCACCTTTTCAAAGATGCCTCGGCCAGCCCACGAGTGTGAACCATTTGGCTCTTCACGTTCGCGCCCTGGCCAAGGTAAGGGCAGATTTATTAATCTAATCGGCCACCTTTTCAAAGATGCCTCGGCCAGCCCACGAGTGTGAACCATTCGGCTTGTCACACTCGCGCCCTGGCCAAGGCAAGGGCAGATTTATTAATCTAATCGACCGCCTTTTCAAAGATGCCTCGGCCAGCCCACGAGTGTGAACCATTCGGCTTGCCACGCTCGAGCCCTGGCCAAGGCAAGGGCAGATTTATTAATCTAATTGGCCACTTTTTCAAAGATGCCTCGGCCAGCCCGCGAGTATGAACCATTTGGCTCTTCACGCTCGCCCCCTGGCCAAGGGCAGATTTATTAATCTAATCGGCCCCCTTTTCCAAGATGACTCGGCCAGCCCGCGAGTATGAACCATTCAATGTCACGCCGAGCCTGGCCAAGGCAAGGCGGTTATTAATCTAATCGGCCACATTTTCAAAGATGCCTCGGCCAGCCCGCGAGTATGAACCATTCGGCTCTTCACGCTCGCGCCCTGGCCAAGGGTAGATTTATTAATCTAATCGGCCCCCTTTTCCAAGATGCCTCGGCCAGCCCGCGAGTATGAACCATTCGGCTCTTCACGCTCGCGCCCTGGCCAAGGCAAGGGCAGATTTATTAGTCTAATCGACCGCCTTTTCAAAGATGCCTCGGCCAGCCCCCGAGTGTAAACCATTCGGCTCTTCACGCTCGCGCCTTGGCCAAGGCAAGGGCAGATTTATTAATCTAATCGGCCGCCTTTTCAAAGATGCCTCGGCCAACCCACGAGTATGAACCATTCGGCTCTTCACGCTCGCGCCCTGGCTAAGGCAAGGACAGATTATAGATCTATTAAGAAATATCACCATAAAATTACGGAAACATCAGCACGTTGAGCAGAATTCATAACATTTTATAACTACAAAAAAGTATCGACGTCCATTTCTGTATCATAACATTTTATAATATCAGCCCGCATGAAAATTGTCTGATAAACAAATACAAAATAACAAAAACAAACAGAAAAGGTACTTTCTCGAAATCATAACAATTGTGTATCGTAAAGATCAACCCTCGGAATCGCTTCCAGCGGATCGATGTCCACTTGCTCATACGGTATTGGCATATTCAATAAACTCCAATTTGCAGCAAGGGCCTTGTGCCAACCATGTTTGAAGCCCCGATTCTCAAACCGAGAGACCTGGTCCACATACTCGGCGAGTCCAGCCTCTTTCCCGGCTTCGAAAACTTTTGAATTGGAAATCACCTTCGCCGCCTTCATTTCAGCCAACTCAGCCTCCAGGCTGGTAACTGCCTTTTGGGAGAAGCCAAGTGCAGCTTCCATATCGTCGGCCTTCTTCTCGACCTCCGCTCTCAACTTATCTGCATCACGAGCTTTCTCTACCGCGGCCTCTGCCCGAGAAGCCTCCTGGTTCGCTCTTAAAAATTCGTCCTCGGCCCTTTTCCTCTGGCCCTCAACTTGCTTTCGTAAACGACTAATCTGCTTGACGGCATCACGATGGCGGCGGCCTACATCGGCTATCCTACCAACGGTCTGCAAAAGAAAATTTCAAAAAACGTAACGCGAACAATGTTTGGATGAAGTGAAGGAAAAATCAGAATACGCACCAAAAGGGCCATTATCGCATTCAAATCCTGTTCCAACTGGAAAGCCTCCATATCAGACGGCAACGAAAAAGACGTTGCTACGCCGAACGCGACCTCTGGGTCTTTAAGCGCCGAAGCATCCGAAGGAACCGGCATGTTTCTTACCATCGGTCGAATCACAAAGGGCACAACCTCACTCGATCCCTCCATTTGAGGACGTTTGCCGTTGTGATCTTCTAAACCGACCTCACGATCCCTAGCGCGTTTCTCCGCCTTTCCCTCAACATCCTGAACGGCTTTCCCAACCAATGTGGATTCGGCATTCTTATTTGTTGTCGCCTCCTTAATAATTCCCAAGGATCTCGATTCAGTAACTGGGAGGGAATGTTGAGATTCACTGGTGGGCGGTCCGGTCGAAAGGCCCTCCGCTCTTCGCCGTGCAGCTAACCTCTCCGCATTCGCCTTCTTAGCAAGCTTTGTCAGGCTTAACCCAGCCATGTTAGTGGAGCCCGAGATGGGAAGATTGTCTGTACGTTGAGGAACGTCGTCAACAGAAAGGCTCCCCCGCCCCGAAGTAGAGGGAGGATCGGCAAAATCCAATACCTCCTCAGATTCAACCTTGGACTGATCTGATTCGGCAGTATCGGATGCTTCAGTATTCTCCGAATCGGACCCTTCAAAACCTACCTGTCTCAAGTTTTTGAAGTCGGATAAAATCTGACGAGAAAATCTTCCCCCTTCGGAATCGGTATGTTTTCCACAGTCGAAAAGGTTGTATATGTAGGCTCGTAGCAAAGCAGAACGTGAGCCGCTCTTCCCTGCTTATGAAGACTGCGACGGCCGAAATAACTAAGAGCAATCCTAATGTCTGAAAGAACGGCGTCGTCAGTTGAAGCTTGGACTTTTTTCAAATCGTTCCCTGCACAAGACAAGCCGTAAGACTCAAGAAAACAGGGTATGGCAAATATGAACACACAATACGAGCAAGAGGGCATTCGGCGACCTGGTTTGCCCCTACGTCTAGGAATAGGATCGACACGATCCTTCCCTTCGCGGAACTCCCAGTTGCCGCGGACAATGACCACGACATCATCAACTCGTTTCCCAGAGCTAGAAAGCATAGTGATCAACTGATGATCTGTATCCTTAGCTTTGAGAAAGTAACGCCCGTGCCAACTAGAGGACTTGGCCAAAGCATAACAGTGCCGAATGCAAGGAATGCCAAGATTAATTCCAAGGCAATGGTTCAGCGCTACGACCCCCATTATAATTCTAAAGAAATTCACATTGGGCTGGGAAGGGATCAAATCCCAATGGCGAAGAACAGCCCTCAGAAACGGGTGAAGGGGAAAGCGGACTCCACCCTCTGCGATTGACAAAAGGGGAAAGACAATCGTGGTTTTGTCCTCCCTCTCCATGTCAAGAGTGCCGTCCGCCACAAACGACAGGTGGACATCGTCAGGAATAGAGAAATGGCGTCTAAAGCCAGCAATTCGATCTGACGAAAGGAGGTCTTTCAAATGTTTCGCCATAACCTACTGACTATAAGAACATGCGACGGAATAAACAAACTAGGAAAAGCTTCAGAGCAGGGGAGAGGAAAACTTACAAAAATGAAGAGAGTATCACAGATGGAAGAATTGCAAGAACGATTCGAAGAGCAACCCAGCAACCAGCGTCATAGAACACGGATTCGAAAGGACATCAGATTTCAAATCATAATAAATAGGCGTGTACGAAGGGGCGGGAAGTTGAGACGACGATTAAAGGGGGAGTAATTAAACGTCCGCGTGATAAGTCTAACCCCCAAACTTTGGTTCAGAGTATTTGAAAATCGGAACCAAGCATTTCACCCAACTGTCATTGACAGAACACTTGGGGGGCAATTGTGGGAACCGAATAAATAGCGGAACGAAATTTGGTATACCCGAGGAGCCGGGAACTGAACGGCTCCATTCTGCTCAACTAGGATGCTGAATACGTTCTTAAGGCCGAATAGAATTGAGAAGGCATATCAGGACAAATGAAAGAATAATAAATAAAAAGTAGACTCTGGCCCCGAGGTCCAGAGAATGGATATAAATACAAGAGCTTCAGATTTGTAAAGGTATGCAAGAATCACTTCTAAAAACTTAGTGAACAAGCTTTCTTGAGTAGAGGAACTGACTTGTTTGTCGGAGTGCTAATTCCGGCACCCCCGACCGGAGTATTTGTATCTTTACAGGTGACTAGCTGAGGATCATTGGCGTCTTCCAGGATCTGAAGAGTATTTCCAATCCACTTCCCCACAGCAACTAATAGGCTTGGCTATCTAAGATGGCATATGAAATGCAACAATTTGATAACATGCTTTGAAACACGTATTCAAATATGTATTGAAATACAATGCAGTTTGTATGATGCGCCGAGCTCGGTGCATGCAATGCAAACATGCAAAGCATAAGGTATGCTAATCGAAAAATGTCCTAAAACTAACCATCTTAAGTGGTTAAACAAAAGGGAGAAAGACGTGGGGTTGGAAGACATTCACACACACATGCACACTTATTACAACATGGGTCCGAATAAATAGGCTAAGCTACCTAAACTAAGCTACTTATTACAAACGAACTAATTAATTAACTCAGCTAATTAATTATTACAAACCAAATGAAATTGAATAACTAGCTAATCTAAGCTAATTAGAATATTACAAAGATAAATTAAATTAGCTAAACATATTAACTAATTAATTACAAAACCAGTAAATTAACTAGCTAAGTAAAGCAGTAAAATGGCCTCGGGGGAGGGAGACATGCATGCTCAATGTGCTTCGCCCAAAAATGCATTGCCTTGCCATGAGTTGCCTCTGTTTGCACTCACCTCTGTTTTCTGAACATTGTACCAACTTCAGACTGCCTTGGCCTTAAAACAGGAGCATTTCTGCACCAAAATGGACTGGTGGCTGGCCGGCCACCTCAACTGGTCGGTAGGCTACCTCAATTGGCTGGCCGGCCAGTACAAGTGGTCGGTAGGCTAGTGTGAGTAGTTGGCCGGCCATTTCTCTTTCCAGAATTCTGCCTTTGCTGCAACAGAGAGCAACAGAGCCAAGACAATGTATTTAAAAGGAAATATGTGTACAACTACCCTCCTTATCATTTCTCAAGCTCAAAGTAGTGTAGTACTCGGCTCTCAAGCCATCAACCACGCATCTCAATGCATGATGGCCAAAGAGCCAAGCTTGCACAATGTTGGTGAATGCACAAACAATACACAAAGAGCCTTCACCCTATCATGCATGATCAAGGGTGTTGGCGACCAAAAAAAATGACACGTTTCACCACTTTGAGTGTGAAATGTCCCGCATTTCTTGTGTTTAGATTAACGTCCGATCCAAACACAATGCAATGCAAACAACGTGCTTGTCTTGCATGTTTTACTTTGTCCATTTCTTGTTTACTCATTTTAACTTACCAATTAGTCCATTAACCGGTTAAGTTCAATGTGATTGTCCTCTAATGGGAAAGATGGCCTAAGCCACAAGCACCTTAAGCATGGAAGAAGCCTCATACTTTTGGTTAGTAGAAACCCTCAAGAGAAGGCTAAAAGTGAAGCATGGAGGAAGATCGCAAAAATTCAGTGCTGAAATGGCATGAACAAGACTCTATTATGTAAGCAATGCATGCAAGACATGTTAAGGGTCAAAAGCACTAAAGCTAGTGAAGAGCATTACAGAAGAGGCATGCACTATCAAGCTTAAATGACTAAACCAGCCATGAACAGAGCTTAATCATGCCAAAACAATGGCCTAAACATGCTAGAATTGAAGCTCAAAAGACTAGACAAATATGCATACGTGTTGGCTCACGGACAAGACATAAGGCACAACTCTCAAAAGCAATGAAAGAGTGGAATATGTGAGAGTGTGACAAAGTTATATGCTCTGAAATTACATACAAAATGATGCTATGGCAGGCAAACAACCCAAGCAAAGCATGCTAGAGGCCCTAAAACTCAAAGCTAGTGCACTATAGCTATGCAATACAAGCCTCAAAAGGCCAAGACCACTCAAAACAGTCCTAAAGCATGCTAAATTAGAGCCAAAAATCTACTGGAGTGGAGCATACACATGCTAGATTAATAGGCTAAACTATCAAGTACACTAGGCTAGTGAGCAAGTTTACAGTACCAGTGCAAGATGCAAGCAATGAGTGGCCAAACCAACCAAAAATAGAGTTTAAATATGTTAAAATATAGCCAAAAATATGCTCAAACTAAGCTAAGACAGGTCACAAAAACATGTTACTTTGCAAGGCTAACTAGGTATAGCATGGAGAGACAAGGAGGGGAGGCCACCCTCTCCAATTTGGGACCTCAAAACAAGTTTTCTACCACTGAAATTCCTCTAGAATTCAGTGGTTGAAGGGCCAAAAAAAGGTTGTTTGAAATGCTTTAAAAGATGACTCAACACTTAGCAAATAAACAACAAAGGAGGGTGGGCTACCCTTAACTTCAAAGAGGCCTCAAACCATCATTTTAAACACTAAAAATAGAGGTTTTTGTAGTTGACAACTAGGCCAAAATTAGCATGCAAAGGTGGCCAAGATTGTGTACAAAAATAAGTTTAAAAGAGGGAGATGCTCACCCTTGAAGCACAACAGCAAAACCAGCCAAAATTTGAGCCAAAACTAGCTTTGAGAGCTCAAATGAGACCTCCAAGAACCTCAGCCCAAAGGTAGAGGTGTTTGGTCTAGGGAGTCTTTGCAAGAGTGTAGGAAATTCTCATTTCTAAGCACAATATAGGAAGAAAGAGAGGCTTCTAGAGAGAGAGGCAGGGATTTAGCTTTGAAAATTTTGTAGAGAGAGAGAGGGATTTTAGTGTAAGAAGCTCCCAAACTTGCTAACATGTTCTAACCCTCTCAAAATGAGAGAATGGCCTCCATATATAGCAACATACAAGCTCAGGTCGAAAATATCTGATTTGGGACAGCTGGAGAAGTGTGAAAATAGCTGGAGGAGAAATATCTGCAATTTCTGGGCTTTCTGGACATAAGTGGCCGGCCGGCCACCCCTAGTGGCCGATAACAAAAATCTACTCTGCAGGTCAAACGTCAAATGGGCATATCTCCTTCATCTGGACTCATTTTCAAGTCATTCTTGTGTCCAAATTGAAGCCCCGAAAGTAAGATTTCCAATGATGGAAGCCTCACATCAAAATTCCAACTGTGCAAAAAGTTATGCTCCTTTCAGTGAATCTGCTCAGTTTCGATCCTTCCCGGATTCATGTCGAACTTCTCCCAAACTAGTTTTCTTCTCTCCTCTCCTGTCTTCTTCAACCCCAAACCCCTAAACAAGGTGTTTTGAAAGATTTTTCAAAGATTTCATCTCTCTTTCATTCATTTCTACTTTGTCCTTGCTCGGTTTAACAAAACGCGACATTTAACAAAATGCGAGCGTCGGAACATCGTAGGAACTTCTTTTTCAAAAGTTATTTTGAAAGAGAGGGTTTTAAGGTCTCAAAATCATTCAAAATATTTTTGGTCCAAAAATGGGGTGTAAGGTTGGGATTTGACTCTCTCCTTGT
Source organism: Camellia lanceoleosa (assembly GCA_025200525.1). Taxonomy (NCBI): domain Eukaryota; kingdom Viridiplantae; phylum Streptophyta; class Magnoliopsida; order Ericales; family Theaceae; genus Camellia; species Camellia lanceoleosa. The sequence continues at coordinate 10,850,791 of CM045770.1, read as the reverse complement.
TGGGATTTGACTCTCTCCTTGTCAAAGAAATCGAACCTTTGCACTGCACAACTTTCACCACCACATAAACCATCAGTGGTGCCCAAGTCTTAAGGGCGGTCAACCAGTTTGAACAAGACTGCTGGGGCACCATGAATATTCGGCTAGGAGCTCTGATTATTGGCCGTTCATGAATTCGCTGGGGTAGCTATTCTGTTCGGCACAATAACTTACATAAGGTCGAATAGATTAACTAATCTTCATGTGTCCCAGTGGATGAATGAATTGGGACGCCGAGTATTGGTGGCTCATGGAATGACTGGGTACATGATTCAATCGGCGCCAGACTTTTGAAGTTTAGCATTAATGAGATGGCCTTGGGTATGTTGCACCCGTAGAGAATAAATGTGATGGGTGCTCCGTGCGCGTAGGTCCCATTAGTGTGTTCAAACTCAACTCGCACCAGTCTTTTGAGCAAGGTTAGGCAAGTGTGAATGTCAAGTAGACTATTCTTCAATAGCAGAGGAGAGAGGAGGACACTGGCTAAGTTGGACGCAGAGATGGATCGTAGTGGCGAGCCTTGGTGCACGGGTAGTAGGACGTTGAGGGAGTGGGGGAGACGCGAGTCCCCACATCGTCGAAGTAGGTCATCTAGAAGGGGAAGACAACAACGAGGCAACTCCCCTCAACCACGCTCAAGGGGAGAATTCGATACGACACCACGCCTGCTGAGTTTTGTGATTTTTGTGGGGAATAAACCGATGACAGAAGCGGATTCGATTGTGCACGACCCAACTGTGGCAGTCGAGTTCACTCGACAGATCTTTCCACTAGAAGTCTAGCAGTCGATGGTCAATCGACGGGATTTCGAAGTGTTTCAGGAAGGCATTCATGGAACGGTGAGAGGGCTATACACCGCCTATGAAATCGGCATGCGTCTATGTGCTGCGTGGCGGGAGTTAGAGCAAAAGGATGAACGCATTCAGAGTTTAGATGCTCGCGCGGAAAAAGCTATGCATGAGCTAAAGGCCAAGATTGTCGAGACACATTCAGCTGGCCCAAGTAACCCAATTGTGGAGGAAAGGGTGACCCAACGACTGTTAAGTCATGCGATTGCTGATCGAGATACGACAAGTATGTTCACAATAGAGAATGCGAAGGTCGCGGCTTACGAACGAGGCTTCTATGATGGCCGAAAATTTGGGATCGACAAGACAAAGGAAAAGCTCGCCGAGGAAGTTTGCCGGTGCGAGAATTGGGAATTCAAGCACGGGTGGGTCAAGGCCCTTCTTGCCGCGGAGGCTCTCCAAGCAGTAGGCATTGGCTCGGCGTCGCCGTTATATCAGAGCAACGATTTTCCTTTTGCGGCTTACGAAGTCGAAAAGAGCGACGATAAAGGCGACGCCAATAAAAATTAGACTGTTGTAGCGTTTTTAATGCAAGTTGAATGTAAATTATGTAATCTCGATCAATTTAATAAAACATATCATTTTAAGTGCTAGAATGTTGTTTCTGCTATTTATCATTTTTCGTCTATTTCGTCTATACTCGTTAATTAATAATAATACAAATGGAATAATCGTGATATCCACGAAGGGCGCTCCGAATCCGAAAGCTTATTCAGCCCAAAAGTGCCATGCACAGGTTGTGCTCCGAATTCAGAGGCTTTTTACTTGGCCAATCGTGACATCTACGACGGGTGCTCCGAATCCGGATACTTATTCGGCCCAAACGTGTCATGCACGGATGGGGCTCTGAATTCAGAGTCTTTTTACTTGGCCAATCGTGACATCCACGAAGGGCGCTCTGAGTCCGAAAGCTTATTCGGCCCAACTGTGTTATTCATGGGTGGGGCTTCGAATTCGGAAGCTTTTTACTTGGCCAATCGTGACATCCACGAAGAGCGCTCTGAATTCGGAGGCTTACTCAACCCAAACGTGTCATGCATAGATGGGGCTCCGAATCCGGAGGCTTTTTACTTGGCCAATCATGACATCCACGAAGGGCGCTCCGAATCTGGAGGCTTATTCGGCCCAAACGTGTCATGCACAGATGGGGCTCTGAATTTGGAGGCTTTTTACTTGGCCAACCGTGACATCCACGAAGGGCGCTTCGAATCCGGAGGCTTATTCGGCCCAAACGTGTCATTCACGGATGGGGCTTCGAATCCGGAGGCTTTTTACTTGGCCAATCGTGACATCTATGAAGAGCGCTCCGAATCCGGAGGCTTATTCGATCCAAACATGTCATGCACAAATAAGGCTCCGAATTCGGAGGCTTTTTACTTGGCCAATCGTAACATCTACAAAGGGCGCTCCGAATCTGAAGGCTTATTCGGTCCAAACGTGTCATGCACAGATGGGGCTCCGAATCCGGAGGCTTTTTACTTGGCTAATCGTGACATCTACGAAGGGCGCTCCGAATCCGGAGGCTTATTATTTCGAACTAAAATTCCGTATAGTGATAAAAGAAGTCTTGCATTATGAAAGTGAAAGTTTTACACGGAAAATACACAAAACAAGTCATGCCCCACATGCCAGGTTAATGATAAAATTTACGCAAGTGCGTGGAATTCCAAGGATGTGGCAGACTCTTTCCAGACATGTTTTTGAGCCTATATGCCCCTGTGCCTGCGATCGAGTCGATCTAGTAGGGGTCGTCCCAGTTAGGACCCAATTTTCCGTCAGCCGGATTCTTGGCAGCCAGAAGTACCTTCTTCAGGACCAATTCTCCTGGTGCATAGCGGCATAGTTGGACACGTTGATTGTATGATTTAGAAAGCTGTTGCTGGTACCGTGCCATGGAGCCAAGGGCGCAGTCTCATCGTTCTTCAATTAGAGTCAAATCCAAGGCCAACATCATGTCATTTCGGCCCATATCAAAAACTTTGGGAGGCCGATCTCCAGGGGGATGATTGCCTGGGTCCTAAAGCATAAAGCAAATGGCGTTTCCCCAGTGGATCGCCTCGACATAGTGCGATGCACCCATAACACACTCGGCAATTTTTCGACCTATCTGCCTTTAGCTTTCTCCAGCCTCTTCTTGATACCTTCCAATATTGATTTGTTAGAAGCTTCGGCTTGACCATTGCTTTGAGGGTAAGCGTGGAGAAATAAGGTCGATACCATACTTGCCGACAAATTCCGTGAGACGCCACAATCAAACTAAGTGCCGTTGTCTGAAATAAGTGTTCTTGGAATGCCGAATCATGTTATGATGTTTCTCCATACAATGCACTTAACATCAACATCTCGAATGTGCGTTAGTGCCTCTGCTTCGACCTATTTTGTGAAGTAATCTGTCGCGACAATCAAGTATCGCTTGTTCCCCAGGGCTCGCGGCAACAGTCCAACGATATTAAGCCCCCATTGGACGAACAACCAGGGACTGGTGATAGAGCTCAATTCTTCAACAGCAAAGAGCGTTCATATTTCTTGACATAATTCTCAACATCAGCTCTCATTGTCGGCCAATAATACCCTTGCGTCACAGCTCGATGAGCCAAAGAGCGCCCGCCGGAATGGGCACCACAACTACTCTTGTGTATTTCAGTCAGGAGTTCTTCGACCTTATCAGGATGAACGCATTCTAGATATGGACCGGAAAGGAATTTTTTGTAGAGCTTTCCTTGTGGATCCAAGTAATATCGCAGGGCTTTGTTTCGTAGTTTGTGAACTTCTTTCTTTTTTGCAAGGAGCTATTCAGAAGATAGGAATGCAGTGATAGGGTCCATCTAACTTGGACCTAATTCTATGACATTAATTTGAATTGGCTCTGAGGGGGCAATGCTTGGCTCAAGGATAAATCCCACTTCAATTGTCCGTTTGATTTCTGAGTTGATGGCGGAAGCTAGGCAGGCCAGGGCATCCGCATGCGTGCGCTGATCCCGGGTTATTTGGTTTAGTTGATGATGGTCGAATTTTGCCAACAACGAATTCGCCGTTTTCATGTAAGCTGCTATTCGGTCATTTTTTGCTGCGTATTCCCCTTTCAATTGGTTAATGACCAGCTTTGAATCACAGAAGACTAGAAGACACCGAGCACCAAAGAGATGTGCATTCCGTAGTCCGGTTAACAGTGCTTTGTATTCGGCCTCCTTGTTCGATGCATCGAAGCCCAGTTTGATAGCCTTCTCGATTATTGCCTCGTTGAGAGCCATGATCACTACGCCCGCCCCACTGTCGCGTTGATTGGACGATCCATCAAAGTACAACTTCCAAATGTCCCCAACATAAATTCTCCAGTTCAGCTTAGGTTTAGGTTGAATTTGATCAGATTTGAAGTCGGCAAGACCCCCAGTGAATTCGGCCACAAAGTCGGCGAGCACTTGCCCCTTGATTGAGGTTCTAGGAAGAACTGAATATCATACTGGCCGAGTTCAAGGGCTCACTTTGAAACGTGCCTTGATGCTTCTGCACTGCAAAGTACTGACCGGAGGGGGTAGTCCATTAGTACCCCGATGGTATGCCCCTAAAAGTAACATCAGTTTTCTTGCTGCCATAACGAGGGCTAGGATGAGTTTTTCCAACGGAAGGTAATGAGTTTCGGCGTCGACCATTACCTTGCTCACATAATAGACTGGTCGATGCTCCCCAAGCTCTTTTTTTAACAATACAGCGCTGATTGCCCGGTCGGAAACTGCTAGATATAAAATGAGCGGGTCACCTGCCAAAGGTGTTGTCAATAGTGGAACTTATCGGAGGTGAGTCTTCAAACCATTAAAATCGGCTTCGCACTCAAAGGTCCATTCAAATGCTTTACCCTACCGTAGGGTATGAAAAAATTGTCGGCAGCGATCTGTGGAACGACTGATGAACCTGTTGAGTGTAGCGGCCATCCCCATCAGCTTTTGAACCTCCTTGGCCGATTGAGGGGAGCCGAGTTCAAGGATTGCTGTGATTTGCTTCGGGTTGGCTTCGATTCCTTAGTGGTTGACAATGTTGCCCAGGAATTTGCCAGATCTGATCCCGAATGCACATTTAGAGGCATTCAGCTTCATTTTGTACTTGCGTAAAATGCGGAATGTCTCTTCCAGATCGGCTAGATGAGTTTGCTCTTCTTTGGACTTGACCACCATGTTATCAATGTATACTTCCATGGTACGATCGAGTTGCTTCCTGAACATGGCCATGACTAGTTTTTGGTAAGTTACCCTTGCATTCTTCAACCCAAAAGGCATAACCTTATAACAATAGGTTCCTCTTGGGGTGAGGAATGCAGTGTTGTCTTGGTCCTCCGGATGTATAGTGATTTGATGGTAGCCTTTGTAGGCATCGATGAAGCTCATTCGTTGATGACGTGCCGTGGCGTCTACGAGTTGGTCTATTCTGGGAAGGGGAAAACAATCCTTGGGACAAGCTTTGTTTAAGTCTGTGAAATCCACGCAGACACGCCAAGTCCCATTTTTCTTCTTTATAACCACAGTATTCGACAACCATGTGGGATAGGTCACTTCTCGGATTGCTCCGGCATCAAGCAATCGGTCAACTTCTTCAATAATGGCAGTAGTGTGTTCCGCGGCTGACCGCCGGCTTTTCTGAATAATCAGCTTACATTTGGGGTTGACATTTAAACGGTGTTGAGAAATAGATGGATCTACCCCTGGTATCTCATACGGTGACCATGCAAATACATCAAGGTTGTCGAGCAAGAAGGTAATTAGCTGTTGCTTGTCGACTTAATTCAGGGAGGCGCCGACCTTGAAGAACCTGTCAGGATTTCCGTCAATTTCAACTTGATCTAGTGCTTCCATGGCCTTTTCACTTGGGAGCCGTCCCACTTCGTCGAGGCTCTCTCGATTCGGTACCTGAATAGAATTCACTTCCAATTCTCTTGGTGTCATGGCAGCAAGAAAATAACATGCTTGCGCAGATTTCTGGGAACCACAGATTTGTTCAATGCCATGTTTAGCTGGGAAGCGGAGTAATTGATGATAGGTACTTGCCATAGTCTGCATGGTATGTAGCCAAGTTTGTCCCATGATGAGATTATACGGCGAAAACAGCTTAATGACCCAGAACTCCACATCTACTGTTCAGGAGCCCGTTCGAACTAGCAGTGCGATCTTGCCCAACGGGTATTTTGGATTAGTGTTGAAGCTGAATAACGGATAAAGAGCTGGAGACAGGTCCAACTCGGCGAACCTGAGTTTGATGAAAGTTTTGTAATATATAACTTCCGAAGTACTCCCCTGGTCTATGAGAACGCATTCAACGGTAAACCGATTTACGCGTAGTTCAATGACTAATGGATCAATGTGGGGGAGTGTTATGCCGATCAAATCAGAATCGTCGAAGGTAATACTCGGAGCTTCATGGGGCCATTTTGTTGGTGTTATTTGCTTGTGGTGGTCTGGATGCGACTGAATTGTATGTACCACGGATGACGTTGGCATGCTGTATATCATATGAATTACGCCGAGTGGAGGTGAGTCTTGCCGTAAAGCTACCGTTTTGGTTGAGTTGTCTTTTCGGACGTACTGCTTAAGCCGACCATCCTGTACCAATTCCTCAAGGTGATCCTTCAATGCGTAACAACTCTCAGTATCATGGCCGTGGTCCTTGTGATACTCGTACCGCCTATCTCATCTCCTCGTGTCGGGAGGTCCCACCATTTTGGATGGCCATTTGAAGAATGGAAGGTGTTGGACTTTAGACAGAACCATGTTGATCGGCTCTGACAACTCCGTATATTTCTTGTCCGCGCGCCTTGTGCGCCTACTGTCTACTTGAAGTTCTTTACTAGCTCGGTGGGAACACTGGACGTTTGATCGGTGTGAATTTCGTCTCTTGTCTCGTTTAGTCCGATTTCGTGGTTCAGGGCTCCGTGATGGTACAAAATTTACCGGCTGAACGATTTTAGAAGGGTCGTCTTGTTGGCTTTGTTCCCGGCTTTAACCCGCAGAGCGTCATCTTTCACTTTACAGTATTCCTCGGCTTTCTTCATCAACGACCAAACTGTTTTGGGGGGCCTTCTAGTCAAAGAACTACGGAGGGCACTACCAGGATGCAACCCCATTTTGAAGGCAGTGATGGCCATGGAGTCATTGCAGGCGTCATCTACAAGATTAAAGCATTCCTAATAGCGCGTCGAATAAGCTCGTAAGGTTTCCCTTGGTTGGATCTGCATTGCCCAGAGAGAGTCGGCTTGCTTCGGCTGTACCTCATTGGTGATGAATCTTGTCTTGAAGGATTTCTGTAATTGTTGAAAGCTCTTAATTGATGTCGGTTCCAACTTATAATACCACCTGACGGCCAATGGTCCCAAACTGCTCGAAAATATTCGGCACATGAGAGCCTCGTCGTCTGCATGCAACGTCATGGCTTGCTTATAATGACGGATGTGGTCAGTAGGATCCGATTTTCCGTCGTATAAAGTGAACGATGGAGCTTTGAACTTTTTGGGTAAGACTGCCTTTGTGATCCGTCGCACAAATGGATCGTGTTGGTCCTCTTCGTTTGAACCATGTCGTCTTCGCTTATTCTGTGCACGCGGACTCTCTTCGGAGGAACTGGAGGTTTCGACTCCTCCATTCTTTTTGGGCTCTGGGGATAATGAGTCAGAATCACTGTCACTATCTTGTTTCCGAACTTGAGGTCGTCAACCATCCTCTCTCAGAGGTCATCTCGATTCTTGGCGTGTGGCTTGTTGGGACTTTGCCATTTCCAGGGCCAGATCCTGACGAAGGCACTCGTTCTTAGCGATTATGTTTTCCAACCTCTGTTCGTTTTGCTTGGCCTGCTCCATGATCGCTTGCGTTGTCTCATGCGCTGAAGTCGAAGGTGAATCAAAGTTTAAGGCTCGTTGTGCGGTAATATTCTCTGGTCCATGCATGTTGCTTGGAATGTTATCATCTCGTGGTGTAAGGTCGTCAGCGACTACCGGAGGATCTTCTGTCACGCCTACCATGGATATGCTGGAGTATTCTCACAAACGGCGTCAATTGTGGAGAAGTGGTTCGGAAATACTCTTCGGACCCTGGGGGGCGCTTGTGATCCTCAGCTAGTCACCTGAAAAAGAATGAACACTTTGGTCGGGGGTGCCGGAATTAGCACTCCGACGGATAAGTCAGTATCCACTCTCTTTATTGCTTATGTCTTAAGTTATATCTACTTGTTCTCACGTAGCTCTCTTTGGTTGTTATTCTTCTATTTATATGCACTCCTGGTCCTCAGGGTAGGGCCCACTCTTAATCCATCGTGTGAGTGTTTACTCGGCCCTCCTTTTGTTGTACTCTAACTCTTAATCGGCCCTTCGTTCAACTAGCTTTATGATCGATTAAGTAACTCGGCATCCAGAGCGTACGAGATGGAGCCGAATATAATACATACCCTGATTGTCTAAATATGTACTCGGCTTGTCTGCGTCCCCTTATATTCGGCTCCCACAAGGTCGTTCTGTTGTAGGCCATAAGTACATACATCGTGATAGAAGGAAGGGTCATGAGCAATTGTTTGCGGATTATTTTGTGGCAAATCCAGTTTATTCACCTGCAACATTTCGGAGACGTTTTCGAATGCGTCGTCCTTTGTATCTGTGAATTTTGAATGCCATTAAAGCTCACAATCCATATTTTGTTCAAAAACAAGATGCAGCTCATATTCTTGGATTATCTCCCCTACAAAGATGATTTCAGCAATGAGAATATTGTCATATGGAGTGGCAACAGATGCAGTTGTTAATTATATACGTATTGGGGCAAGAACTGCAATTCAAAGTTTGCAACATTTTTGTAATTCAATAATTGAAATCTTCGGACCAGAATGCCTGAGATCTTCAACATCAACTGATATTGCTAGATTACTTACTATTGGAGAGGTTCGGGGGTTTAAAATATCTTGACAGGTTAAATGAAAAATAAATAAATCTATCTTAGTCATGGTTCTAAATATCATTAGTTATGTATTGAGATTTTGAAGTTTCGTCTTTATTATTCATCAATATAAAATGGATTTGGCTTGGATTTAACTAAAATTGTGCTCTTCTAATATTGCTATCACTACAAAAAAAAGCACTATTGGCGACTAAAAAATCACATTTCGTCGCTGAAAGTATAACATTTGGTGACTAAAAATGCATTAGTACCCAAAAGTAAAGATTTTTGGCGACTACAAAAATTTAGTAGCCAAAAGTATAGGTTTTGGCGACTAAAAATCTGTTTGGTCACCGATATATGGCTTTTAGCGACTAAAAAAATTTTAGTAGCCAAAAGTGAGGCCTTTTGGCGAGTAAAAAAAATTTAGTAGCCAAAAGTGAGGCATTCAGCAACTAAAAATCTGTTTGGTCGCCAAAAGTGAGGCTTTTACCGACTAAAAAAATTTTAGTAGCCAAAAGTAAGACCCTTTGGTGACTAAAAAAAATAGTAGCCAAAAGTGAATCATTCGGTGACTAAAAACATCTTTAGTAGCCAAAAGTGAGACGTTTTGGCGACTAAAAAGAAGTTTAGTCGCCAAAAGTGGTAATTTTAGCACAGGAAATTTTTTTTTAACGACTGAAAAATAATTAGTAGCCAAAAGTATAGAATTGGCGACTAAAATTATGTTTAGTCGCCAAAAGTGGTCACTTTTTTTTTTCATACTAAATAATTTATTTTTACATAAATTATGTTCAATAAAAAATAATTATGTTTATATATATACTTTTATATTAATGCGGGTCTAAGTACTATATAAATAATATATGTTGCATATATATAATCATATGATGTTATGGAGGCGTAGTGGAAAGAGTGTGTTGTATAAGGTTTATGGTGTGGGAGATTGATGGCTCAAATCTCCACAAGAGTAGGGTGCAATTTTTTTTTTCTTTGGAATGAGCTTTTGGCGACTAAATCTGTTTGGTCGCCGATTCCTTGAGTATTGGCTACTAAAACATTAGTCGGTAAATGTATAATTTTAAAAAATATAATTGACTATTGGCGACTAAAGTTTTAGTCGCTAAAGACTTACTTTTTGGTGACTAAAAGTTTTTTAGTCGCCAATACCTTTCCCGACCGTTTTTCAGTGACCAAACCGGCGACTAAAAAATTTAGTTGGAGAAACTTAAAAACCGACTTTTGGCGACTAAAAATTTAGTCACCAAATGTGTTTTTTCTTGTAGTGTATATGAGAAGTAACCTATTTTCTAGTAAGTATAAGCTTTTGTTTTTTCTATACTAGCCTATCACCCGTGCTATGCACGGGATAATTATAGATATTTATATTTGTTTTAGTTTTTTTTAATATATAAATTATGTTTTTTAAAATTTTTTATAAAAATAATTTAACAATCTTATCACTAACCATAGTATACAGTAGAAATTAAAAAGGCTACTGCAGTAACTATATACGGGCTGTATCTATAATTATTTGTATAAAGGGATTTTAAATGCTAATAAGGGATTTTGACCAAATCAATAAATGCAAGCATGTGGATTGAAAAAAGTTAACAAATGTTGATCAGGAGATTTTGACCAAATCAATAAATGCTGAGTTTTTTTTTTATAAAAAATAAAAGATTTAGAAAATTAAGATTGAGAGATTGGAGCTCCCACTAGGCTTGGGGTTTAGAAACCCCATTTTTCTTAATATATTTACAATTATCTATATATGTGAATTGTAATTTTTAAATATCTTTTTTTTTTTAAATGTCTTCTTTTTTTCTTTTTTTATATTATATTAAAATTTAATATTTTGATAATAATCATATGTGTAAAATTTAATATTTTGATAATAATCATATGTGTTAGACTTTTCAAGAAAATTTTTTATGCTTGTTCTTAATATATTAAAGTGTTATTATGAGGAATAATAATCATATGCGTTGGAACTTTTCAAGGAATTTATATGTGTTGGATTTCAAAGAATTTTTTTTATACTTGTTCTTAATGCATTAAAGTGTTATTATGAGGGTAAGACTTGGGGGTTAGAAGAAGTTAATAAATGCTAAGATTTTTTTTTTTTAAATCAAAAAATCAAAAAAATTTAAATTGAAAGATTGGAGCTCCCACAAGGTTTGGAATTAAAAACTCCTCTTCTACTTAATATATAGTATAAATATATAGATAGAAATCGATAGATTGGCTAACAGTCCAACGCATTGACCGTTTTGTGGTAGAGGTCTTAGCTTGAATCTTTGTAATAACGACACAAACACAACACTTCTTGGATAACTTCGAACATATGGTTAGAAGAACAATTTTTGATATATTTCTCTTTTTACATTTATATTTTGTGTTAAAAACTTTAAAATACCTTAACTCTAACTATATAAAACAGTTTTTTTTAATAAAATTTATATTTTTAAATTCGTCTTTTCGAAATCTTTAAAATAATATCCACGTTGAATATGAAATTTTGAAAGAAAAAATAGGCTTGTCTTAAAAAGGCTTGGAAGAATTTAATAAGTGCTAATTTTTTTTTTTATAAAAAAAATCAAAAAAATTAAGAAATTAAGGTTCACATATTGGAACTCTCCCAAAACTTGTGGGTTGGAGATAGATATAAATAAATAGATAGATATAGATATAGATATAGATATTTATATTTGTTTTAATTTTTTTTTAATATACAAATTATTTGTTTTGGAAAAGGTACTACAGTAATTATGAGAGAATTCAAAAAGTCATGTGGGTTGAGAGAAGTTAATAAATGCTGAGGTTAATTTTTTTTTTAAAAAAAACAAAAAATTAGAAAATTAAGATTGACGTATTGGAACTCTCACAAAACTTGTGGGCTAAAAATTTCCTTTTACTTAATATATAGTAAGTATAGATTCATGGTTAGTCGTTATTCTATTCTATGTAAGGGGTGGTGTCCAAAAACTACTGAATAATTTTTTAGATATTTTTTCTGATTATGTAATATTTCTAATAAAATTCTCAAGAGACTAAAAAAAAAGAAGAGAGTTTGAGACACTAATGACAAACTTTCAAGTTTAATGCAAATGAAAAACAAACTTAAATTAAAGGCCACATGAGATTGGACTTGTGTTTCCTCTCTATGAAACCATAGTCTCAGATTTGAATCACAAAAAAAAAAAAAAGAGGAGTTTGCACTTTGGGGTATGCATGCTTGCGTATCTGTGCATATGGGTATATCTGGAGAGAGAGAGAGAGACCTTGCAGTTTTCATGGGATTCAAATTTCAAATAGCAAAAACACAATAAGAGTTTTATCAACAGATTAATGATAACAATGAATTATCCAAAGGTAAAGCATATGTAAGTATCCACTTGAATCAGAGTTTGCTTTAATACAATGTGTATGAATAAAAAGAATTTTCTTAATTAAAATAAAATTGTAAAATTATAGTGCAGGTTTTTTTTTTTTTTTTCTTCTTCTTTCTGTTTTATTTATTTTTTTTTTTGGATTTTTCATCCATTTAAAAATATTTTGAGTCATGTGTAGATGTATAATAATAACCACTATTTTGAGAGGTTTCATTGGATAAAAATAAATACATGCCACTAAGAGGTCCCAACAATATATATATATATATATATATTTTTCTGGTTGAATGTAAAAATGCCACCTTTATTATGTAGGGCACAAATGTAAAATTTTGCAATTTTTCTCAAGGTATTTAAACAAGGAAGATAAATTTTGACAATTTTTTGTAATTATAAATATAACATAAGGGGTTGTAATAACTTCTCCAATGTTGAGGTATAAGATAACATTTGGTTCATTAGAATAAAATGGGATAGAATAATCATTTTATCAAAATATTCATTCTCATATTTAGTTAGACTAAAAAAATAATGACAAATATATTATAAATATAATTATCTTTCACTATTTCATTTCGTAAGAAAACCTAAAAAATTATCATTTCATTTCATTTTATTCTAATCAACCAAATAGAGTATGAAAGTTTCTATTGGAAGCAAATAGCATGAAATTTAAAATGTTCCTCTCTACCAGTTTGCTTAGAAATTTAAAATATTCCTCTCCGATGGCTAAATAGTTTTTTCCTCTCAAATGTCTTGCATAATTTGCTTAGACCTGGAATCTAGATTCCTTCTAATTGGGGTTGCATTATTTTTAGGATAAATTACTAATAAATCCTAATAGTTAAACTTTTCATAAAGTCTTATTAAAAATAAGTCATAGTAAAATTGTCACTAAAACTAATTTTTATGATGATTTTTTGCATGTTGCTAAAAATTAACAATTAGTGAATTTTTTTTGACACGATTTTTATAAATTGTCGCTAAAACTTACAATTAATAACTTTTTGTGACGAATTTTTCAAAATGTCACTGAAAATTAAAAATTAGTTACGTTTTTTGGTTGCTGCTGCTTTAGTTCTTTGTTTTGTTTTGGTTTTTCTTGTTTTGGTTGCTTTGATTGGTTTCTCACCAATCCTAGGTCTAGTGCTAGCATATGATTGTGTTTTTTTTGCGATGCTAACCTAATTGGGTTTATTCAGGTTAGTTATGATGCTTAGTGCACTTACCTGCTTTGTTGATGTAAAAATTTTGCATGTATTTTGCTTTTCATCAATAAAGTTTTTTGCTGATCAAAAATAAATAAATAAAATATTATCATAGGACCTATTAGATGATAAGTCCACCTATTAAGACTTATACGTAAATCCCTTCTATTTTTAAAAGAAAATTGGTGATGAATCCAATTTAGAGAGTGCCTAAGGCATTAGGTCTAGTGGATATTTTTTATTGGCGAAAATAGTTTGATAAGAAGTCTTTTTGTTGGTTTTGAAGGACATTTTGTTTTTAATTTTGTCCCTTGACTTTTTTTTATATGTTGATTTTCGATGACTATCTGTTCAATTTTTTTTCTTATCTATTCAAAAAAATTCCCTATCTGTTGAAAAAAACTTATATCTATTCAAATTTTATCTGTTCAATTTTATATTTATTTGTTCAATTTTTTTTCCTAAATGTTATTTATCTGTTCAATTTTATATCTATCTATTTAATTTTTTTAGCTATCTGGTCAATTTTTTCACTAAATTCCATCTATCTGTTCAATTTTTTCCCTAAATTCTATTTATTTGTTCAATTTTTTTCTATATGTTAAAAATCTATGTTAACTTTTTGTTTATCTGTTGGAATCATTACGATCAACATCAATTTTTGTCCAGATTTGTCTCATACATACACATACCCAGAGATATTCATATATACACTCATAAATATACATACATAATTCTACATCCACCACTTAATAGACAACAAGTAAAACTTAAAACTTAAAATTTCTCCTTAACCACAACTAGGGGTGTGCGCGGTGCGGTTCGGGCGGTTTGAGAGTAAATTTACAAACCGAATGGCGGGTTGGCGGATTAGCGGATTGACAAATTGCGATTTGGGCGGTTTTTGGCAGATTGGCGGATTGAAGAATATTTTAACTAATTATTATACATTTGCATAATATATAACACCAATTTGTATAATATTTTTTAGATAAATAACACAAAATAATTTTACATAATATGTTTCATATATATAACCACTAATTTGTAATAAATTTCATATCTTAAATCTTCCTCACACTCATTTTTACATTGATATTTCATTGGAGGTTAAAAAATATATATGTATTAACTATAGCGAAGCGGAGCGGTGCGGTTCGGTTAGCGGATTATAAAATTTAAAGTTTAAACCGCGGTTAGCGGTGCGGATAGATGCGGATCGGTGCGGTTTTAGCGGATTGGACGGTATTTTGCACAACCCTAACCACAACATGGTCAACAATATAAATTACATACATAGATGCACATAGTTATACATATATATTGGATTTTTTTTTTTTTTTTTATCGGCAAATGTTAGTAGTTAGTTGTTAGTTGTTAGATTAGTACCTATGGGAGAAAATCTCTCCACCTTTAGCAAAGTTCCTAAGTGCTTACACTCCCTTAATTCAACATTCTCTAAGGGGAATTGAACCCATGACCTTCTTGGGACTAAACCCTAAGGAAGACATGGTGGTCAAATAGACTAGGCCTAGTTGGCTTATATATTAGATACATATACATACTTATACATATTATCTATACTATTATTAAAAGCCAACAGGAGTTTTGGTGTCCTGAAGCCTCTCTAAATTTTTTTTTTTCTATTTTTCCTAAAATGACCTTTAACTCCTTAAATAATTATATTATTTTTATACTAATATCAATTTGTAACTAAGGGTAATATGATAAATTCAAACCAATCAATTCCACAACCCGACGTCCCCAAACTGCACAGCAGTTTTAAATCAGTTAATTTTGTTTTGAACGATTGAAATCTCGAGAGAGAGAGAGAGATCAGATTTGATGAAGTAGAGATTGGAGAATGAAAGACTTCATCAACAATGGAGATTTCATCAACATTCCTACATATATCTATCTTATCCTCAACGACGATTTAGATTGTTGTCCTCTCTCTCTCTCTCTCTCTATATATATATATATATACTAGCGGCCGCGCACACGCGATGCGTGTGCAAACTCGTTTGAAATTATAATATGAAATTTACATTAATTTTTTTAATAATGCACATATAAATCACGTGTACAATAATGTGTAATGTAACATTTGATATTAAGATATTTAATAAATGAAATAAATGTACAGTAAAATTTGTTTAATTTTTTTTTAAAAAAATATAATATTTACTAATCTTAATTAAAGAAAACTGTAGAACAAAAACAGCAGTCGACAACGCAATTCCCCCAGAAAAACTAAACCCAACCCTTCTTTTCCCCCTTGTCAAACACCTTACACCTATGTTTCTCATCTCTCTCTCCCTCTCTCTCTTTCACCAACACCTGGTTTTCTCATCCCTCTCTCTCTCTCACTATCTAGGCGAAATTCAGTAAATGAAAAAAAGCACCAACACCTGGTTTTCTCATCCCTCTCTCTCTCTCTCACTATGTAGGCGAAATTCAGTAAATGAAAAAAAGCAGAGAGATGATTCAAAGTGAGAATTGGAAAAGAAACCTTTCTTGAGCAGCGGTGTCCCAAATCTGGGCCTTGACGATCTTGTCATCGACGTGAATACTACGTGTAGCGAATTCAACGCCGATTGTGGATTTGGATTCGAGGCTTGGTGAACCTCGAGAGGAGATTCGATTTTCCCACACCAGAGTCCCCGATCAGAACAACCTTGAACAGGTAATCGTAGTCATCGCTTGCCGACGCTTCAGCTCAGAGACGCCATCAATCTCTTTCAATTTTCAAACCCCTCTCTCTCTCTCTCCAGAGATACGAAGACAAAACAGCAGAAGTTGGATGCTGTTGCAATCGACTCCATCATCGATTTTTGGAACCCTTTCGGTTCGATTATGGCTAACGAATAGAGAGAGAGAGAGAGAGAGAGAAGAATTTGGAAAGGGGGTGATTATGGAGGTTCCCTTTTACTAAACAGATTAGCACAGTTGGAAAGGGGGTGATTATGGAGAAAGGAAGAACATGGCCATCTCAGGAATGTAACTGCCATGAGAACCGTTTCTCATCAATTGTGTGAAGAAAGTGGAAAACGTGGGATGCCTTTTTTTCCTTTTCTTTTCAAGTTACTTAAATTCCACGTGGCATTATATGGTAGAGGCTGCCATAAATGTGGGGCTTCATGACACCAAAGATGGTGTTGGCTTTTAATAATAGAATAGATAACGCACTATTCGCTTCACGCACCCTCTCTGAATTTGTCTCTGAATGGACCGTCTGATCAAGGGCTTGATCGATGTGGCACTGGGTCACAACGACGACAGAGACGAAGAAAGAAACTCTGAGTCTCGCGAAGATCGGTCTAGATCCACTTGGGCAGAGGTTAGCTTCGGCTTCAATATGTTGATGTTATTATATAGGTTGTGAATGTGGTGATGATTCTGTGATATATAATGCGCAGGTGGTGTCTGGGGAGCAGGATAACAACGAACCAAGCGGTGATCGTGACGGAATCAATGGAATAGAGAGGTTTGGTTTTCTTGGTGCGGTGAAATTGAGAATTGTGATGAAATTTTGAACGAAATTGTAATGAAATGTAGATGTGATTGTGCAGGAACATAGTCATGGCAGGAATGAGGAGTGGGAATCTGGTGGATCGCGGCCTTCAATGCGACCTCATAAGGTTATTCTTCTCCGATCTTTCTCTCAGTAACTTGATTTCATTTTTTCGCATTTTTATTATTTTATTTTTTATATTAATAGTTTATTATTATTTTTATTTGTATATATCAAATATTTTTTTTATTATAAGTGTTCCAAGAGTACGGATTTATATTTTAATATTTTGTGTGTACACTGTTAAGTATACATTTTATTTTCTTAATTAAAAAATAAAATAAAAAGTTTCATTATATTATTAGTTTCCTTGGGAAAAAAAATAGACTATGTCAATCTATGTAAAAATGTAAGTTTTTAATTTTGTTTATAGAAAACCAAAGTAATTATTGTACTGTATTAGCTAAAGTATGCATATGTATAATTATGTCTCACTTTAAGAACGTAAAATATTAATTTAATCAATGTATATTATTAGCAAACTAATTTTTACATATATCTTTTTTTTTTTTTTTTTGCAGGGTTTGCAGGATCTTTAGTCTCATGTTACCAAATTCATATTTTATATGAATTTTTGTTGTACATATTTTTTAGTTAAGATTAATAAATATTGTATTTTGGCAAAGATTTGTACATCTTTTAATGTACGTATATTTTATTTATCAAATACGTTAATATCAAATATTACATTGTACATAATTACTCATTTTATTTATATGTATATTATTAGAAAAAATAATATGAAATTCATATTATAATTCAAAAAGAAATTGCACACGCATCGCGTGTGCCCGGCCGCTAGTATATATATATACACATACAGAAAGTCATAGATAGAAATGATACGAAAGGGCTCTAGGGCTGAAGGCGACAACTCATCTTCTTCTCGTAGTCGATTTCAACTCTGCGAACGTGAATACCCTCAGATTGTCGTTTGTGGTTCTTCTCCATCACCGATTTGGTCGCTGACGTTTGTCGGGCACAATCTCAGATCTTGGAATAAAAGACCGTGATCTCAAATCTGCCAAATATGATGAAGATGATGAGTTAGTGGTCTTAGACGTCGTTGGATAGTCGGAGACCTCGCCGGAGTAGGAGAGATCAAGACTGAGGGTTGAGAGAGAGAGAGAGAGAGAGAGCAGATCAGATTGAGTTGAAAGAGAAACGGTAATGGCTTTGCCCCACCAACTCAGATCTATGTTGTTGCTCTGGTATCGGCGGCGAAGAGAGAAAAGAGAGAGAGGGAGAGAGAGAGAGAGAGGTGGAGCTGTGGAATCCACGATGTATAAGATTTGATGCGATGATAGAGATAGCGCTGTGGTGAGGGACGTCGGAGGAAGGGTGGAGGATGAGAGAGACAACACTAGGGTTTCGTAAAAACAGATAGAGAGAGAGGAATGATAACAGAGACATAATCGGTTTGAGAGATGGGATTGAAACAGATAGACGCGCGATCCAAATAAATAATGGTGGGTATTTTAATCATTTTATGATAGCTTGTTCCTATGGTCCGACTTAATTAGCGCCTAGATCTCTTAACAAGAATAATCTAAAATTTGGGCTGTGTTTGGAGAAGTTTTTGAAATATGATTCCACCTCTTTTTCTAAACTCTCTATTTGAATAGAGTGTTCAAAAATTAATTTCACACCACTTTTGAAAACTAGTTTCAGGCAAAAATTTTGTGCAATTGACACTTGTTATTTTTTATATATTAAATAAAAAATATTTTCTGATTTTTTAAAAAAAATTTTATGAGTTTTGAATATAATTTTAGGTTGTGTGTTTGGTTATGAGTTGTAATTTTTTTAATCAAATATCATATGCTACATCAATTATTCTAAACTCAATTCAAAATTCTTTTGAAAACTCATAATCAAACAAATTTTTCATACTCAAATAATAATTTCAAAACTCACAAACTCAAAATACAACTCTATTCTCAAATTATAATTCTAAAATTCTTACGAACACAACCTAGATTTTTCACCCGAATGTCCTATTTTTAACATTTAAGAAGCTATGATTTTTAACACTCACTTTAAAGGAGATATTCACCTCTTCTAAGAGCATCTTCAGCCCAACACTCTTAATTAGAGGGATAAATTGTAAATACATCTCTTGAGATTTACTTAAATTATAAATTACCCCATGTGATTTTAAAAATTACATTATGTCCCCTAAGGTTTTTAATTTCATAACAAATATGTCATTTTATTAATAAATCATCAAGTTAATTAACAGTTTTTAATAATGTTAAAATTTTATTTCAATTAATAATTCAGATAATTTTATTATTGTATAGGTGAACGGATAGAAATTTCACTTTTTTCAATTAATTCTGTTACATAAAAAATTCTGAAAGGGAAGTATTTGTAATTGTTCAAACCACAGAGGGCAATTCATATTTAAAGCAAATCTCATGAGGTGTATTTGTAATTTACCCTAATTAGAGGATGAAAATACTGTTTTTAATCAAAAAGTAAATATAAAGTATCCCACTATTCAGTCAAGCTCCAACCATAAATTATCATTTTCTTCTCTAAAGATTTCTCTCAAAAATATTTTCATAAAAAAGTGAATAATTTTTATTCATTAACAAATATTTAATGTTGAAATTTTTGTAAAATATATTTAATATTATACTCAATTTTAAGATATGATTTCACCATTTTTAATGATGCCAATTTTATAAAAATTAAATTTACATGTTAAAAGTTATTTGTAATATAATAAAAAATATAAAATGAATAGTATTTTAAAGGTGGTCCTCTATTTTTTATCATCCCTCCAAATATGGAGGATCAACCCATCCTCCTTCCAAATAAAGATGGATTTAGGTGATGGGTTGGAGATGAAAATCTTTCAAAAATGAAGAAATAGAGAATATATTGGAGATGCTCCAATCTCCTCCAAAGAATCCCATGGTATGTCTAAAGTCTAGAAATTGGATCTTTTATCCAACTGAAAGGGAGATTTGTGCTGAACAATGGCCGACCTGCGCCAACATCGATTATGGTGTTGGGCCAAGCAAGGAGAACCTGGACCGCATCGTTGGGCTAGACTGGGTCCACGCTAAATGTAGTGTTGGTGTAGGACTACGATTATCCGACATGGACCCGCACGGAATATAGTGTCGGGTCGAGCTAGGCGCACACAGAATATTATGTCAGCCAAACGCAGCCAAGCTAGATCAGACGGTGGGCATCACCACCCTAGCATTGAGGTCCAAGGAAGCGAAGTCATGTGACGATTGAACTGCATCCTGTTTGGCCTACTATCGCCAAGGCAGGCGTTTCTAGGGATCGCGGTGTTCAGCTAAGATGTCGCTCAGCGCACTTACCCTCAGTCGGTGCCAGGTGATCAGGGCTTTGTCTAAGTGCACTATTGCTGATAGACCGGTCTCATTTAGCCCGACATAAAAGGGGCTGACATAATGTAAGGTGTTCATAAGTAATAGCCCAATCAGGAATTCCATGTGGGCCAATAAAGAGAAGAGAGGAACCCACTCCTGGTATGCGCCAATACCGTTTGGCAGAGTGACAAACATTGTTTGGAGGTTTTGGTTTCTACATGTATAAAAAGTGTATAGGGCACATCTAACTGTCCAGAGAAAGACAATAAAGGTAGTACGCCCACAACCTCTGAGGCTGCATAGCCAGCTTTGAAAATGAGTAGCATGCAGACATTGAAGGTAAGCAATTTTGTGCAACTCTCACTCTCTACAGTGCTCTCTGCCTTCTCTCTTCTCCTAGTAAGCTAACTTGACCGTTGGAGGAGTTTTCCAGCAAACCTACCCGCTGGGTAGCTCACTTTTGTTTTGTTTACATTGCGATAGAGTTCTAACGAAGTGCGACGAGCTTGGAAGCAAGGAGGTACGGAGCAGGGCGAATATTTTTCTCCCATACAATTGGCGTCATCTGTGGGAAGATTTTTGACAAACAAACCTTGTTCCACAAGCTTTTTCAATTGTTTTCCATGGCGAACATCGACAAAACACTGTTGTTCATCATTGACGGAATCACTCTAGAGTCAATCCGAATGAGAGATGACCCTCCCGCAATCCCGACAATGGCGGGCCTTGAGACCTCCTCTAGAGGGCTACCCAGAAATGCGCGAGACAGATACGCAAGGAGCACTAATCATTCGCAGAGCCCTAAGAGACGTTGATGGCGAGGAGAATCGCATGCTCAACGCCTATAGCACAAATCAAAGACCAAGACGTTCTCATTCGAAAGATGGTAGCTGAGATGGAGGCGTTAAAGCGACAAATCAAAGGGAAGGGTGTTGCTGGAGTGGGAAACCGCAATGAGCATACCCAACCCCGTCACTCAGGCAGCCAGCACCAATGGGAGACACCCTCTCTCTCCATCACCAAGAGCTACGGTGTTGGCAATTTTGACCCACCAATATAGAGATCACGCACGTGCGACAGCAACTACCATCCATCGCGTCCGTCAACGACGTCGAGATACTCTTACTCCGCTCGTTCGGGGGACTTGAGGGACGTCTTTGAGGAATGTGCACTCCACAGAGAGGCCCAAAGAGTAACGATGCTGCAAAGGCTGAGTTCTAGAATCTGTTATAGTGAAGAGGTGGTCATGCTGCCACCTAGAATGGTGGTCCCATCACCGGAGGATAGAGACTTGGCAAGACTGATAGCCACCCCACTGTCTCCAGAGATTGAAAGCACACCTTTCCTGCCAGATTCCATCAACCTAAGTTCACGTTGTATGATGGCAAGACGGATTCGTACATGCACGTTAGTCATTACAAGCAAATAATGGTTGGTCATCGTCTTAACGATACCTTGATGTATCTCATATTCCCAGCAAGTTTGGGAAAATTGGACCTGAAATGGTTCGAGCGGCTTTCGGAGGGAAGTATTGAGGGGTCGCAGCAGCTGGTGAAAGCCTTCGTTACCAGATTCAAGACCAATACTCGAACACCGAAAGAGGTCAACCACCTCCTGGGTATTAAGATGAGGTCGAGCAACTCATTGAAGGCATACAATGCCAAGTATTGGGAGACCTACAACGAGATCCTTGATTGCCCCAATAATTTGGCAATTGCCTAATACAAGCAAGACCTACCAGTCGGACATATATTGCGAGACTCGTTTACAATGCACCAGTCCACAACCATGGAATCATTAATGCAGCGGATCAACAAACACATTCGAGTTGAGGATGATGCCGTCACCGCCACCACCGCCGCAACTAAGAAGGCAAATCTGATTACGACAGACAAACGTGTGGCTGGAAAGGTTCACTCGGTGGGACAGGAGGACAACCGCCCTAATAACCGAGCGAGAGAGCAACATCGCGGTGCAAGCCACAATGACAAAAACAAAGGCTATGGGAACGACCTAGCTAATACCTCTCACAACGAAGAGAAAGTTGAAGGCGCGGACTGGTATCACAACGGTCTTCAAAATCTCAATTTATCGCATCCTCGGTGAGATTAGAAGCGAGCCATATGTCCGATGGCCAGCAAAATTGGAGGACGCACAAAGGGGATTTAACTCAAGGTACCGCTGCACTTTCCATAAAGAAAGGAGGCACCGAATGGATGATTATGTGCCATTGAAACAGCACTTGAAAGGGCTAGTCGCAACAAGACATTTAAACCAGTATATTGACGATGGTAAGAGAGCCGCTCCACAAGGACAAGGCAAGCCGAATGGGCTAGCCGTCCTAGATGCCGCACCCTAAGGAGTTATCAATGACATTCATGGCATCATTGAGCCGGCTCGAGTATGCGAGCTTAGGGAAATGATTAAGATGGCTGAGCATATGAGGGAAGTGTTATCTGTTTAGCCCGCTATAAAGAAGGGAAAAATTGAGATACAGGACATCATGACCTTTTCCAGCAAAGACTTGGAAAGAATTCAAACCCCTCATAATGATGCCTTGGCGGTGATGCTTCTTGTCAAGGATTTTGACATTAAGCGAATACTAATCGACCAGGGGAGTTCGGTCGAGATCATGTATTATGATGCATTCAAGAAGATGAAGCTGGAGGACAAAGACTTGGCTTCGGCAATTTCTCATGTAGTTGGGTTCAACTCGCAGCCGGAATGGCAAATAGGGAAGATCATATTGCCGGTCAAAGTAGGATTGGTTACGAAGCAAGTAGAGTTCTGGGTGTTGAAGGTCCCATCAATGTACAATCTGATCTTGGGGAGGGGTTGATTACATACCATGCAAGCAGTGGCTTCGATTTATCACTAGGCCATGCGCTTTCCTGCTCCAATCGGACAAATCGAAGAAGTTTGGGTGGATCAAGTGATGTCCAAACAATGCTTCGTCGCGGTCAATGACAATCGGGCGGCAAAGGGTTTCGTCTAGATAATAGAAGGACCAGAAGGCAAGGAGGTCTTGGAAGATGTGGGCCAAAAAGATGAAGAGAAATCAGTTGAAGACTTGGTAAAGGTTCGGATTGATGAGAACGATCAGTGCAAATTCTTTCTCTTGGACTCATCATTGTCCACCACTAAGCGGATGGACTATGTTAACTTCCTAGTCTCCAACATTGAAGTCTTTGCATAGACGCCTTACGATATTCCTGGCGTTGACCCTACCTTCATTTGCCACCAATTAAATGTCTTTAAAAACGCAAGACCTGTCATTCAGAGAACTCGGTGCTCGGCTTTATACCATGCCAAAGTAGTAGCCAAAGAAGTCAAAAATTTGCTAGAAGTTGGGTCAATCGAAGAGGTGCACTAATCCAGATAGATTTCTAACACGATCGTGGTGTTGAAAAAAAATAGAAAATGATGAGTGTGCGTCGATTACAAAATGGTCAACCATGCTTGTCCCAAGGATAACTTTCTTATCCCAAGAATCGACCAAGCGATGGATCTTACCGCTGGTCACCAAAGGTTGACAAATTCCTTGACACATACCGTGGTTACCACTAGATAGCCATGTATAAGCTAGAGAGATATAACATCCTTTACCATGCCAAGAGGCTTGTCTTGCTACAAGATCATGCCCTTTGGCTTGAAAAACACCAGGGCAACCTTTCAAAGAATGGTGACCAAAATGTTCGTCCCTCTCCTTGGCCATACTATGGAGGCCTACATTGACGACATAGTAGTGAAAAGTAAAGATGAGTCCCAACACCTCGCCAACCTAGCGAGATGTTTGCCATAATCAAGCTCCTGATTATGTTTGAATGCATCCAAGTGTGCTTTCGTAGTGGAAAGCGGAAAATTTTGGGTTTTGGTGACCAACCGAGGAATCGGGTTTCCCTTCTCGGATCAAGGCAATCCAAGAGCTGGAAAGCCCGAATTCCACAAAGGACGTGCAACATCTTACAGAATGGTAACGCATTGAGCAGATTCATCGGTAGGTCATCAAATCATTGCAAGCCCTTTTTCAAGACTTTGAAAGTCAAGTTTTTCTAGGATGAAGATTGTGAGCAGCGCTTTGGAGACACGAAGGCATATCTCTCTTCCACCCTAATACTAGTCACTCCACAACAAAGTGAAGAGCTCTATCTATACTTGGCCATTTCTCAACACGCGGTGAGTGCGGTGCTCATCTGAGCTGAGAGGATTTAGTACCTTCTTATTTTCTATGCCAGCAAGATGTTGCTCCCAGCTGAGTCAAGACATCTGCCACTCGAAAAGTTGGCTCTAGCTGTCATGATGGCCTCATGCCCACACAATAGTGGTGCTGACTGAATTCCCACTCAAGGTGCTTTTTGAGAAGGCGGATTTTCTTGGCAAAATTTTGAAGTGGGCGGTAGAGCTAATTTGTCCCTGGCACTCACCCTGTCTGTCCTATTGATTTGGTACATGAAACCGAGTAGAAGGAAATGACTGGTGCGGATTTAGCACGGCCCACAGTTTCAATGCCACCAAAAATGGGTGAGGTACAAGCAATAGAAAAACAAGACAATCCTAAGCGAGTGGAAAGGGATCCGGCTGATCTAAAGGTTGTAAAGATGAATGACCATTGTAGAAAACTGCATGCAGAGCCAACCGGTCCCTTGGACTTAAGAAATTCTCAAAACCCAAATGTGGAAGCTCTCCATTGACGGGGCCTCAAATTGACATGGTTCCGGGCTAGGAATTGTATTAACCTCACCAGACGGGCTAACCATTAAGCATGTTGTCATGCTTGGATTCCCAGCGTCCAACAACGAGGCTGAATATGAAGCCCTCCTCGTCGGCCTGAAGAGTGCCTTACGAATCAAGACATCAGAGCTTATGGTATTCAGCAATTCCAAACTGGTGGTCAATCAAGTCTCTGGGGAATATGAGGCCAAAGATGAAAAGATGGCCAAGTATCAAGCATTGGTATGCGCTGAGATCAAAAAATTTGCCGCAATAAGAAGAGACCAAATAGGCCGCGAAGAGAATAGTCAAGCAAATGAGTTGGTCTGTAATGCCCTCAAAATAATACAAATAACCCAACTCATAAGAGAAATGAATATAACATAGTTAGTGCACTTTCATATATCAGAATTCGTATTATAAAAGGGATTACATGTATTCATGAACATTCATTCTGAATCTATAACATGTAATGCAAATTAATAACAAAATATTAAAGGCCCTACGGGCTTACATCTTTCCAAGACATATCTTGGTTACAATCAAAAGTGAGCTTCGCTCATTACATCTTAAGCCCTTGGCGTTACCAAAATATACAATCAAAAGGAGAAGCCCTTACTTCCACAAGTTTCTCCGACGCTATTGCCTTGATAGAGGCATGCCATCATTACTTGAAAATGTTATTACTTAAGTAGGGTGAGCCACGGCTTAGTAGAAACCACCTAACACAATATGTGGAATTTAACAAAGGTACAAGTACACTATGCATACACAACATCAAAGATAAAGGCATCCACATTTTGTATAGTCTTAAATTACCAAACTCAGTTATTAAGCCATTTCCCTTCATTTCATTTAATTACATAAGCCGATTTCATCGTTTCTCAACAACCCAAATGAGATTACAACTCATAAGTTCTAGAACCCCATTATTAACATGTAGCACTTCAAACTTTTCTTTTACGGATATTTCGTCTGCGGGTAGCCGTCAAACGGGACCCATGTATTCTTTCATGGATATTTCGTCCGTAGGCAACAGTCAAACGGTCTCTTAGGACTTGGTCTCGTTTATCCAAGACCCTCACCGGTCTCTTCTCATACGAGGCATCCTCATCTACCTCTAAGTCGGTCCAATCCAACACGTGTGATGGATCCGGCTCGTACTTCCAAAGCATACTAATGTGAAACACGTCATGAACCTTGGAAAATGGTGGCGGTAACGCCAAATGGTAAGCAACTTCCTCAATCCGCTCAAGGATCTCAAAGGGCCCAATAAACCGAGGGGACAACATCCCATTCTTCCCAAATCTCATTAAACCCCGCCTAGGTGAAATTTTCAAAAAGACATGATCGCCCACCTCAAAAGACAAGGGACTCCTCCTACGGTCGGCATAGCTTTTCTAGTGACTCTGAGCCATAATCAATCTCTCACGAATAAGGGCTATTTTCTCGGTCATTTCCTGGACTAATTATAGACCTAACAAAGGTGCGTCACCCACTTCGGCCCAACACACTGGAGATCTACAAGGTCGACCATACGTGGCCTCAAACGGTGCCATGCCAATACTTGATTGAAAACTGTTGTTATAAGCAAACTCCACTAAGGGTAAGTGCCTCTCCCACGACCCCTTAAAGTCAAGGACACAACCTCAAAGCATATCCTGAAGGATCTGAATGGTACGCTCAGACTGCCCGTCAGTCTAAGGATGATAAGTCGTGCTAAGGGTCAACCTAGTACCCAAGGCACTCTGCAAGCTCTACCACAACTGAGCTATAAAACGCGGATCTCTATCCGAAATGATCGTCACAAGGACCCTGTGCAACCTCACTATGTCCTTGATATACAAGTCGGCAAGATAGTCTATTGAATCACTCACGCGTATAGGGATAAAGTGCGCGGACTTGGTTAACTGGTTAACTACCACCCAAATGGCATCACTACCCCGTTGAGTCCTCGGAAAGCCCACAACAAAATCCATTGTGACATGTTCCCACTTCCATTCGGCTATAGGCAAGGGTTACAACAAACCCGCTGGCCTCTGATGCTCGGCCTTCACTTGCTGACAAGTGAGGCACTTTGATACAAATACGGCTACATCTTTCTTCATACCCCTCCTCCAAAACTGGCAACTCAGATCATGATACATCTTTGTGCCTCCTGGGTGGACCGCAAGGCGTGAATGGTGAAACTCTCAGAGTACTTCCTCTCGGCAAGACTCCGACACAAACAAACGGTCACAGTATCTCACACTCTGGTCAGGATACACATTCAAGCCCTTCTCTACCTTCCCACTGGAGATCTTCTCCCAGTGGGACTCTACATCAAGGTCACCCCTTTGCGCTTCCAACACTTGGTTCACAAGGGTGGGTTGCGCAATTACAAAAAATAAGGCCGTAGATTCAACGGACTCGCCAAGATGCAAGTCAAACTCCCCAAGAGTACCCAACATTTCCCACTCCCGGATGGCGACATAGGCCACACCACTAATAGACTTCATGCTTAAAGCATTGGCCACTACATTGGCCTTTCTAGGATGATAATGCAACTCAAAGTCATAGTCCTCTATGAACTCCATCCACCTCCTCTGTCTCAGGTTCAAGTCTTTCTGTGTAAACAGATACTTTAGACTCTTGTGATCAAAAAATACTTCGAACTTCTCACTATACAAATAGTGCCTCCAGATCTTTAAAACAAAGATCACCGCCGCTAACTCTTAGTCGTGAGTAGGGTAGTTCCTCTCATGTGTTTTCAACTGCTGCGAGCCATAGGCTACTACTTTCCCCTCTTGCATCAAAACACAACCCAAACCTTCCCGTGAGGCATCACAATAAATCGAGTATCCCAAAACCCTCTCTGGAATAATCAAAACTGGAGCAGTGGTAAGTCTAACCTTAAGCTCTTGGAATGACTTTTCACAAGTCTCACTTCACACAAATTTGACCCATTTTCTCGTCAACCTAGTCAGAGGTGAAGCTAATCTAGAAAAATCATTCACAAACTGATGATAATACCCAGCCAACCCTAAGAAACTACAAATCTCGAAAACATTCTTAGGTTGTGCCCAATCTTGCACTGCCTCTGTTTTGGATGAATCTACAGTCACCTCTTCCTCGGATAACACATGGCCTAAGAATTTAACCTCTTTTGGCCAGAACTCACACTTCTCGAACTTAGCATACAGCTTATGGGCTCTAAGCAACTCAAGCACCACTCGCAAGTGTTCCTCGTGCTCCTTCTCAGAAGGTGAGTAAATCAAGATATCGTCCACGAAGACAACCACAAAACGATCTAAGAACTCTCGAAAGATTTGATTCATCAAGACCATAAACACAGCTGGGGCATTGGTTAGCTCAAAAGCCATCACAAGAAACTTATAGTGGCCATACCGCATACGAAATGCCGTATTCGAGATATCCTCCTCTCTTACTCTCAACTGATGGTAACTCGATCTCAGATCTATCTTAGAGAAGCAACGAGACCATTTTGGCTGATCAAACAGGTCATCTATACGTGGCATTGGATACTTGTTCTTAACCGTAACCCGGTTCAATTTTTGATAATCAATACAAAGCCGTAAGGCTCCATCTTTCTTTTTAGCGAAGAGGGTCGGCACTCCGCAATGCGAAGTACTAGGACAGATAAAACCTTTATCTAACAATTCTTGGAGTTGAACCTTCAACTCACTCAATCAACGGGTGCAAACCGACACAGTGCCACAGAAATTGGTGCCATGCCAGGTACTAAATCAATAGAGAACTCGATCTCTCGGTGAGGTGGTAAACTAGTAAAATCCTCGGGAAAGACACCGGGGTATTCACACACCACCCTTGGCAGCTCAACTCGAATTTCATGACACTCACTATTTTGAAAGCTAGCAAGAAGACAACTAAGTTCACTCCGCCCACGCGGATCATACACCGGCGATAAGACTTTATCCACCCGGTCCCCCAAGAAATAAAAGTAATCCCTACTCCAGGTACATACAGTAACCCTCTGATAGTAGCAATCTATAACAACCCGGTATGATGATAACCAGTCTATATCCAAAATAACATCAAAACTAGTCATATCAAATAAAACAAATGCAAATGGAAGTCGACAACCGGCAACCTCTATGTCACAACCCCGACACCCCTGTTTCAATATAACCTCACTACCAATAGGTGACTCTACACAAATAAAAGATGCTAATTGTGTCAACTCCAACCCCAAAACTGATGCAAATGTAGATGAAATAAAATAATGGGATGCACCTCTATCAATCAACACATTAGCAACTGAATTGCAAAACAAGAAAGTACCTCTCATCACTAAAGGAGCAGGTACAAGATCTGGCGCGGTAACAACATACAAACGCCCTGTTGGTCTCTGATCGACCTACGCAACTCTCGGAGCATAGGCTTGCTGTAGTGACTGAGCTGATGAAGTTCCATGATTGGCCCACAATGCCTGTGCTGACTGTGCTGGCTGGTGACTCTGTGTTTGTCTCAAACCAGGCCTTTTGAATGTGCCATCCAAGCTGGGCAAGACCTCTTCAAGTGCCCCACCTGGCCACACTGATAGCAAGTGGGCGGCTGTCCTCTACCCTGACTCTGGCTCTAAGAACGAGCTGAAAATGAAGCTGCTCTCTGCCCTCCTCTTCTCTGCGAGCAAGCTGGAGACTTATGGCCCAATTGACCACATTTGAAACAGGTCACATCTCCCTGACCACCTCTCCTAGAACCCGAGCTAGGCATTGGAAAGGTAGACCTCGACTGAACTCCTTGGGACTATTGAGGGTTAGAACCCTTCTGCCTCTTACCGTCCCCTTAACTATCCTGACTCTTCCTGAAGCCCCTCATCCACTCCTTTTCTGCCAGCATGATGGTCTCAAGATGAGCCACCACCTCCACAAGGCGCCCATAATCTCTAATCACAAACTCGGCCACTCGAAACATGAGTCTGGTCCTCAACTTCTCCTCGAGCTCCAAACAACAGCGCTTCTCAGTCGCCACCAACTCAAGTGCAAATCTAGAGAGGCTAGTGAAAGTGGCCTCAAACTTGACTACAGGTGTGTTCAACTGCTTGAGGCGAGAAAACTGATCCCTTAACTTCTCTCTAACAGTGGGAGGCAAGTACTTGTCCTGGAAGGCGTCAACGAAAGCCTTCCAAGTCCCTCTAATGCGTCCCTTTGCATTCTTCCACCATTCACCCACGTCTCCCTTCAACTGGAAGGACGCCAAGGTCATTCTCAAACCTCCGTCTTCGATGCCAAGCATCTCAAACGTTTTCACCATCTGTTCTAGCCATTCATCTGCCTTCAGTGGTTCCTTTGGGTCACCCAAAAACTCATCTGGATTTGACCTGAAAAACTCCCTCTTTAGAAAAGAAGGCCCTGCCTTAACTACTTGGGCCTTGACTTGATTCTTAACTCTGGGAATGTCTATTGATTCCCTCAATGCTCCAGCCATTTCATGGGCTAAGGCGCCCATGGCCTGCTGACCTGCTGGTTCGACCATATTGGCCTGACTAACCCTTTCCTCTTGCGCCGGAATCTCATCTGGTATAGGCACCTCGTGCCTCCTAGGCCTACCACACCTACCTCTATGACCACATCCTAACATCCTAATAAAGGTAACACAAGAAATTAACACATTCACAAATGTGCCAAAGCTAATTCACTCACGTCCTAATACATTGGACAACAGTAATTCACTTCACATAAGCATGTAATCACGTAAACACATATGAATTTTATCTTCGGATAATGACCGTCCCACGGCATTGCTAGAGTTTCAATTAGAAATAGCAGTGATCAAGTGCCTTTCTAACAGGACTCCTAGAAACCCGTAGACCCAATCGACATTCAAGAAATTTAATACTATACCCAAATAATCACATAAGCATGTTGTCATATAAGCACATATCGTTCACGCTTGAGTCTCTAGCAAGCGAGACAAACCCATTGTGGTACGAACCACTTCCCATGTACCCAAAGTATCCAAACCTGGTACGCTCTGATATCAAGTTGTAACGCACTCAAAATAATACAAATAATCCAACTTATAAGAGAAATGAATATAACATAATTGGTGCACTTTCATATATCAAAATTCGTATTACAAAAGGGATTACATGCATTGTATATTCATAAACATTCATTATGAATCTATAGCATGTAATGCAAATTAATAACAACAAATTAAAGGCCCTACGGGCTTACATCTTTCCAAGACATATCTTGGTCACAATCAAAAGTGAGCTTCGCTTATTACATCTTAAGCCATTGGCCTTTCAAAAATATACAATCAAAACGAGAAGCCCTTGCTTCCACAAGTTTCTCCGACGCTATTGCCTTGATGGAGGCATGCCATCATTACCTGAAAATGTTATTCCCAAGTAGGGTGAGCCATGGCTCAGTAGAAACCATCTAACACAATATGTGGAATTTAGCAAAGGTATAAGTACACTATGCATACACAACGTCAAAGATAAAGGCATCCACATTTTGTATAGTCTTAAATTACCAAACTCAATTATTAATCCATTTCCCTTCATTTCATTTAATTACATAAGCCGATTTCATCGTTTCTCAACAACCCAAATGCGATTACAACTCATAAGTTCTAGAACCCCATTATCAACATGTAGCACTTCAAACTTTTCTTTCACGGATATTTCGTCCGCGGGTGTAGACACCCCATTTTTGACTGTCCTCAAGACTTGGCCGTCACCGTTTGAACACTCGGTGATCATCCATCTTCGTGTTCGTTTTGAGTTCTCGAAGGTCTCGGCTACATGCCTTGCCTTAGGAACTCTCAACTTGATCACGTGTGCTTGGTTTTGCACCAAACACTTGTTGTTTTGCTTCTGAGGGTAGAGGAAGGCTTGTTACCCATCTCCACACCTCACCAACCATGGCTTGAGGCCACCGGTCCTGTTTTGTTGCTACCGGCCATTGGTGATGGCCGGTCGGCACTCTTTTTGGTCGGTCGACCATTGCTTTGGTCAATTTGTCATTTTTGGCTGGCCGACCACTATTCATTTGCTTTTGGTAGATATTTTATGCCAGCTGTGATAGCTAGCATCTGCAATGCACCCCCTCCATACACGTGTATGGAGGGATTTCACTCTTACTTAGCTTGTTTTGTAAGCTTTGCAAGATTGGAGTTCCTATAAAGGGAGGGCTTCTCCTCCCTCCTCAAGGGTTCCAAAAAAGTTCCAGAGGTCTGGTTTTAGGGTTAGGAGTCTTGTACCTATCCTATCTCTATATCTCCCTCTCCTTTTGATTTGTGTGTGTATAAGGTGTGCTTGTTCTTAGTTTTGCACTAAGGCACCTAGTGTTACACTATACCTTGGTTCTTTGAGGTGCCAAAGGGTTGTTCTTGGAGTTCTTGGGCTAGTTTTTGACCTAAGGAAGGTCTTTGGAGCTCTCTTCTTGAAGAAGTTCTTCAAGGGTAAGAACCTTACCCCTTTATTCTCCATTTTTGCACAAGGTTTTGACCTATCTTGCATCTATTTTTAAGCTTAGTGTATAACTAGTAAAATTTCTAATTTTACTTGATTTTGAACTTTGTTTAAGGTTGTTTTGAGGTT
Organism: Camellia lanceoleosa; assembly: GCA_025200525.1. NCBI lineage: Eukaryota > Viridiplantae > Streptophyta > Magnoliopsida > Ericales > Theaceae > Camellia > Camellia lanceoleosa. The sequence goes on along the minus strand of CM045770.1, from coordinate 10,818,184 downwards.
TGGGGTTGTTTACCCCCTCTTAGGCCTTGTTTGGCCTCCTTTTTGTGCTATTTTGGTGAGCTCTGAGACCACCTTGTATTGGCCTCCTCACCATTGAAATCCAGAGGGATTTCAGTGGTGGAGATGGTGTTTTGAGGTCCTAAGAAGGAGAGGGCCATCCCCTCTCCTTGTTGTCTTCAAAACTTGTCATTTTAGCCTCATGTGTAAGCACCTTGATTAAGTCCATGTTGGCCATGTCTTAGTTGGTATTTGTGGTTATTTTGCCATGTTATATCACTATTTTAAGTTGGTTTAGACACACCATGCATGCTTTGCGTACTTGTCATGTAATGCCATGAAATTGCCTTAATATGCATCATGATGTACCATGACTTTCTAGCATGATTTTGGCTTAGCTTTGTGAAGCTTTTATGCATGTTTTGGTGTTCTGAAGGTCTGATTTTGGTTATTTGGGTCACCCATAACTTGCTTTGTATAGCTACCATGCAATCTCCCTTGTAAGCTTTGAGTGTTGGATTCTCTAGCATGCTCTATTTGCATCATTTCAGTGGTTTGGCACCATTAGTTATGTCATTTCAGTCCATATGGCATGCTTGTATGCTTGCATTTGATGCTCCTTTGGTGCTTTAAAAGGTTGATGTCTTATGCTTCATGTTTGAACCCTTGTGTATGCCATCATGTGTAGGACATTTAGATGCCATCTAGGTGTGTCTTTGGCCTTGTTTTGGTCTACCTTGGGACTATTTTGAGTCCCTTTGTCCCTTTGAGGCTTGGTTGGCATGGTCATGGCTTGAGCCCCTTGGCTAGCCTTGAGTTTTGGGCTTGGTTGCATGCTTTGCTTAATTTGTTTAATTGGTTTGGCACCTTTTCTAACATGATTTCAGAGCTTACAATGCTTGCCATTTGTCCATGTTTGTTCCTTTTAAGTGTGCTTAAAAGTCCCTCTTTTGAGCTTAAAGTTTTGGACCATGTTTGCATGCATGTTTGTATGTACATTTGCCTTCACGTGCTTAGTATATTGGCCACTGTTTTGGGCCTATTTGAGAGCTGCCCAAATTGGTTGAAGTCTATCCCTGCATGTTGTTGCATGCTTGCCTTGTATGTTGTCACATACTTGTTGCATATTTGGTGAACTACATGTTGTAGCATGCTAGTTCAATTGTGCCTCGTTGTGTACTTAATCTATGACACGTTGTTGCATGCTTAGGTTCTAATGCATTTGGCATGCAGTCTCTCTTTTAGTTACTTAACATGTTGTCCATGTTGCATCTTGCATGCTTGCATGGTTAAATTACACTTTACATGCGTGTTAGCTTGCATACTTGTTCACATGCTCATGGTGCATGCCTAGCTTCCATGCCTAGGTCGCATAGCATTAAGCATGCATCTCTTGCCTCTTGAATTGATTATGATAGAGGTTGGAGGCCTTTTGTTTGTTTGGTGTGCATCTCATTTGATATCAAGATGCACAACTTGACTTCTTGGGCCATCATGCATCGAAATGCGTGATTGGTGGCCCAAGTCGTACCATACTCCCCAGTCTTAAACATGATAGGGAGGGTGGTTGTGCAAACATTTGTTTTGAAATGCATTGCTATGTCTTGTTTGCCCTCTCTGCTTTGTCAAAATAGGGTTACGCAAGAAGATATGGTCGAGCCATTCTCGTGCCGATCGACCAATAATGGATGGCGAGAGCATCATAGATAGTCGATGACCAATTTCTCATGGCGGTGGTGTTTCCTCTTGGCTATGGTCTCACAACCCTTAGAGTATTTCGTAGCATCCTTGGGACTTGTGGTCCAGAGATGCAAGGCAGTAAACAAAAGCGCCTTTGTGTATGGTGGTGGATTTTTGGCTGAGCCGAAGACGCATGCATTGGACCCTCTTCCGAGGTCAAGCTTTTACCACTTTATTAGCTTAGTTAATTTGCTTAACTAGTTAAGTGGTCTGTAACTATTTAATTAGCTTGATTAGTTAGTTAAATTTGTATTATTCTTTTGGTCCTCCGAGAGAGGGCGACCATGTAATAAGCGTCTGTGTGTGATACATGTCTTCCAACCCCACTTCTTTCTCCTTTTACTTAACTACTTTTGATGGTTAGTATTAGAACATGTTTTGATTTGCATACTTATGATAGCATGTTTGCATCCATTCATTTGTATTGCATGCAGCTCGGCGCATTATACTAATTGCATAGTATTTCAAATCTAACTTGAATACAGTCATTCTTTGCATTTCACATGCCATCCATAGATTAGCTGAGCCTATTCTAGTCATTTTGCTCGATGCATTAGCCATCTTAACATGGACTTGGATCATACATTTGATTACTAACATGTTCCTTGTTTTGGCTTGAAGTACTAGGTGAGTGTTTATACTTTAGCATCTCGCATGAGTATGAATGTTAACATGAAAGCATGGTTGCCATGGAGCTAATCGCTAGTTGATTTAATCGCCTAATACTGGTGAAGGTTGATTGCTTGAGTTGGAACAACTCGTTGAAATCCGTGTTTTAGCCTACTTTGAGTAGCAAATTTCAAACTGTCTTTCAAACGAGCGGATATGCAATGCTTTGTTCCAAATTAGGCGATCTAGTCTATACTTTTGTGTTGTGCGCATCACATAGTAAGATTAGCTAATTAACCGGAATAAGAATGCATAATGTTTTCAAAACTAGATATCATTGTTAGTAGAGGCCGATCTTTGATCGGGCGAGCGGGGGTGCTCATAGCTGACCTTTCCCAATCGTACCCAAGTTTCCGAGCCGAGGCAACTTTGGTGATGACGGACACGTGGCCTTAGGCAATAAGTCAGGGTTTCCTAAATTTCCCCATAAAAAATATTTAGGTGGTGACTCTGTATCTGGCAAAGCAGTCCATGTTTGGCACTTCTTTACAAAAATCTGTTTTCCAAAACAATTTGTTGGATTGGGACTTTTGGTGATTTCTTAATCTCATTGCACATTAGAGAACAGATTAAGAACCGACATACAACGAGTCCGATTTGTGGAAGAGCACGGGGACCTGAGGGCGCGTCCACAGCGGGCAGCCGTCAAACGAGACCCATGTACTCTTTCACAAATATTTCATCCGCAGGCAACAGTTAAACAAGACCCATGTAAACGTAGGCTATACAAGCACTACAATTGTCATTTTACAGATATTTCGCATTCGAGCTAGGCACCCATGTATAATTTTGGCATTTTCACTCAGGACACTCCGGCCAACTTAATTATAATGGAGTCCATCCCCTTTCTCCTCCCAAACAATCATTCATACATATGCAATGTATACAAATATAGTCATATTCAATGACAAGATCAAGTGATTAGTTTCAATTCACCTAATTCGCATGTAATTTCTACAACAATCAAGGCTATCCTCCACTAATAGCCCAATACAGTTATTTCTAAACAGATATAAAATCTCATAACAAATAATTTATTCGAAACTACCAAAGAATGGAGTAACACATAACCAATCCACCATTTATATCAATATCCTTTTAATTTCACATTTTCAATGTCAATTTCCATTATTTATACAAGATAATAATTTGATTCAATTAGGACAAATCCTCCATTCTTTTTTTTTTTTTAAAAAATATTAGCAAGTGCCAAAATCATCAAATCATACACAATACAACATCATTTTCAAACCCCCCAAGCCTGTATTTCACCTTCACTCGAAAACCCCTCTTTCTATTTCATGCCCAAACCCTAGGTTTGCCTTAAACACCCCTAAATCACATCATTGTTACACAAGATACAATAACTAAGCTAAATATCATATAAAAGTGTAGAAAAGAACCCTACCTCCAGCTTTGAAGGGAAGACGAGCAAAACAAGGTTGAAACTCCAAAGATGTCGAAACCAAATTTCTACTTGGATCAAAACGAAACTCTTGACAAGCTCTACACTTAATCTCAAAGGAGCAAGGCAAGGAGATGCTTCAAAGTGAGTAGATCTAAAGATCTTTGAGCAAAAAGTGATTTTGGGGAGGGAGAGAGTGACTCACGGCTTGGAGAGGGAAAAAGAGAAGAAAAGTAAAGAAGAGGTTAACTGAGGGACCTATTTATAGTGTTAGGTCAAAGTAAAATGAAGTCCCAAAGTCAACCCAAAAGATCAAGTCAAAATCCCCAAAAAGTAGGGCCCAAACCGTGACCGAAAAATTTTGGGAAATACAGTGTCAACCCCCAAACACGATGTTGACCCTAATGAAGAAAAGCCGAACACTTATGTTTGAAAGCATCACATGTGTTGACCCTTCCTGCATCGTGTCGACACCAAAATGCAAGAAGCAATTTAAGAACAAGGGCCCATCCTTGTGGCCAACAACAAAAGGAAGGTGTCGACACCACCAAGACCCAGGTGTTGACCCCTGCAACAAGATTTTTAAGTTCCCAAACAACTTTTCAATGTAAACAAGCTGAACGAAAGCAATCCCAACAAGTTTAAATCAATTTGTACTCCTCTAAAACTAAGGTACAATAACACCAAAGATTCCTAAATAAAATAAAGGATTCAAATACACTTACCAAAAACTTTAAAGGACATAAGTGCTAGATGGCCGGCTTGGCGTCTATGTAAACCACCTTTGCTAACCCTTTGATGATCGAGTTCTTTCCTTGATCTAGCATCGAGAAGCTAGAGACACCCAAAGTACTTTGCATTGACTTGGGGTCGTCTTAGATGGACCTAATCATCACCTTCTTCAAAGATCAAATCTTGCCCACTAATAAGAAGGAAGCCCACAAGATCAGGGCCAAGCCAGAGTGGTTTTAGCTCTCACCATCTGGGGCCTTGTACAAAAAGTCCTTTACAGGGCCATATCTGAAATGTATCTATCCCACCAAGGTTGAAGCTTTCCTTTTTGAAATTCATGAAAGCATGTATGGCTGCCATATTGAGGGCAGATCGCTGGAATACCAAGCTATTTCCTAAGGCCATTGGTGGCCATGCATGCAGGCCGATGCGTAGAAATATGTTCGCAAATGCGAAAAATGCCAAAAATTTGCTCACCAAATCCATTAGCCGGCCATAGAGTTGCTCCTCTTAACGAGCCCTTGGCCATTTGCACTTTAGGGGCTGGATATTATGGGATCACTTCCAATCGCTTCCAGCAATCGAATTATTCATTGTCGCCACAGACATTTCACCAAGTGGGTGGAAGCTGCTTAACAGCCACCATTAAAGAGAAAGATATGAAGAAGTTTGTCTGGCAGAATGTCATTATTCAGTTCGGTGTCCCAAAGGCCCTCATCTCGGATAATGGTATGCAGTCTAATGGGAAACTCTTCCTCGGGTTTTGCGAAGAGTTGAAGATTGAGTTCTACAATTCTACACCGGCCTACCCCCAAATAAATGGTTGTCAAGCTTCAAACAAAACCATCTTGGATGGGTCAAGAAACCGCCGGAGAAGGCCCAAGGGAGATGGGCTGAAGTACTCCCCAACATGCTCTCGACATACCCAACTACCCCGAGGCGTTTAACCAAGGAGACTCCATTTGCCCCGCTTATGGCATAAAGGCAAATATACCTCGAGGTTGACATGCCAACCATCCGACGGAAAACTTTGAGCTTGACTTGAATGGTGAAGCTATTGCCCTGGAGTTGGACCTGGCTGAAGAAAGAAGGGAAAGGGCACTAATCCACATCGTGGCCTACTAACAAGAGCTCTCCAAAAAATACAACAAGACTGTGCATCCACGTCTGTTCAAAGTTGGGGACTAGATCTTGAGAAAAGTGATAGGCAACACATTGATCCCTGAGAAGGGCAAATTGGGTGCAAATTGGAAAGGGCCATACAAGATAACCGGCCTTGCCATCAAAAGGGCATACCTTTTGGAGGACTTTGACAGCAAAGTCATCCCAAGGCCGTGGAATGTGGCCAACCTCAAGCTATTCTACTTTTGAAATGTAATCTTCCTTCCTTTATTCAGACTTGGCCTTTTGGCATTATATGTAATGTTTGATGAGCAATGGAGAAAAGCCATTTATATCTCTTGTATTATGGGCTTACACTTCCCCCTTTCTGTATTAAAATGATACGTTACTGAGTACTAGGGGCAATTTGGCCTTAGTTGCAACAGTGCACCATGCAGAAAGTTATAACAAGCTTAAGGCACAAGATCAAGCTAACTTCGCTTCGACTAACTTTGACAATTGTTACCAATTGTGGTCGCTGTTTTAAGTTGATTTTGTTCACCTTGCAGCTAATCTGCACTCTAGAAGGCCAATTGGTGTTATCTTCAATTTTGACCATAGAATTTGAGCTGATTTTGCTCGCCGGAGAGAAATTGGTGTCCTGCCCAACTTCTCATTTGGGACCGAGCTGATGTTGGTCGTCTTCCCGAGCTGGGTTCGCTTGCTTGGAAGTAGGTTGGTGTTTTGTCCAACTTTTGTGATTTAAATCCGAGCTAACTTTGCCCGTTTCCCGAGCTAATTTTGCTAGCGTGGCAGTAGGTGTTATGTGTCGCTTAATTTTCATAACCAAGTCGATTTTGCAATCGCACCGAGCTGAATTTGCTCACCATGAGACAGTTGGCGTAATTTCCAATAAGTCTTTTTACTTAAAAAATCGAAATGATTTTATAAGGAATTTTACATCTAAGCACATTCGAAAAAAAAGCGTAAATTAGCTCAAAGATGACTTAAGAGCATTACACATTGGCACATTGTGAGATAATTTCATCTCGGTGATGTGCTAATTTAGCACCACATAGTCAAACCGAATCAGATTATCTCTCAACAATGAAAGCTATGGTTACAATTATTCAAACAGATCGGAGAAATTGAAGAAAGCAAAAGATAAAACATATTAAAAGCAAAAAGTGAACTAATTTCCATTCATAATGAGGTTTCATTACAAAAGGTGGGGCCAAATCGAGTACATCAAAAAAAAAAAAAAAAAACTTAGTCCACATTCACTATATTGGCCAAAGTTGGCAACTTGTTCCTCAACATCGAAAGCATGGCATTATCTTCCTTGAAGTTCCTTCTCGGTTGGGTTGGGACTTTTCTTAACCCCATCAACGTTGGATTCGACGTCGGCTAAGCGGCGATATGCGTCACATTGCAAGTTTTGCCGCCTTTAATGAGCATCTATCGTATGGCATTGGCATAAGCTGTATGTAGGCCGGAATGAAATCACCGAGGATTCTTGAATCAGTTCGGCTGTGCCCTATTTCAAAAGGTTTGAAAGAAAGCCCTTCACCGACTCCATGTTCAATCTAATTCCACAAGTGCAATGTGAAACTGATAATCATCAAAAAGTCCAAATCTGACAAATCTTTTGGAAAATCGATTTTACAATAAAAAATGCCAAAATTGACCGCTTTGCGGATTACGAGTCGCTACCTAAATATTTTATTTTAGAAAATTTAGGGAACCCATGACTTGTGTCAGGTTACATGTCCGCCATCACCAAAGTTGCATCGCCGTGAACTTAGGTACGGAGGTAAAGGTCACTAATTACTTCGCCGCCGATCAAAGATCGGCCTCAACTAATCATAATATGATGTTTTATAAACATTATGTGCTCTTGTTCTAGTTATTAAACTAGCATTACTATGTGATGCGCGCAAACAAGTATAGACTAGTTTGTTCAATTTGGAACAATTTAACTCATGTTTGTTTGTGAAAATGGTTTGAATTTGCCACCTCAAGTAGGCTTAAAGTTTGCGGATCTGCCACCAAACATAGTGGGCTTAAAACACGATTTGCCACTCAACAAAGTGGGCTTGAAACGCACATTTGTTGAATTGTTCCAATTCAAGCAACAAGCATTCATCCATAGGCATTCATGCAGTTTAGCATTTAAGCACATAGCCTCATGGCAAGCATGCTAATCATGGCTTCATGGCAATCACACTCATGCAAGTATGCTAAAGCATAAAGCTCACCAAGTACCTGCTAAAAATGAAACTAGTTAGAAAGATGCATGGTCCTAACTATACAAGATGTTTAATGCAACGCATGCTAAGAATGCAATTAATAGGCTCGCTACTAATATGGCATATGGATCGACGGAACAACGTGCAATTAAACATGAATTCAAAGAAGTATTGAAATGGAAATGCAATTTGAATGATGCTACGAGCCTCAGCATGCAATACAAATGAATGGATGCAAGCATAAGGTATGCTAATTTGAAACATGATGTCTTCTAATCTAACCATCAAAAGCGTTTAAAAAGAAGAAAGACGGGGTTAAAGACATATACACGCATGCACACTTATTACAACATTACGCCATCACAAAGGAGGTCCGAATGAATAAGCTAACTAGCTAGCTACGCTAATTAAGCTAACTAATTATTATAAAACTCAATTAATTAACTATTCTAGTTAACTAATTATAAAAACTAAATCGAATAACTAGTTAAACTAACTAATTATTTACAACTCTTAATTAGCTACAACCAATTAATTACAACATGTATTTAAGCTAGATATTTAAACATTAAATAAGCTTGAAATGCAAGAGGCCTGCATCGTGCTCGATTTCCACCGAAGGTCACTGTTTTGTTGCTAAACTCCTCTGTTTGCACATAAACACTTACACTTTCTCCTTTTCCAGATCAACTCTGTTTTGCTTCAGGAGCACACTGTTGAATTTGCATTGGTGATCGACAAGGGGGCCGGTCGGCCACTGCTGATGGTCGGTCGGCCAACAATGGTGGCCGGTTGGCTACTGGTGGTGGCCGTCGGCTACTACTGGCTTGGACTTCCTTGCTACAACAAAGAGCAAGCAGAGCAAAACAATGTACTTTTTGAAGGCTTGTTTGTATCAAGCACCTCCTTATCATCAAACAAGTTCAAAGGAGTGGTACTCTTGACTCTCAAACCATCAACCAAACAATTTCATTGCATGATGGCCAAAGAACCAAGTTTGTACAAGTTTAATGAATGCAAACAAGACTCAAATGACTATCATCCTATCATGCATGATCAAGGGCAGAGACCTAGGAAAATGACACATTTCATCACTTTGAGTATGAAATGTTCCATTTTCCTTGTATTCAAACTAACGTCCGATTTGAACACATGCAATGCAACACAAAAGAATGCTTATCTTGCCTTTTACTTGACCATTTTGTTTACACATTTTAATTACCAAATCATTCTTTAATCAATTAGTCTATTGGTGAGTGTCTTCTAGGATGAAAGAAGGCCAACCAAGGATAGTTTAAGGCATGAGAGAAGCTTCATGCCATAGGTAATGAACCCTTGAAGGAGGATTAAACCATTAAGCATGAGCCTCCATCTCAAGCTTAAACAACCCTAAGGTTGAAACAACCTCAAAGCAAATGAAAAAGTGAAGAAATAAGGGAGATTGCATAGAATATAAGTGCTGAAATTAGGTGAGAAAAGTACTAAAACATGCAATCTACTCAAACCAATGATGGTTAAAGTCTTAAAACACCAAGCTAGTGAAAGGACTTACACTACAACTATGCAAAAACAAGACTCAAAAGGCACCAAACATCCAAAACAATTCAAAACATAGTGTAAAACATGCGACATGAGCCACGTAAAAGCTAAAAACATTAAGCTAATACATGGGCTAGCTAGGCATGCAAACAAGACACAAGGAGGAGGCTAACCCTCCAATTTTGGACTTCAAAATGATTTTTTGCCAATTAAAAACTCCTCAAATTTAGTGGTTAAAAGGCCCAAAAGGTGGTTTGAAAGTGGTGAACAAAGGCACAAAAACTTTACAAACTAAGAAGTTTAGAAGGGTGAACCACCCTTAATTGAAATGGCCTCAAACCAACACTTTTAAGCTATAAAATAGAGCTTTTACAGTTCAAAATCAGCCTCAAAACAATTGGAAAGGATGGCAAAGTACATGTACAAAACAAGTATAAAGAGATAGTGTTATACCTTTTGAAGCCAAGACACAAGTTAGCCAATAATCCAAGCCAAAACCTTTCTAGAGCTCAAAACAAGTCCTGCTACCTCACCCAAAGACTAGCAACTTTATTAAGGGTGTATAGGCAAAAGTGTATGATTTGTGAGCAAATGTGTATAAAATTACGAGAGAGAGAGAATTTGGCTCCAAATTTTCTAACCTCAAAAACAGGGAGGAACCCCCATATATAAAAAAACAAGTCTTGAGCTTAGAAACATCCTCGCTATACACGTAGGGAGATACAACAAGAAAGCAACAATTGTCACAATCACAACAAATATCGAAAAGATCAGGCCGCCAACCACCATTAGTAGCTAACCGGCCACCATCGTGGCCGACAACCCATGGTGGTGGCTTACAGTCACCACAAGTTCTGTGCTTGAAACAACAAGGTTTTAGTCCAAAACAAAACACAAAATGGACAAGCTTTAAAAGCTCAAAGACAGTATGCTCCATCGAGGACTCTAGGCACTCAAAGCAAACAAATGCAATCATAATCATCATGCACAAGCGATGACGCCTAAATCTTGAGGTCGGTAAAAATGTGGTGTCTACAGAACACGCCAGAATCTTGTCAGGCCAAGTTTTCGTGGATGACTTTCCACTGATTGGAAAAAATGTCCTTCACCTCGACATTGTGCATAAGTTTTCCGCCTTTCGTAGCCACGGTCTTCTGCGTCATCTAATTGCTTCTCCAACTCGACCTTAGGGCGCTATGAAACTTGCGCGATTCAAAGAATGTACCGCTTTGGTCATCAGAGAACTTTCTTTTTCATCATTCGCCTGCCAATCGTCAGCTTGATGCTATCACCACTACAGCCTCTTTTTAGCGGTTTTCAGTTTTCCAACTCGGCAAATTGGCCTTGTTGTCGGTTATGGGTCCTCAAACTCACACGGAGACCATGCGCTGATGGATCTAGATAGTTTTTCTCACAACGCAAGAAAGAAATAGTTAATATACGTGAATCGACAAATGACTCCCGGCAAGAGAAAAGCTCAGCCATGAATAACTTACCAAAGACAATTGACTTTGCAACTAACCTAAGCACCTTCAAGTCGGACAAATCCTCGTGATTCTTCATGTCGGTAAGAAGCAAGCCCTTGGTCATCCGAAACCGAGCGAATAGTCTTTATCGGCATAGACCGAATCAAACGTTGTCACCTCTTGCGAATTCTTGACCCTTGCCTATATACTATAAACCAAACCTTGTGATTTTTGAGCTAAGGTACTTTTGAGCCTACTTTGAGCTCTTGAAGGTGTGTAAGTGTTGATTTGTTGCTTGAAAGTGTTTTCCTCTTCAAGAGGTATAAGTCTTCGCTTGTTTCCTTGCTTTGTTTGCCATTTTTCCTACTCTTTTTCTACCATTTTTGGGTCTAAACTTTGAAATTTTGGGCGAAACTTGTGGTTTAAGGCTAATATAAGTGGAGGGGTGGCTCACTATTCATTTCACCTAGCTTCTAGGCCTTTACCGTTGTGTTTCCCAATCTTGTTGTCAAACTTTTTTGAGGCTTTAAATCGATTAGAGGCTTTTCGCTGGGCAAAATCATGTTTTGAAGTTCAAAAATGGAGGCGGTAGCCTCTTCCTTATGCTTTGTTTACTAGCTTACATAGCTCCATATTTTTAGCTTATTGCTCGAGCTATTTTTGTCTTAATTTCAAGATGTTTTAGGACTGATTTGCACTGCTTTAGGACCCATGAAGCTTAGTTCATTGCATTTGAGCCTTGTATTGCATGCTTGCAGTGTAATTATTCTCATAATCTTGGTGGTTTAGGCCTTAGCCACCAACTTATTTGAGTTGATAACATTTATTTCTTGTTTTATAAACTTGTCATCACCTTTAATGTCACGCCCCCCCAAAAATAATACCAATAATCCAACTCATGTTTATGAGAATATAAACGGAATTTGTATACTTTCATATATCAGAGATTAAATTACAAAGAAATTACATGCACTATACTTTCATAAATGTTCATGTTGAAACTAAAGCATGTAACACTACTTAATAACAACAAAATAAACGCCCTATGGGCTTATATCTTTCCAAGACATAGCTTGGTTTCAACAAAAGAGAGTCATAAGCTCTATATATTTAAAGCCTTCGGCTTGAATAAACAAATAAACACAAAATGACATAAATAGAGCCTCCAACTCCTAAGTCCTCCCAAGCGACGTTCTTGGAGGAAGCATATGACCTACACGCATTCAAAATGTTTTTCCCAAGTAGGTGAGCCAAAGCCTAGTAGAGAAAGACTACCTCAATCTATTAGGTTTAACTAAGATATGAGTGTCAGACAAATGTTCAATATACATAACCAATTTACATCTTTTCATGGCCATTCAATATTGATATTCACATCTCAATCCATTTCCATTATTCATTTTAAATCAATTCATGAGTCTAGTTCATTGTTCTCTAAACAAACCCAAATGAGACTACAACTCATTGGTTCACAATTCAATAACATTCATTATTCAAACACTTCAACTTGGCTATTTTACTTAAACTTTCATCCGAGGGAATTCCACCTATATATATACAAGGTTTTGGGACTTTCACCGACACTCTAGCCAACTTAATTTTAAATGGAGTACATCCCTATCTCCTCCTAAACAATGATACATATACAATGTATTAAAAGCATCAAGTTATATACAATGATTATCCACAACACATATTCAATGTTTCAATCGCACTGGCCATATTCAATGACATAATTTAAATGATTAGTTTCAATTCACCTAATTTCATGCAATTTCTACAACAATCATGCTATCCTCCACCGATAGCTTAAAACAGATATTTCTAAACAGATATACAATCTATATAAACAAATAATTTATCAAATTTCCATAAGTGAGTGATTTAACAAATCTAACTACAAAATTCTCATTCATACATCCTCCCAATTTCACATATTCTATAACAATTCCATTATTTATACAAAATAATCATTCAACAAAAATTAGGGCAAATTTCTCATTTTTCTAAATATCAACCCAAAGGCTAAATTTCACATCTAATCACAAGAGAGCTTTATATTGAAAGCCCCATATTCATTTCAGTGCCCAACATGGAAAACCCTCTTTTAATTTGAACCTAAAACCCTAGTTTACCTAAAATCACTTCTAAATCTCATCATTTATACATACAACAAATATTTAGGTTAAAAACCATATTAAGGTGTAGAATATCCCTACCTCAAGACTAGAAGCCCAAAGGAGAAAATGAAGAACTTAGAATGCCCAAACTTAACTTTTGTTTTGGATCAAATAGAAGCTCACAAGATGCTCCACCTTTTTTCAAAGGAAGCAATAGAAGGTGCTTAGATCTTGGAGTATTTGTAAAAAGAAGTAAAGTTTGAGAGAGAGAAAGAGCCGATTTAGGGTTTTGGGGTAAAAAGATATAAAATTTCATGTAAAATGAGTCAGCGAACCGATATCTGTAGGCTCACTCGAGTGAAGAGTTGTCGCCGAAATACCAGACACAATAAGTGACCTCGATCAAGCGTAAGCGCCATTCAGCGCAAAAATACATACCTTCAAATGTTTTATAGACGCATACCGTCGCCGAACGAAGAACATTACCTTCCTAGAAATTTTGCAAGTTTGGGGAAAAATATCGAACTCTCAAAGCTCGCTTGAGTATAAGAAACCTCACTCGAGCAAAGAAGCAAATTTCACAAGGCTCGCCGGCGAAGAAGCAATTTCTAGACAACAACAACTTGAATAACCTGCAACTAACTCAGCTTCCTAACATGCAAGACATTCCTATACTCAAACTCAAAGACAAATGAGGAAAAGACAAGACATGGATAACAATATTAAACCCTGAAACCCGAGTTCGAAATATAACAAAGGTCGGGTCAAAATCGGAATTGCTATAACCTTCCCCCCTTAAAGAATTCCGTCCCCGACATTTTAAATCATGTTTCAAAGCCAATTAAACTATTCCCAACCATGATAGTCCATCGGCCCAATCATCTTGACTCATCTCCGGTCATCCATTCTTATTAACTCGACACACAAGTTTCAACATTGAATTATAATTCATATATCTCCAAAACATTTACAATGTTCATGATTTACCAAGTTTCCCAAATTTATACAACATATGCAATGTTTACAAAAGATACAACACGCATAATATTTCATAGTTCAAGACATATGCAATGCTTACTTGAATCCAAGTTCTCAAGACATCCACAACATGTACAATGTTCACATTAACTCGTTGTAGAGGTCCTAACGCCCCAGAGGAATCCTGCTTTGTTCATTGGGTCTCACTACTGATTCAAAGACTCAATGTCATGGTCCTCGTTTAATCTCGCAGAAAGTGCAATGCAAGACCAATGAATCATCAAAGAGTCCAAATCCGGCAAATTGTTTTTGAAAACAGATTTTTTTGAAAGAAGTGCCAAACATGGATTGCTTTACCAGATACAGAGTCGCCACTAAATATTTATTTTGGGGGAATTTAGGAAACCTTGACTGGGACCTAAGGCCACGTGTCCGTTATCACCAAAGTTGCTCAAGGAACTTGGGTACGATTGGGGAAGGTCACTTTGTGAGCACTCCCACTCGCCGATCAAAGATCGCCTCTACTAACCATGATATTTAGTTTTGAAACATTATATTTCTTATTCCGATTTATTAGCCTAGAATTATTATGTGATGCGCTAGAGATACAAGTATAGAATTGATCGCTGAGTTAGGAACAAAACATTTCATGTTTGTTTTTGAAAGCGGTTTGCTACCTACAGTAGGCTAAAATGTGGATTTGGCTACCTCGCTGGGCTTAGAAAACAAGATTATTTTGCCACCTCAAGTGGGCTTAAAACTCACAGTCAATGCATTACTCCGATTCAAATAATCCAACCTTCACCCACAGGCATTCAGGCAGATATATCACATAAGCACATAGCCTCATAGTAAGCATGCTATCATGGCAAACATCACATGCATGTATGCTAAAGCATAAACACTCACCGAGTACTCCAAGCCAAAACAGAAACTAGTTAGTAATCAATGCATGATACTAGTTCATGTTAAGATGGCTAATGCAACACATGCAAAATGCAACTAAGATAGGCTCAATATTCTAAACATGGCATATGAAATGCAATGATAACATGTATTCAACTTGGAATTGAAATACAATGCTTTAGTATGATGCGCCGAGCCTGATGCATGCAAAGACAGATGAATGAATGCAAACATGCTAACATAAGTATGCTAATTGAAACATGCTCCTAATCTAACCACCATAAGCTGGTAAATAAAAGGGAGAAAGACGTGGGGTTGGAAGACATACATCACACACACACACACACACACACAGTTATTACAACATTGCCCTCTCGCAGAGGGTCCGAAAGAATAATACAAACTAACTGACTAACAAGCTTAATTAATTACAAAAACCGTTAATTCAATTAACAAATCAATTAATCTACTAAAGCAAGAAACAACCTCGAGAAGAGGGATGCATGCATGCTGGTCGGCTTTTGTTTTAAATCCATCGCTATGCCATAGTTCCCTTTGTTTACATTGCTCTGCTTCTTTTTGAAAATTATGCCAACCTTTGTGACACTTTGAAACATCTTGAGGACATGCTAAGAGGCTATCATGATATGGGGACCACCGCCAAGTGAAATAGCTCATCGACCAAAAAATTGTGCTCTCGGCCAACAATGTATAGCCGATCGACATCAATGTAGTCATTGGCCAACTCTTCCTCAAAAACTGCTTTTGCAGCAGAAAGGACAAACAGAAAGTATGGCGATGCATTTTCAAGGCAATGTTTGCAATAACCACCCTCCTTATCATGTCAAGAGCTCAATGGAGTATCGTTCTCGACCCTTGGGCTATCAATCACGATTTCAATGCATGATGGCCGAAGGAGCCAAATGTGCAATTCGATATGGAATGAAATGCACAAAAACATATAAAGGGCCCCAACCTCTATCATGATTGATCAAGAGGCAGGATGCACACATAATGCAACGCAACCTAGGCAAGCAAGCAAGCATGCAAATAACTCAAGTATGTAAACAAATCTAATGCAATATGAGCATGTTAACATGCACACGCAATAGGCATGCAACCTAAAACATGTGGACATGTATAGTATGCAACAACATGCAAAATGAAACAAGCATGCAACAACATGGTGAGATGGACTTACACTAATATGGGTAGCTCTCAAGCATGCCAAAATCATGGCCAAACACAATTGAAATTAGGCAAGAACATTCATGCAAACATGCCCAATGCAAGGGACCTAACTCTAAGGCATCAAATGCCACTCTACCAAAGTATGGAAAGGGATGACATATGGCATACAATGACACAAATTCTCTATGAAATAGCATACAAGATGGTCCCCAAACATGCAAATACTTCAAGTTAGGGTATGCAAAAGTAAGCTAGGCATGCAAAAGTGCCCAAAACTCAAAGCTAGGCATGGCTATTACACTACAAGCATACATGGCAACCACCAATTGACCAAGAGGCCTAAAAATAGAGCTAAGGCAGCCCAAAACAAGGACAAAATCAGTTTAAGGCATGGCCAAAATATGCTAGAATGGAGGCCAAAATAACACGCAATGTAGCTAGTAAGCATGGTTTACACTACAAGCATATGGAGCATATGGAGGGACCACCAAACCAGCCAAAACCTAATCATGGCATGCCAAAATATGACCAAATGCCCACTAAAATGTGTCCAATACATGCAAGAATAAGGTGCTACTTTGATAGGCTATAAAGAGGGTTGTTCCACATATGCAAGAGGGACATCCAATATGACAAAACCAGCTCTTGACAGAGCTCATGCAGGTCCTAAAACTCACTGAAAAAGGCCTGAACCAAGCTTAGGAAGCGTGAAAGTAAGGGCTCCTTTGTAAGGCCAAAAATGCCAACAAACAAGACAACAAGTGAGAGGATGGCCTCTCCTTCTTAGGACCTCAAACACTGATCCTCACCATCAAATCTCTAGATTTCAGCAGAGAGGGCCACAAGGTGGTCCCGAAGTCACAAAAAAAGCAAAAAAAAAAGGCCAAACAAGGCCTAAGAGGGGTAAACAACCCCAAACACAAAGTGATCTAAACAAACTTCAAAAGAAGCTCAAAATAAGACTTTTCAGTTTATTCCAAAGCCCAAATATGCCTGCAAGTATGACTAAAAGATGGAGCAATAAAGCTTAAAAGAGGAAATAGTGGGTTACCCTTGTAGCTTCAAAGAAAACTAGCGACTTTGAGACCAAAAACCAGACCTTCAACCTCTAAAATGGCCTCCAAGATCCTTAGGTTGATGATGGAGGTGTTAGGTTAAGAGTTGGTGCAAGGCCAAGAACTTCACTCTTTCTAAGCCTAAGTGTAGAGACAAGAGAGATATATGTGTATACCTTAGCAAAATTTTTTGAACCCTTCCACAGAGAGAGGAGGCCTCTCTTATAGAGGAACAAAGGTCCAAGCTTCTTGAGGAAGCTAGAGCAAAGGGTCAAGCTTCTCTTGGAAGCTTAGAAGGGTTCAAGCTTCTCTTAGAAGCTTGGAGCAAGGTCAAGCTTCTTCAAGAAGCTAAAGGTCTGCTTGGAGAAGCGAAAAGGTCAAGCTTTGGAGAAGCTAGAGCAAAGGTGCAAAGGTTCAAGCTTCCTCAAGAAGCTAAAAACCAAGGGTCAAAGGTTCAAGCTTCCTCAAGAAGCTAAAACCAAGGGTTCAAAAGGTTCAAACTTCCTCAAGAAGCTAAAACAAAGGTTCAAAGGTTCAAGCTTCCTCAAGAAGCTAAAACAAGGGTTCCGCCAAAAAGTGACCGATCGACCAAAATAATGGCCAACAACCAGAATGATACGACCGGCCAATACTTTTGGCCAGAGTAATAAAATAGGTCGATAATATGCCAAGGCCGATGGGGTGGGTGGCCAACAAGCCATTTCCTACCCTCGAGGCAAAACCTAAGTGCTTGGTCCACAACCAAGAACAAAACAAATAAGTCGAGAGGTCTTAAGGCAAGGCGCGCAGCCGAAACCTCCAAGAACTCAAGACGAACACGAACATGGATAATCATCGAGTGTTCAAACGATGATGTCCAAGTCTTGAGGACGAAACAAAAATAGGGTGTCTACACCTGTGTTTCCAAAACATATTCAACATATACAATGTTTTTATACTTTAAAACATATTCAATGTGTTTACATTTCATGAACGAAACTAGAATCTCAACATATGCTCACACATGAACAAATAAGTCCAGATATTTCTCACAGACTTCCAATTCACGCTCTCAAGTTGCTTCCTCAACCCTGTGATGTTTCCACAATACTTTGACTAGGGGAATTGTCTTACCTTGCAAGACTTGGTCCCGTCTATCTAAGACTCTCGCTAGTCTCTCCTCATACGAGGCATCCTCATTTACCTCTAAGTCGGTTCAATCCAATACATGCGATGGATCCGGCTCATATTTTCAAGCACATATTAAAAACGCCATGCACCCCAGAAAGTTGTGGCGGAATGCCAAACGATAGGCAACCTCCCCAATCCGCTCAAGGATCTCAAAAGGCCTAATAAACCGAGGGGACAACTTCCCACTCTTTTCGACTCTCATCAAACCCTACCTAGGTGATATTTTCAAAAAGACATGACTACCCACTTCAAAGGAAAAGGGCCTCCTCCTATAGTCGGCATAACTCTTCTAGCGACTCTAGGATGTAATCAACCTCTCACGGATAAGTGTCACTTTCTCCGTCGTTTCCCGAACCAACTCTGGACCCAACAGAGGTGCATCACCTACCTCATCTTAACACACTGGGGATCTACAAGGTCGACCATACAAGGCCTCAAATGCTATCATGCTAATTCTTTATTGGAAGCTATTATTGTAGGCAAACTTCACTAAGGGTAAGTGTCTCTTCCACGACCCCTTAAAATCAAGGACACAACCTTGAAGCATATCCTAAAAGATCTGAATAGTACGCTTGGACTTCCCGTCACTCTGAGGATGGTAAGCAGTACAAAAAGTCAACCTAGTGCCCAAGGCACTTTGCAAGCTCTGCCACAACTGAGCTATGAAACGCGGATCTCTATCCGAAACAATCGTCACAGGGACCCCGTGCAATCTCACTACGTCCCTAAAATACAAGTCGGCAAGATAGTTCACCTAATCACTTTTACGCCAAGATAGAATAAAATGTGCTGACTTGGTCAACCATCAACTACTACCCAGATGGCATCACTATCCCGTTAAGTCCTCGAAGGCCCACAACAAAATCCATCATGATATGCTCCATTTTCACCCAACTATAGGCAAGGGTTACAACAAACCCGCTAGCCTCGATGCTCAAATTTTCACTTGGCGACAAGTAAGGCACTTTGATACAAACATGGCCACATCCTTCTTCATACCTCTCCACCAAAATCGCGACTCATGATACATCTTTGTGACTCCTGACGTACCGTAAAGGCGTGAATGGTGAAATTCTCAAGTACATCCTCTCGGCAAGACTCGACACAAACAAATGATCACTTATCTCACACTCAGGTCGGGATATACAACAAGCCTTTCTCTACCTTCCCACCGAGATCTTCTCCGGAGGGATTCTACCGAGTGGTCACCCTTCAGTGCTTCTAACACTCGGTTCATAAGTGTCCAGTTGTGCAACCATGAAAACAAGGCTATAGACTCAGAGACTACCAGATGCAGTCAAACTCACCAAGAGTACCCTACATCTCCCATTCTCGAATGGCAATACAAGCCACACTACTAAGAGCGCTTTGGAAGGAGATCTCAAAGAAATTAGCTACATGTGGACAAAAGAGGCTTTTTCTAGCCACATGCGGACAAAAACTGAAAATGGTCTTGGCAACAACCAATGCCAAAGTAGATTTACGAAACTACACCCATAAAAGAGGGGCATGCATCAGCACCCACAAAAAAGTTAAAAAAAAAAAAAAAACATTTTCCCAAAAAACACCTTCTCCCAGAAAAAACAAAGAAAGTTGAAAAGAAAAAAATTAAATTTTTTTTTGGTTAAAATATTTGTAAAAATAAATTCAAACTCTCTTTTATAAAAATAAATTCAAACTCTATTTTATAAAAATAGTTTTAAATATTTTAATTTTTTTTGTTATGTATTTGGTTACGATTTCAGTGTAGAGTTTTAAAAGTAGTATGGAGTTTCAAATTATGTGTTTGGTTATGAGTTTTAAAAATAATTTATTAATTGAGTTTTATTTTATGTGTTGGATTCCGATTTGAGTGTAGAGTTGTTTTTAAATTTAAAATATTAATATTTTAAATTATTTAAATTTTGAATATTTAAATTATTTAAATTGCTTTGTTAAAATAAATTTTGAATATTTAAATTATTTAAATTTTTCTTTATTTAATTTTTTTGAATATTTATTTTAATTTTTTACTTATTAAATTTTTTTAGATTATTTACATTCTTTTAAATATTTAAAATAAAATTAAAGTAATTTTAAAATTAAATTAAAATTAAATTATTTAAAAGTACACAGACAATAAAATAAAACCTCACTTTTATCACATCTTTCATAGAAAATGAAAAAAAATTAATTTTAAAAATCCAAATAGAAAAACACATGAAAAATAGACATCATTTTTTATCATAAAGTTACGGCAATATATGATTTTTGACATCATTTTAAACAAATGACATGAAAATACGCTTTCCAAAAAAACCAAACAAAGTAAAAAATAAAGAATAAAAATTAAAACATAAAATAGCAGCCATACATAATTTAAAAATAATGAAAATACATGAAAAATCATTTTGATAACAAAAAATAAATTAATGTATACAAATAAAAAAAAATTGTAAAGCGAAATGAAAAAAAAAAAAAGAACCACAAAAATAAGTCACATCACAAAAAAAACAAAAATAAGTCCGATCACACAAAAAAAAACAAAAAAAATGTAAAAAAATTAATGTATACAAATAAAAAAAATTACGTAAACGTAAATTAAAAAAAAAGAACGACAAAAATACGCCTCATCCAAAAAAAAAAAAAAAACCCAAAAATAGAAATTAGCATTTGCCACGTAATAAATTAATGTATAAATTAATTAATTAATTAATTAATTAATGTGTACAAATAAAATGAGAAAACGTAAAAAAAAAAAAAAAAAAAGCTCATCCAAAAATACGCCTCATTCAAAAACATTTCAAAAAAAAAAAGCATAAAACTTAAATTACCATTCATTGCGTAATTTACAAATAAACAAAACACATGAAAACTCATTTTTGAAAAATAAAAGAAGTTATTGTATACCAATAAAAAATAAATGAGGGAAAAACGTAAATTAAATAACAAGAACTAATAATTAATGTATAAAAAAAATGACAAAAACATAAATTTCTTAAAAAAAAAGAAAAGAAAAGAAAACATCAAAATCGGCCAAATCCAAACCCAAAATAAAAAAAAAAAAGAAAAAAAAAATTATCCAAATTCGGTCCTCCACAGAGGCTGACGTGGAGGACCACTTCATTGCCTCATAGGTAAAAGTTGAACATGAAGGACAGTTTGGTAATTTAACAGTAAGACACATCACCAAAAAGTCAAAAAGTCAAAAAAGCCAAAAAGCCCTTCCCAAACCAAGCTTTTTAACCCCAGGCTAAAATAGCCAAAAAATTCAAAAAGTCAAAAAGCCAAAAAGCCAACCCACTTCTCAAACGGAGGCTAATACACTTCCTACTCAAGACATCGGCCACAATGTTGGCCTTTTTCGGATGGAAATGCAACTCAAAATCATAATTCTCTATGAACTTCATCTACTTTCTCTGCCTCAAATTCAAGTCTTTCTGTGTAAATAGATACTTCATACTCTTATTATCAGAAAACACCTCGAATTTCTTACCATATAGATAGTGCCTCCAAATCTTCAAGGTAAAAATCACCGCTGCTAGCTGTAAATCGTAAGTAGGATAGTTCCTCTCATGAGTTTTCAACTGCCTTGAGCCATAGGCTACTACCTTCCCCTTTTGCATCAATACACAACCCAAACCTTTCCATGAAGCATCACAATACACTGAATAGCCCAAGCCCCTCTCCGAAATAATCAAGATTGGAGTGGTGGTAAGTCTAACCTTAAGCTCTTGGAACGACTTTTCACAAGTCTCACTCCACCCAAATTTGATTCCTTTCCTCGTCAATCTAGTCAAAGGTGAAGCTAATTTGGAGAAATCCTTCACAAACCGACGGTAATACCCAACCAACCTCAAGAAACTACAGATCTCGTAAACATTCTTAAGTGGTGCCCAATCTTGCACTACCTCTATTTTGGATGAATCTACAGTCACTCCTTCCCCGAATACCACATGGCCTAAGAACTTAACCTCTTTAGCGTAACTCACACTTCCTAACTTAGCATATAGCTTATGGCTCTAAGAAACTCAAGTACCACTCGCAGTGTTCCTAGTGCTCCTCCTCGAGGGTAAATAAATTAAGAGATCATCCACAACCATCACAAATGGTCTAAGAACTCTCAAGATCTTGTTCATTAAGTCCATAAATATAGCTGGAGCAGTAGTTAGCCCAAAAGGCAACACAAGACACTCATAGTGCCCATACCACGACTTAAATGCCGCCTTCTGGATATCCTCCTCCATTACCCTTAATTGATGGTAACCCGATCTCGAGATCTATCTTAGAGAAACGACGACCCTTTCAACTAATCAAACAGTCATCTATACATGGTATTGGATACTTGTTCTTAACCATAACCTCGTTCAACTTCCTAAGCATCAATACAAAGTCGCAAAGCTCCATCTTTCTTTTTGGCAAAGAGGACCAGTGCTTCCCAAGGTAAAGTACTAGGGCGAATAAAACCCTTATCTAGTAATTCCTGGAGTTGAATCTTCAACTCACTCAACTCAGCTGGTGCAAATCTATACAGTGCCATAGAAATCGGTGTCGTGCCGTGCACTTAATCAATAGAAACTCAATCTCGGTGAGGTGGTAAACTCGTAATGTCCTCGAAAACCATCCAATACTCACAAACCACTCTTGGCAACGCAACTCGTGCCTCATAACACTTACTACTCAAAAGCTAGCGAGAATACAACTAA
Organism: Camellia lanceoleosa; assembly: GCA_025200525.1. NCBI lineage: Eukaryota > Viridiplantae > Streptophyta > Magnoliopsida > Ericales > Theaceae > Camellia > Camellia lanceoleosa. The sequence continues at coordinate 10,795,181 of CM045770.1, read as the reverse complement.
TTTCACTCATTTAACGCAGATCATATACCAAGGATAAGACTCTATCCACCTTCCCCAAGAAATAAAAGCAATTACCACTCGAGGTACATACAAGAATCCTCCGACGAGCGATAGCAATCTATAACATCTCGGTATGACGATAACCAGTCCATACCCAGGATAACATCAAAACTAGTCATATCAAGCAAAATAGATGCAAATGGAAATCGACGATCGATGACCTCTATGTCACAACCCTGACACCCTATTTCAGAATAACCTCACCACCAATAGGTGACTCTACACAAATAGGAGATGCTAACTGTGCCAATTCTAACCCCCCAAATTGATGTAAATGTAGAAGATATAAAAGAATGGGACAAACCCATATCAATCAACACACTAGCAACTGAATTGCAAAACAAGAAGGTACCTTTTCACAATGCAGATCTGCACATGATCCTCAAGGTAACGATACACATGCCTGTTGGCCTCTGATCTACTGCTCACCCTCGAGCATAAGATCACAGACTAATCGAGACGAAGAGGTTCTCGATTCTCGGCCCAGGAGGCCTGTGGCCGATCGTGGCTGGTTAGTGACTCTGGTTCACCGAGCCAGACGCATCTGTGTAAGTACCCAACGGGCAAAACCTTTTCGCGCCCCGTCGCCGTGACTGATAACAAGTGAACGATGGCCTCTCTGACTTCGCCCCGAGAATAGCCAAGATGTTGCTGCCGCCGCCTCCTCTCTGTGGGTAAGCCGAGACTTGTGGCCTAACTGCTACACTCAAATAAGTGATGTCTCCTGAACCCGAACTCAGACCGGAAAGGTAAATCTAATGCACTCCTTGGGACAATCGATTATAACCCCTTCGCTTTCATCGTTTCCTAGTTATCCTAACTCTCTGAAGCCTCTCATTCTTCCACCTTTGTATGCATGATAGTCTCAAGATAGGTCAGCCTCCACAAACCGTCCATTGTCCCTAATCATGGATCCGCCCTTTAAATATGGAGCCCACCGCACTTCCTGATTTCTTCTCGAACTCCAAACACCGGCCTCCTTTGTCATCACGAACTTTGGTGCAAACCTTGACAAACTAGTGAACGGGTTTAAAATCTCACCACCGGTGTGTTCAATCGTTGAATCGAGAAAATCGATCCTCAACTTCTCCATTACTGTAGTAGGTAAGTACTTATCCTGGAAGGCATCAACAAAGGCCTCCCAAGTCCTTCCATCGCGCCTCACAGATACTTCCACCATCACCAAGATCTCCTTTACCGGAAAGACGCCAAAGTCACTCTCAAACCTCCGCTCTTTGATCGAAAGCATCTCAAACGTTTCGCCATCCGCTTAACGAGTCATCACCTACAGGCTCCCCTTCTCGGGATCACCTAAAACTCGCTCGATTCGCCGAAGAACTTTCTCTTGAGTAAAGATGACCTTGTTTCACCATCGCTCGACTTGATTCTCAAATTTGAGAATGTCCACGATTCCCTTCAGAAGTCTGACCATCTCGCGGACCAAGGTGTGCCTCTGGCTCAATGACCAACAGTTTGGCCACATTGTCTGATTAACTCCCTCCTCTTAAATTGCAGATTTCATCCTGTATAGGCATCTCATGCCTTCTAGGCCTACCACGCCACCATTACTACCATCACACCATGTTCTAACAATGTAATGAAGGTAACAAAGGAGATTAGCACATTTACAAATGCGCCAAGTTATTTCACTCACGTCCTAATACAAGTGGACAATGGAAACTCACTCCACATACACATAATCACATAAACACATACAAATTTCTTCCTAGATCATACATAGAGTTTGAATTAGAAACAAGAGGATCAAGTGCTCTTTAATAGGACTTCAGAAAACCTTAGATCCAATCAACATCTTAGGAACCAAATCCTATACCCATATAACTACATAAACATATTACCAAACAACCACATAAGTTCTATACTTAAGTCTCTAACAAGCTTGAGACAAACCCATTGTGGTACTAACCATTTGCCACGCATCTAAAGTATTCAAACCTAGTACACTTCGATACCAAGTTGTCACGCCCCCAAAAATAATACCAATAGTCCAACTCGTAGTAGACACCTCATTTTGACCGTCCTCTCCAGAAAGACTTGGATCGCCGCCGTTTGAACACTCGATGATTATCCATGTTCGTGTTCGTCTTGAGTTCTCGTGAGGTTTTGGCCACGCCGCCTTGCCTCAAGACCTCTCAACTTATTATTGTTTTGTACTTGGTCATGGACCAAGCACTTAGGTTTTACCTTCGAGGGTAAGAAATGGCTTGTTGCCCACCCCACACCCCACCGCCTTGGTATGTTGCCACCGCCTGTTTATTGCTACCACCAAAAGTGTTGCCCGATCAAAGAATATTATTGGTCGACTACCACCATTATTTTGGTCGATCACTACCATTTTTCCGGCCGAGACCCTTGTTTTAGCTTCTTGATGAGTTTAAACCTTTGAATCCTTGGTTTTAGCTTCTTAAAGAAGCTTGAACCTTGAACCTTTGTTTTAGCTTCTTAGGAAGCTTGAACCTTTGAACCCTTGGTTTTTAACTTCTTGAGAAGCTTGAACCTTTTAGCTTCTCCATGAAGCTTGACATTTTAGCTTCTCCAAGAAGCTTGACCTTTTAGCTTCTTAGAGAAGCTGAACCTTTCTTAGCTTCTTGAAGAAGCTTGACCTTTTGCTCTAAGATTCTAAGAGAAGCTTGATCTTTGTTGAGCTTCTTGAGGAAGCTTGACTTTGGTCAAGCCCTCAAGAAGCTCGACCCTTTGGTTTAGCTTCCTTTAAAAGCTTGGCCCTTTGCTCCAAGCTTCTTAGAGAAGCTATGGACCTCCTTCTTCTATAAGAGGAGCCTCCCTCAAGAGCCAAGGTTAAAAAAATGTTGGCTAGGTATATACCTCTCTTTCTCTATATCATTCTATTTCAGTACTCCTAGCCTACCTCTATCAGACCAACACTTTCCAAGCACAATACTCCATGGTCGGGAATTCCAAGCACCTAGGAGCCTCATTTCTTTCAGGTTGAAGAGTTCTTTATTTCTGGGTCCAAGCTTCGCCGCCTTCTTCTACAAGGTAAGTCTCATTTCCGCCTCTTTGTAGCCTTTTTTATTTTGCTTCATAAGTTTAGCCTCTATTTGAAAGCATATTTAGGCTTTTTCATAAACCAAAAATTTTGTTTTGAGCTTCTAAACATGTTTGTTTAAGGTCATTTTTCTGTTGGGGTCAGCCTACCTCTTGGCATGCTTCATTTTCTCTTGTTTTGGAGCTATGCATTAGAGCATTTTAAAGTGCTCTGGTTCGGTTTCAGTTTTTTAGCCACTAAAATCTGTGTGAGAGATTTTTAGTGGTTAATATGTATTTTATTCTTGAGACTTCCAATCAGAGAGGGTGACCCTCTCACCCTTTTTGTTTTGCTTTACTAGCTTTCATGGCCTTTCAAAGGAGCCTTATTTGCATGTTTCAAAGCCATGTTTCAGTTCTTTCAAGGAGTTTTTAGGGCTCTCTATAACCTCTATCCACAAGTGATTTTTTCCATTTTGTGTGTCCATCATACATGTGTAGAAATTAAACCCCTCTCATTGGTTTTCAAAGTGAAATACACATCATTCTAACATTGTGTTGACCTGAAGTTTCAAAGGGTTTTTGGTCAGTATTTTGGCATGCCATGTTTCTATTTTTACGAATTTATGGTGGCCCTTATGTAAGTTTTTATATACATGTAGTGTAAAACTATGCTTACTAGCCTATGCTTGCATGTTGTTTCTGGGCCCCTTCATGTTAGCACTCTTTTTGGCCATGCTCATATAATCCATTTTTGTGCATATTTTGGATTGCTCAATTAGCTTATTTTTGGGTCTCATGGTCTAATGATGTTTGTTTTGCATGCTTGTAGTTCAATGTCCATGCTTAGTTTTGAGTTTCAAGTCTATTACATGCAACATACCTAGATGTTTTCATGTTTTGGGCCATTGCATATCATATTTCAGAAATCGATATGTATGCCATATTCCTATGATTTCACTTCTTTAAATGTGTTTGTGAGTTGTGCATAAATGCCTCGTTGCACTCATCGCGACGAAAGCTTCTGCTTTTCAAGCATGTTGAAAGTCATCATTTTAAATATTTTGCCACCTGCTTTCTACACTTCATTTAGGGTCTTTTGGGGCTGATTTTTCCATTTATACATTGTTTTGTGTACCTCTAAGGTAACCTGTTTCACTAGTTTCAAAGATTCGAGCCATCTTGCATGCATTGTGTGACATATTCGCATGATTCGGGACCATTGTACATTATGTTTCGTCAGAATGGAAAATGTGTGTTTGTAATGCCATACTTCATCCTTTTTTCCATGCTTAGTTAGAGTTGCATGTTGTGCTCAGATCACCTCTTTTGCATCTGGTGGGGCATATTTGCATGTATTTCTTTATTGGTTCCATTCTATGTATGGCCAACCGATTTGAGTGTGGTTGAGGTCCACCATACTTGGTTTCTAAGTCCATCTGTGATCATTGGGGTGTGCTTATTTAAATGTCTATGTTGTTGCATATTTGGCCATCAGCCTTGTATATGCCTTTGACTTATTCTATCAATATTGTTAGGTCTCCATGCATTATGGGGAGTGCCATATAGCTCATGTGTATCATGGTGAGGCCATATAGTGCTCATGTGTGGCATTGTGTATGCCATTTTTTCTTTTTCCATAGTATCAGTGATGCTAGGCTGCATGTGTGTATATTATCCCTCGTGATACCAAAGCATTGATTAGGGTTGCATTGCATCAGACGGGGTTGCATGTTAGTCGGATTATGTATGTGCCATTCTCATTGTGATTGGTGCGTTTTGGAGTAGGCAAGTTAGTCCAAACACCTGAAATAAGGTGCGCTTTCAGACTAAAGTGACCTGTACACCCAACGTTGTCTCAATTTCCGGCCGACAATCTTCGGACACGGAAGTGATGGAGTTTAGGCCCTTTGCTATGCTTATATGTCCATTCATTTCACATTATTGTTGCAATTTGATCTCTACGCTATCATGCACGAGATGCGTTGATCGGGTGGGCACGAGGGATTGGAGATCTATAATTTCTAGAGCCCATTGTGCAATGACTAGGAGAGTGGTCATGCACACATTTGTTGGAAAATACATTGCTCTTTTCTCTTTTGCTCTTCAAGGTTGCGTAAAAAACCAGTAAACCAGAGGTGGAAATCGTCACCGGACCAGATTTTTTTTTCGCAGTTAACCACCCTCTTTGGTCTTCCACCACAAAGCGGCTATGGCTCGGCAGTGGTCTCCCTGCATGCTAATAACTAGCTCTGGTGGCTCTTCCTGAAGGTGGGAGTTTCAAATTTTTGGAGCTTTATGCAAGTTTCCGAGGATCAATTGTAAAACAAAGGCTAAGTGAGGCGTCATACGAATGGAATTTCCTGACAAGGCGTAATCTTTTAGTATGCATGCATCCTTCATCATTCGGAATGAAATGAGAAATTACTGCACGAGTATAGCATGCTAGTTTACTTTGCTTACCTAATTCATTTGTTAAGTAATTAGGTATTGTATAATAATTCAAGTTATTTATTTTGGTTGTGTAATATTCTTTTCTGCATCTCCTAGAGAGGGCCAATTGTATAATAAGCGGCGCTATAAAGTGAGATGTATGTCTTCCAAATTCCCACGCCTCTTCTCCTTTTATTTACTTAGCTTATGATGGTTAGTTTAGTATGTTTTAATTAGAATACTTATACTTGCCGTTTGTATCCATTCATCCTGTTTTGCACGCACTAAGTTCGTCATGATCATACTAATTCACATTGTATTTCAATTTCGAGTTAATACTTATTAATTATAGCATTTCACATGCCATCTTAGAATAGCTTAGCCCACGTAGCTGCATCTCGCATGTGTTGGTATTAGGAATTTCAGACAATAGGGATCAAAAATGATTTCTAACATAGATCAAGGTTTTGGTTCGAGCATTCGTAAGGTTTATGCTGAGCATCCCTTGCATGTGTGGAGTGGATCACATGATAGTACAAGTTACCATGAGGCTACACAGCTTATGGAGGCCCGCCTCAACGCCCAGGTGAAGGTCGATTATCTCAAATTGGAATAACGACTGATCATGAAGCTTGGTTTTCCACCAGATAAATGCAAATCACCATGTTTCTAAGCTCACCGAGGGTGGTAATCCACATTTGACGCCATTTAAAAAGTAAAATCGCTTCAAAAACAAACAAAACATGAAATCTTTTGTTCCAATTCAAAGGTCCGGCCTTATATCACTTAACAAAAAGACTACGAAAATCTAGGGCTACGAACTTTGGACAAGAGCAATATAATATTTTCAAACTCCAGATCAATGTTAGCAGAGGTCGTATCTTGATCGGCGAGGTGTTTCAATATACCTTCAATCATACCCAAGTTCCTACGAGGCACCTGGTGATGATTTTATACTATTTCTTGACGAGTCAGGTTTTAAATCTATCGTGCTTAAAATATTTAGGTATGATCAGATTCCGAAAGCAGTCTATGTTTGAAATTTTTTCAAAAATCAGCTAAAAAACGACGGTTTTTATTTGACTTTGATGATTCATTGGTCTTTATCGCATCATGTAGACGCAGAGATACAGGATCGTGACATTTGAGTCCTAAACCGTGAGGAGCCCAATGAACAAAACGGATTCCTCTCGGTGACGCTCGGGACGTCTACAATAAGCGATGAAA